>WHVE01000061.1:0-313449 GCA_015178995.1 Trichophaea hybrida
AGATCTGGCTGCCAGCCCAGATTTGCAAGCCTCAGGATCTAGAAAATCATGAATTGTCTGTTAAAGAATTGGCATAGCAAATGGCATCGCAGTCACTATACAACAGCGCAACAATCTTGATGCTGCTATAGTTCAATAAGTACAATGTGAAGAGAAATGACAGTGACATGGAAATCGATTTCACCATATCGTGATACAAGAAAACCAAGCACCACAAAATAACAGCTGTGATCGGCAACAAGGATATTACATTGCCATGTTACTGTATGCATTTCATTTCAGTGATTGCAATAACTTTGGGAAAGACAATGCAAATGGTAGGGTGATATTGTGCAGCATGCATCACAACCTTTTATTGGTGGAAGAATCACAACATCTGTTGGCTGCAATACCAAACATTAATCATAGAATGACAATGCATCTAGATATACACCTATAATCGAGATGGATTACTCATGTGTCCTACGTTGTTGTACCCATGCATCGTTTACTGAGTGGTAGTGATAATAGCCAATATTATATCAACCAGTATATATCGTTGGAAATATACAACATGATATACTAGATGCCGCCAGCCAAGCACACCAGCTTGTCACAGTCCGAACTATTGTCAGAGTTGTCATCATTACCAGAGTTATCCAAGTTGTTGGAGTGGTCAAAGTTACAGCGCCACAATGCACAGCACCACTGAGGCAGTATTGAGCTGCCACATACCACACCATGATTTTTGAGTCAGTCGGAGTCACAGTTGTCAGCCACTATCTGAGTTGCCACCATCCACCGTACCAGGTCAGACTGGGCTGGTATCAGCTGCCACTAAACACTATGTCAGAGTGTCATACCATTGGCCATGGTTAGATTAGATTGGGATCATTGAAAGAGTTGTTGCATTCTGGAGCTGTGTAAATTTAGAAATATATAGTTTCTGTAATACCATTAGAATTTTATGTCATAAATGAATGATTTTAAGAGTACTATACGAATTAGAAGGACTTGGACATGCATTCAAATCTCACAGTGACAAATTATACTTGTATGTTTCCATATTATCTTGCCAATCGTAAAAGCTTATACAAATGTACAGTAGTACCCTGTAAGCCATGATAAGCCTTGATAACATACATGTGGTGCAGTGATAACAGCCAAAACATTACATAATATTGTGGTAACAGTAATAAGAAACTCTGATCCGTATAGCATGGACACTTTTTCCCACCTGCAGCTTTGGGTAGTATTGCTTCAAGTCAAGCATCCTTTTGACCTCTTATTCATTGGAATTGTCAATTATTGTTGGCTGCTGTTCTCATGGCTGCTGGCTAATAGCAGGAAGGAACAGTATATTAAACACAGACATATGGATGATGCTGTCAATATGTATTGTACATGGCAAGTTGAACTTGTACGTATTGTTATTGATGACTTTATTCACCATATTTAGTTCAGCCCTCTTATAATTCAATTTCCTTGAGGGCCAAGCGGTATGAAGATTTTGAGTTGAGAGCCAAATCTTATTGCCAACCTTGAAGGACATTTCCTTGCCTCATACATTACCAGTCTAGCAGAATATGGTATCAAGCAGATTCGATTGGAGTATGCAATGAGTTTCCTCCAATCCAGTAGCCATGGGGTCAGCTTGCACCTCCAACTTCAAGTGGACTTGATTGGGGCCTTCAACTGCATGGTCAGGTTGTAGTGGTAGTTGGCACAGAATGGAGTTATCTTCTTCAAAGCATATAACAAGTTGTTGTATGCACATTTGGTCAAATGTAAGAGTTTGATCTAGTTATCCAGCATTCAGTTGCAAAATACTTGGGGTTACTTCTCCATTATCTAGTTCTGGACCTCCATTTGCCTGTCCATCTGAAGATATTAGGCAGTCATGAGTTAGTAGTCTATGTTCAAGTTGGAGCAGACCTTTATCTAGAATCAACATGTTAATTGAGTGCCATGATTAGTAATGATCTTGTTAGGTATACCATGTTTGCAAATTACATGCCCAAAGATGAGTCTTACCAGTTCCACAAACATGTGGTCTTTGAAGTATGGGAGGTTGATGGACATCTTTGTAAACCAATCAATGATGGCAAGGATGCCTGTGAACTCGGATGTAGTAGATTCCGGCAAGTCAATATTCAAGTCCATGGTGATCAACTTGTATGGCTGAGATGGAACCTCGAGTAGTGGGTTGTCTCAGTGGCATGCATGCTACAGGGACATGTTTTGATGGCAAGCATCATATGTACATATTTTCCAAAGGACGTATGTATTTGTTTCAGTCCAGTTAAAGTCTCTTGATACTAGTGCAGCAGTTCCAAGGGCTCCAAAGTGACGAAATTCAGAGTTGCCATGTATGAGACTAATTTCTTTGCCATGCAGAATATCATCTACTGGGACCTATATGCTTTCATATAGGTCAGGGCAGCAGTAACAACTCTCTATTGATTTTTCTCCTCTTCTGTGTTTGCATCAGCTCTCATTGGGTTGTTGACAAGCTGTTTATAGTCATTGAATACCAATTGGTCTATGGACAGGGTGGTTTCAATTACAGAAAGGAGAATATTATGAACTTTGGTGGAAATTTCAACCGAAGTGGCTGCTAGGGTGACTGGAAGTCTTTGGGCAAGTCCCACATAGCTGATCGCATGTTCAGACTTAATCAAATAGCTGTTCAGTGTGTTTTTGGTGCCTCCAGAACCTTGATGATAAAGTTGCATGATGATAAGATTTCAGCCCAGTGGGCTTGCTGTCAGGCAAGAATTTTTGAACTCAAGAAATACAGGATGTTCTTGTGATCACACTGGGTTGAGATCTTGTACTTGGAATCATTGAAGTTATGTCATTACAGGGTTATTTTCTCAATAATGGCCAAGTGTTTGCAATTGTATATGTTGTTCTGCTTGGCTGAAAAGTATATTCAGTAGCAGAAATTAGCTGGACAGAAAATTCTCAATCCATCAAACGGATTGAGAATGCTGGCAATTGCAAAGCCGCTCATATCAGTCAGAAGAAAGATTCATTTGATTGGATCAAAGTGTGCCCGAATTGTGGTATTGGTGAAAGTCTTTTTGATTTTCCACAATACCAGCTCTGCTTCGGTCATCCATTTCCATTTGGGGTTGAATGTTTTCTTCAATCAGTATGAGTCTAGAGCATATACCATTGCATACTGCCAAATGAATCTGCAGTATAAGTTCATCAATCTGAAAAGTACTTTGACATCTTTGATTGACTTAAGAGTGAGCCAATCCCAAACTATTGCAATGTGATCCATCTTCATGCGAAAGTCAATGAAAGAGATGATGAATTCAAGGATACCAACATCAGAGACTCCAAACTGACAATTGTCTACTATTCAATGGAGACCAAACTCTTATAGTCATTCCAATACCTTCCGAATATACTTGTTCTGCTGAGACTCATATTCCAGGTAGATCAGGATCATATCAAGGTAAAAGTCTACAAAGTCATCAATGGATAGTTATAGGAAAGTGATGATATCCACCTGTAATATTGCTGGAATGATTGTTAAGCTGAACTGTATAATCTTGTACTCAGACTGGGCATATATGTTTAGCAATCTTGTTTTGTACTCATTGCCTTCCCAAAGTGAGATGAAATTTAGGCTTTGAAGAGGCCAAACATTGTGAAAATATTGGTGTTGGGTCCTCAGTTGAACATCTCCAAAAACAATGGAAGGTCATACAAATCTTTACTTGTCTCAGGGTTGGGAACTTCGCGGTCAATACACAGTTTCAAGCCGCCATTGTTTGTACATTGAAATTGATATCAATTTCACTACCGGCAATGACAACTACTGAATAAAGCCATTGTCAAGGTTTATCTCAATTGAAGCTTGTAATGTTCACGACCCCATGACAGTAATATCGTAAATCCACCTATATCGCAACTGATGACTTGGCCCCCAATCAATTATATAGTCAATTGGCTAATACAATATTAATTTCTGTATGCTGATCTTACTAAAGACCTACACGAATTCTTTGTATTGGGTCACTATATGCCCTCAACAGTCAATAACTATCAACTCTGCTTCCACTCCTGTGCAATGTATTAACACTACATTCATATAAGGAAATATGCACGGAAGTTTCACCAAACCCAGGAGCCCTTGTTATAATCAGCTTTCTGCAATGGGGACCACTTCCATCCAGTACTATCTCCTTGCCTTGGCAAGCTGATAGGAGTTATTCAAGTACCATCCATATGCAACTCATCTGCCATAACTACTGCTGCTACTCCTACTCATTGATACTCAGTGCTGAGCTATTATCTTGATTTTTCAACCTTTTGATGTACAATGTTACTCCCAGCTACTTAGGGCACCATCTAATTTATATGGCAAATGCTTTAAGAATCTCATCACCAGCCAAGAAATTGTTACATGCGGTAGCTCCAAGTATTTCAATATTTGGATGAACCGCTTCCCCATCCACTTGTAAGCTCTTATTCAGGTATACTTTTTTTCTGGATGCACTTCCATTTAGTGTCCATACAGAGATCAATTGCCTCACTTTCTATAGACATTGGGGTTTTGGATACTGACTTGTGGCTACCTTGTAGAAATTTACTGGTGTGACAAGTATATCTAACATGTCAACCAATGTATGATGTTCTAGCTACTGAACTGTCATCATTACTCTTTGGCTGTAGCCTGCTAGTTCCATTATATGCCCATCAAGTCCCATATTGGACATGTCTGCTGCTCCATCTCTCCTACCAAATTTCTTCTGGAGATTTGGTAACATAAAGGCACTGGTTGCACCACAGTTGATAAGTGGTCATAACCATTGTGATTGGTCTGGTACCTATCCAATTGGAACTGTGGAAATAATATATGTCAAATTTGGACCTGCTGTGGCACAGAAATACTGGTGCAACAAGAGCACCTATGGGCTCTTCAGTACTATCCTAAATTATAGTAATATCAAATGCAGTTGAATCTCATTCAAGGTTGCCATCAATTCCTATTCAGTGAGAATTTCTCTTTTCAGGAATATTTTGTCCAGCCTCTCCACTAGAGCTAAATATCAAGAAAGGCAGACTAGCATTTTTGCTTTGGGGTATCAAATCATTGCTGGCATTCAATTTGACAGTCACTCTGTACACCAAAGTTGGAGTTGAGTTTGTTCAATATGTCAGCACTAGAGTATTTTGTCTATTTATGAGAGTCAAGATTGCCACTGCAGTAAATACATTTTTCCTACTCCTTTCATGTTCCATATATTGCTGCTGAGACCCAAGGAGGCTGTGGTAGGTATGTTCATCTTTAGTTGTTTGATCCAGAGCCTGAGTCTGAATTCTGGTCTTCAGGCTTGGTTTGGGTTGGCTGAGAAATCGATAGTTTGAAGTTGCATTTTGGGTTGACTTTCTACAAAGGAGATGATTCCAGTTGTCTCAGCAGTATGTGATTCAGATTGGTATTGACAGATACTGTATAATCAAAAAGTGCATCAAGTATATTGAATATATTACTTCTGGGGGAAAGGGCTCAGTTTTGCCATACAGATTCAACCTCATGTCCTTTCAAACAAGGAAAAAAAAAATTGTCAAGTGCTTGATTTTATGAAGATTGGACTGCTTCCACATTTTGTGTAGTCAATTTGTGTATTTTCAAACTGTCTTACTTTTATTATAATGTCCCTGTCTGAACTCCAAGAGATCTTGACAGCTAGTAATGATCACCTACTGATGGTCACCATACTGCTTCTGCAATTCCTCAACCAACAGTTTGAAATTGAATCAGCACAGGAAGTTTTTCACCATTGGAACTTGGCCCCATGAAATTGAGCCTGTCATACTTGACTTCCTTTAATTTGGATCAGAATGATTTGACTATTTGCCCAAATTGTCAAGAGTATTCTGGATATAGTCAATGTCTCCCTGTATGAAGTATTTGTTGAAAACTCAGAAGTTTCAATGAAGGATGTACAGGATCTCTGATTCCAGAGTACGAGAGCAGAATCATTTGTGGTTAGACATTATGAAGTTCTTCAACACATTGGAGGCAGCTTGAGTTACTATGCTCGACTGTTTTGCATTAGCCTCATCAGTATCGCATTCTGCTTGATGGCACAATCGAATATCACTTTCCACTGGTGTTGCACTTGGATGAGATTCTATATAGTTCCAAACTTGTGTAGGTTTTGAGGCAGCTGATAGTTTTGGTAATCACATTTTTCTTTGTCATCAGTATCAATAAGATCTGTTATGGTTGAACTGATTGGCAATGGCTAGTGGAGTGATGATTGATAAATAATACAATAAATTATGCACAATCGGAATGAAATCCAATTTCAAATCCAGGCTCAATCACAATGAGAATGGAATCAGATTTGGAATTGAGTCAACAGCACACCGAGTATGAAATCTGGTTTTGAACGGAGGTTAAAGCACAACAAGAAAGAAATAATCTTTCAAAAGGAAGAAAATAGAGTTTCATGGAAATTATTAAAATTGTACAAAAGTGGTGTCAAAAGAAAGCAGCAGTTCGGATCTATTATGGAACGAGTGGATTATAGACGATATCACTGTATATATACCAGGCATTCAGCAAATGATAAGTTTGTTTCTTCACTTGTACTCTCATCAATAAAACATTTAATTGGCTTCGGCTTTTACTTCCTTTACTCCTGGTGATTCTAGATCGAGTCTCTTGTATACAGTCTTAGTCCTTTTAGCTACCAGCTATTTTCCACATTGTAGCTCTCCAGCTTTCTGTTTTTCATTACCCCTGGAACCCCGAGCTTTGAACCGTTGACAAGATTATTGAAACAGTCTTTATTATTTATCGTTTAGACTTCAGGTTGAGCCAGTGGAGTCAAGCTGATTCATGATACTAGAGTTAGTCAACATTCAAACGCGGATTCAGCAGTCTTCAGAGTGATATCTCTTGCACAATTGTCAGTTGCTTCTCACTGGAATCATTTTTGGTGTTGAGGTATAGTCACAGTCTTTTTTCATCATCTGGTTGTTTTTAATTATGTTTTTGATGTGTAGATAAAACCTAAAAGATTACCTACTCTTGTGAGCGGAATATATCCGATACTTATAGAGTGATAATCATATAATGATTGGGATGAGCTAGTCGGGCAATATACCACCAGATATGTCAGATGAAATGGATTCCATTGTGGATGAGTATACATGATTATAGAGTACAATAATCTATAAGATTATTCCTGGAATACAATTGTACTCTGGCTAAGTAACTATATATTGGGTACTTATCTGGCCATCAGCAAGCTGCCCCTATACTTGGTCACTCTGGATTGGGTTTGTGGTGAACAGTCATTATATTTATTGCCACAGACTATTTTAAAATGTTCATCTTTTCAGGCAATCAGTTGTTTATTACCCCATAAACCCTCAGTCGTGAATCCTTCACATCTGAAGCCCTGAACCTATAATGGAAGCATAAGTTTTAGTTCTATTGTTTTGGTTATAATTTAGTTCACATGCTGATATCCTTATCATTCCGACTGCCATTTTTGTTATCAATCTTGCAACTATCTATTCCTAGTATATCAATAAGCTAGCAATTTCAAAATCCATCATTTGTGCACTGCATTTGGTATTATCTCTGCTTAGCCTGGTTGGGAAACATTTGCAAACATACAAATTCTCATATTTGTCAGGAGTAAATATCTACTTATGGTGGAAACTGCTATTCAAGAAGCAGCTATTTCAAATTTGATGGTCTACCCTGGGCAATGTCAGAACTGGAACCTATCGATAGCTTATGAAGCTTCAATATCATTTTCCAGGAACGCAATAAACCACTCGACAAATATGTGTGAAATGAACTACAAGTCAAATCTTCCTGGAATAGTTATTATACTATAGCAACAAAATTTGAAAGATTCAATATTAATGAGCCTGTTTTCAAGAACTTTTGCACCAAATAGTGTGGATGGCATATTGACTGTTTAGATCAGAATGCTTATTTCTGCAAATACACATGTAGAGGGATTCATTCAATATTAAAAAGACTTTTGGAAACCATGGCCACAGTGAATTCTGTATCAACAGACTACTTTGAATTAACAATCCAAGTGATGAACAGGGCTATTGAAGGGAGAAATAGAATAGAGAAAGTCAATCCTGGTGAAATAATTCTACTAATTATGGTTACAACACCCTCCGACTTCAATATATATAAGTGGTAGTTGATGAAATACTATCTGCTGCTAGTTGAATCAATATTTGCAATCTGTTATATACAAGCAAATATTGAAGAGGTCAAGAATGAAAGTTATAGAAATTCATTCAAAAAGAAAGAATTTGAAGTATAGGTCAGCAGTGTAGTATCACTACCAACAACACCAGAAAAGATTCAAACAGAAAGAGTATCAGTATAAGGGTCTCAGATTGAAACAAGTGATATATTTTTGCAAATGTATATCCAGAATGATCTAGAAACTATATCAGTAGTCAATTTGTTGGAATTTATATTGGAAGGACTTATGGAACATATAGGAAATCCAAAACAGGTTGCAAGGTTAAAGTTTACCACTGCAGCCAGTCAGAAAGAAACTGAAAATTTCAACCTGAAAATTCAAGTGAAGTCACTTGAACAGGAGAAAAGTAGGTAGAACCAAGAACTCAATATAATTCAGAGTTGGATTGAAGTTACAATACAATATACATATGGCAATCTATGAGCATAAATTTTTCATTCCAAAGAACAACTTGCTATAGGGGTTCTAATAAATGAAATTGAGCTTTAGCAAGATTTGGAAGATATACTGAAACTGCTAAGAGTTTAAAAAGAAAAAATAAGACAATATAGCAATCAGGTCAACAGAGTACTAGAATTAGCTTCAAATGGAAATTGAGAACATAAGGGCATGGCAGACAAAAGGATGGTAATATATTACAGTTTTCAGAAACAGACTGAAAATTTCTCTGAGGATAAAATATCCAACTGGTTCTTAAAAATTCAAATGATCCCAGATGATACTTCAGCAAACAGACCAAAATCAGATATTCAGCCAACAGACTGAAAGGAACAGCATTGGCACAAATCAAACAATATATTGGTGATGTCGCTAGATGAGACAAAATCCAAGAAATGGAAACCATGATAGACATAATGTGAGTTGCCTTTAGTAATCAGGATCTACAAGTTACTTCTGACATGGAACTTTCAAAAGTGGAACAATGAGACAGAGAATTCTTGTAATATTATGTACAGCTTTACCAATGGGTACCTGATATGAATTGGAACAAAGCAATACAGAGGAATGCATTTTGCCAAGGGTTATCTGATGAATTAAATAACTCTATACATCACTGTAACATTTTGGAATCTTTGATAGACTTGGTTAAAATATATTCGAAATGTAACTTACCGACCCAAGTAACCACTGTACAAAGAAACTTAGGACAATTGAGTGGGGGTCAAAAACTTGGAGACGAATACATTACCCATTCCATAAACAGTACAAGCCGAAACAGTGCCCTAATATTATGGCTTTGTTTCAACATATATCTCTGCCGTCCAAGAAACAAGATTACTCCTGAGGAAATAAAATAAAGAAGGGAAGGTGCATGATGTATGTGATGTAGAGATAGCCCAAATTTTGGGACATCATGTCCAAGAAAATTGATTGTAGCTTCAGGATGGTTGAAAATATATTCATTCAAAGAAAATTGATTCAAGAACAAGAAGTGCAATTGGAAAAAGTTTATGGATTGCTGTTGCACTTTGTATAAATCTCCTTGGTCAACAAATATTTGTCATAGTTTCAGAATTTTGCAGTTTTCAATGCAGAGTATTAACAGAAAAGAATTTTCTATGGAAAGCAACTAACTTGTTGTAAAATGTTTGATGAAAGTTGGTGAAGAAAAAAATCCATATATATGCTTTAGTTGCCTACAGAATATGATTTGTGGATCATGATTTTGTTTGCCATCAGCATATGAAAGAAAAGAAATTAAAAGAATGAGAAGTATTATAGGTCATGGATAGAAGACGATTTGAATCAGAAAATTTTATTACTATGGCTAAATTGAATATCGAAATATTATCATATCAGGAACAATTACCATTGTATTTAACGAAATTAGCATATAATCCAATCACCCCAGGTTTGCCATAGTTACCACTTTATAATGTAACAGTAAAATTTCAAACCCGATGAATCAGCTTCAAAAGCAGTTATTGGTAACCACCATACTATTATAATTTGAATTTATAGGTATAGTGTAATTACATGGAAACAGCAGCAGATTCAGAAAGACACAAATTTCAAATCAAGGTAGTTGCAATATTGCTGTTTACAAGAAGAATAAAAAAAATGATATGAAAGTTTATATTGTCCCATTGAATAAAATCAATAAAGCTTCACAAATAAGTGATTAACCAGCCAAAGCCTCCAATGAAGTTATTTTCTATATCAGCCTAAACACTTTTGCCTATTTGAGATTTCGGATATTTTCATTAAGTTTTTGAACATTCTGCAACCCAATGATAATATATTCACACAAATTATCTTTCTGGAAATTGCTTATTTGTCCTGAGATAACAAATTGGCTCTGCTCATCAATGAATAGTATCTGATAATACCAAGATCCATTCAGTTTGAAAATGTCAAATGGATGGGTCTAACCCAGCCAGTATATAATTTATCTCTACTGATTTTGAGCGTAGAAATTTCTCAACACCCATGAAACTCTGAAGCCTAATTTCAGTTGCTCATTCCTTTATTTTAACCATTCCCATTTCAATCACTATTGCATTCACCATCACCATCATCAATACCATCACTATTATCATCACCACCCCCATCACCATTACCATTTCCATCACAATCACCGTCATTATTCACAAACCATATTTTATATGATTCTCCAAAGTAATTCACTTGCTTGCCCAAGCCTTCAAATCTTTCGCCTCCTCCACCACTGACCCTTTTGAACATTTGCCAATCTACTGTGATTGACTTGTGGGTATACTTGATAGATTTACCTCAACAAGTACATCAAAATAGTGCATGCACACTGGTGTACATCCTTTATTGGCTTTCGACTGGCTGCTCCACTGCTCCTCCACCACCTCCTGCTTCTTCTGCCAGCCTGACCCCCTTCAATCATTTTGCAATCAACTCTGATTGACTCATTGATATGCTTAATTGATTTGCTTTGATGAGTACATCAAGACGGTGCAAGCATGCTGGCATATGTCTCTCATTGACCCTTAACCACCAGCTCCACTGCTTCTTCTTTTTCACCTCCTACTCAATTCATCTGACTTATGCAGTTCAACTCCAATCAACCCATGGATAGGGCTATTCAATTTATCTTGCCAAGTATATCAAGATGGCACTATTGTACTGGGGTATATCCACTATCACTACTTGACTAGCTGCTTAACTACTTCTCCTCCTCCTGCTACTGTTTCTCCTGCTCCTTCTCCTCTTTCTGCACCACTGACCTCCTTTGCACTTTTGCAGATTGACTTCAATTAACTGGTGGGAATGCTAAATCAATTTGCCTTAAGAAGTATATCCAGATGGTGCAAGTACACTAGTGTCCATTATTCGCTTTTGACCAGATGCTCTACTACTCTTCCTTCTTCTCCTACCACTGAATTCATCTGACTTATACAGTCCAACGACTATTATCAGGTAGATAGAGCCATTCAATTTGTCTTGCTGAGTGGATCAAGTCAACACAAGCATACAGGGGTATATGTATAATTGGTATTCGACTGGCTACTTGACTGTTTTTGCTCCTGCTTGCCCTCTTTCTTTTCCGCTTAAAGCACTCACCCCTACCAAAGGTTTGCAGATCAGGTCCAATAACTTGTGGGTATGCTGAATCAATTTCCCTTGTCAAGTTGATCAAGATGGTGCAAGTACATTGCCATTTGTCCATTATTGATTCTCAACTGGCTGCTTTACTCCTATCCCATGTAGTTTTGTTGGATGCTGTAGTAGAAAGTGAATGAGATTGTGAAGCTACTAAATGGTATCAGAGGCTAGATATGGGTATAATGAGAATATGTATAGAAGTAAACTTTTTTCCAAAATTGCAATTGAGACCTCAATCACATTGTCTTAGGGGTGAAAACAGTAATTTCCACTTTGCTTAGTAATTTTCCTAAAGTATGTATGAATGCTTCTTCAATGTATTATTACATTTTCACAACGATGTACCGACAAATCTTTATTTTGCCAATGCCCACATTGTGTTTCCGTATTCATAGGCACAGAACAATGAATTGATTTAATTAACAAGGATGTAATTTTGCTGATATAGAAATACCCTGAGTGTCTACTGCTGTTTGGCAAAGTAATTACACAAATATTATCACCATATTGGCCTTATAAATTTAACATCAAGTTGTATACAGCATTTATATTTTCACTCAGACCTATATTCAGCCTTTCATATGAAGAATTGACAATGCTAAAAGAATGGATAGAGATGAACTTGTGCAAAGAATTATTCAGATCATCATTATCATCTTGCCGAGCTTCTGTACATTTCGTTCTGAAACATAATTCAGTGCTGAAACTTTGGGTCAACTATCAAGACTTTAACCAAAACATAATAAAATACTGATATCTTTCATTACTGATTCAGGAAACCTTACTAATACTCTGAAAGACATGTCATAATACCAAGTTAGATGGCCAGAATGAATATAATGTGTTCAGAATTGCAGAAAGAGATAAATGGAACACAGCTTTTGGAATCCACTATAGACTTTGTGAATCTCTAGACACGACCTTTGGAGCTACTGGTGTACCAATATCATTTCAAAAGTTCCTCAATAGCATATTTTTTTTTTCCTTTAATCGATTTTGTATAGTCTTCTGGAATGACATTCTTATTGATAAAAATAATTGAAAAAAATATATAGAATATCACCAAAAAGAAATAATGTCACTCAAGGAAGCTAGGCTATATTTGAATACAGAAAAATATGGGTTTTATTAGGAAGGAGTAATATATCTAGAACACATCATTGGAGTAAATACAAATGGAATTGATTCAGAAGATTTTCAAGTAGTATAAAATTTGAAATCTGCAGAAAAGCGTAAGATGATTGAAGCTCTTTTAGGCTTTGCATAATTTTTTGACAATATATACAGAGTTATAGCAGGGTGGTACAACTGCTAAACATATTCAAAAAAAAATTGGTAGCTTTTTGCAGAGAACCAGATCCAAAAATAGTATTTGAAGAACTCAAAATGATATTTATAATGGCACCAGTACTTGTCCACTTCGATTAAAAAAACCAAATAGGTTTCAATACCGATACCTCAAAATATATTTGTTCAGGAGTTCATTTTTTGCATAATGATCAAGAAGTACTATACTTATTGATCTTTCTCTCCATTAAGTGCTTCTCTGCCGAAGATAATTATAAAATTTACATTCAAGAATTTGAGATAATAGTCAAAAGTTTCAATTAGTGAAAACCAGAGTACAAAGATTCAGTATATTTGATTGAGTTGTTTACAGACCACAAGCATGTGGAGTACTTCATGACCTCAAGATTGTTAATCTGGGTGCAGACAAAGTGATTCAAATATCTTTTCCTTTTAGGATTGAAAATTGTTTACCACGTGGGTGTCACGGTTGTGTTGAGTGACGATTGATGGTGAAGTCATTATTGGTGAATAATATAAAAAGATAAAGCACGATGAGGATGAAATCAGGTTTTGAACGAAGGCTCAAAGTACAACGAAAATGAAATCATGTGACTAGTGGATGCTAAAGCACGACGAGAACAAAATCAGGTTTCGAATGAGGTTTCATGCGAAAGAACGGAATCCTACGAAAGAGGTATACAATGAAAGCAGGAGTTCAGATTTATTATGGAATGAGTGAATTACTGTATATAAACCAGGTGTATGGCAGAGGATAGGTCTTTTTCTTCACTCGTTTGGTCGTCTATAAAAGAATCAATTAGCTTCGGCTTTCACTTTTTTCACACAGGGTGATTCTGAATTGAGTCTCTTCTATACAGTCATCGCCTTCGTCACCACAGACAATCCTCGAACTTTGTTGCCATGTGGCTTTCAGTTTGACAACCCTTGGAACCTCGAGCCCTGAACTCTTGATACCGAGCCCTGAACCTTTGACACTGGGCAAACAAGGACAGAAGTGTGACACACTTACAAAAATATCTGAAAATGTTCATTTGAAGGGAGGGGTAGTACAAAGACACCAAATTGTATGAAAAACACAAAATTGTAACAATGAGCTATGCACAATCTTAATAGTGGCATTTGCAGAAATAGTCCAATTGGACAACTATTCAACAATTACTGAAGAACAATGACAAGAGGTAAAAAGGGTATATTAGCAATGACTATACAACAGCAGTATATAGTTATATCCTCGCAAAAAACACCTGTTTGAAATTTTTGAAAATATATCAAGTACAACAGTTGAATATAGAAAAGCTTGAGTGGATCCAGGAGTGCCATGATTCATCCATTACAGGATATTCATGCAGGGAAAAAATTTAAAAATTGTTGAGTTGAAGTCATTCATAGAAACAGATACAAAAGAATGTTGACTGGTGTATTCAAAACTGCCACAATAGCAATTGAAATGGGATGATTGATGGAATAACTCATGGCTTGTTACAACTGTTAGAAGAACCAGAACAACCAGCACAGTATTTAAGCATGGACTTCATAGTAGAACTATTGGAATGTGCAGGGTTCAATGAAGTCTGGATAGTGGTGGACTATTTGATAAAAATATAATACTTTGTAATATACATATACATACTATATATACAGAAGATGGAAGAAATATTTATCAACACACTATTCCAGCTGTACTCATGGCCAGTGATAATAATATCCTAGTGAGAACTGCAATTGACTATGGATTTCTGGAAACATGTCGGCAAGAGACTGTGAATTATTCAAATATAGTATATATTGCATTATTCCCAAATTGAAGTTCCAATTGACTCCGAAAGTCCAGTATGTCCAAAGCTTGGTAAATTGTCAGCAGAACAATTGGATTCAGTGGTGACCATATATATAATTTACAGCTGACACTCATCTCTTCGGAAAAACCAACTTTTGAGTAATTTTGTTTGGCATTTATGTTTACATCTGCAAATGACCTTGGCCTAGGCCAATTAAAGAATACAAATAATATTTGGAATGTAAATGGCCAGCAGATTGTTTAACAAATGAAGCAACATTTCAACAAACTCAGAACAGAAATATAATAGACAAAAATAATACGGTTGAAACAGTCCAAAAGGTCCTAAAACAATTCTGCCGAACTATTAGTTGTATATCAAGTCGTGCTAGAGGCAATGAACATATCCACCACCAGGCCGAATATGAAGCTTGACTGGAATCCACTAAACCATACAATATTATCAAAATTTATCAGTTTCTGGGCTTGTCAAATCAAATTATCCAATCTACTATATATTCATATTTTCCAACCAATATTCTATCTGGAGAAACCCACTCATAATGCTCCTATGAATCAAAAGCAACAAACACCACCTCCAGTGATAGTGGACTGAGTAGAGGAGTATAAAGTTGAGTGAATAGATAATTCCAGACAGTTCCAATAGCAATATCTGTATTTAGAAATATAGAGAGACTATAATGAATACAGTTAGAAGCCTGTGACCAATACTGATGGACTTCAAGCTATCAACATATTTAATGGTAAGTAAACTGCCTAGTCTGGATCATGCATCTTATAGATACTCAGTGTTTAGTAGGGGCAGTGACAGTTACCATTCTATTGGATGAAAATCGATGGCAGTGTAATAATGAGTAAGAAAAAGAAGAGTTTATATACTATGAGAATAAAAACAGATTTCAAATCCAAAGAATATGGCATTCAATTGAAGGAATCAGGTTTCAAATTGAAAGAATTGGATTGTAAATTGAAAGAGTCAAGTATTGAATAGAGCGAAGCAGATTTTGCAGGAAAAGCAGGAAATGTACAAAAGGATAGCTGGAGTCAGGATGTATTAAAGAAGTAGAAGATTATGGACAAAATCACTTTATATAAACCAGATATTCAGTTGTGTATAAATTTCTTTCTGCACTCTTTCAAAAGTCTATAAAACACTGAAATTGATTTGGCATTCACTATTTCCTACTAGGTGATTTAAGTCACTTACATACAGTTTTTACTCTATTAGCTACTAGCAATCTTCAACTGTTTAAACTCTTCCGCTTTCAGCTTTTAACAAATGTTGTACCCTAAATCCTGAATGCTCAATACATGAAGTTATAAACCCTTGACTGACCCTATCAGTATCATTGTTTGGTCCAGTATTGGAATGAAGTCCTCCTATAGCCACCAGAATTAAAGTAGTTCACTCAAGTCATTGATATCAGGCCAATATTCAACTGATTTGCCTCTATCATCCTTGTCATCTGTATCTTTCAAAACTGAAGAAAAATATTCCAACATGCCCCTCTGTATCTGGAAATACCTCTCTCACCATAAATTTTATATCTTTTAACAAGTGGCTGTACAATTTGCCATTCTGCCATACTCCATATCAGGTCAATGATATGTTCCTTTTCATTGTGTATTTGTATCTATGGTTCTCCAGCAGGTTGTTAAGACTCAAATTATCATTGGAAAGTCTATGGTTTGACAATACCAATAATTTTCTCAGAGGAAGCTTTTGAGTCTCATTATCATCAGATTTGTAGCGTTGTGTCAAACTCTATATAGCAACCTGAAATGGTTTTGTACCATATAGCTCAATCATTGTTTGGCCATTTGAATTGATTAATTGACCAGGAAACAGCCATAATATCTGATTGTTTTGGTTGATAAGTGTGTGCAATGTTGTTGATACTGTCAGCTGCAGTTTGAATTTCATCTTGGCCTATACAACCCTACTCCAGCCTGGAGAATCACATCTTGTGTTCCAATGTGATGTGTCAAAGATTGAGATGATACAAGCATACAGCGGAAGTTGCCACTAATAGTTTGATTACACTTGGACTATTAAAGCATTATATATATAAAATGAATTTTCCAGTATTGTTCTAGCTTATTGATAGAGGCTTTCAGGTCATGATATACAAGTTTACAATGGTTTGAGTCCAACTGATCAATCATAGTAAAATGCATATTGTAAAAAATACATTTTTTGGCACTTTTGAATAGGTTCAAATTGTGGAAAGGGTGGAAATCAAGAATAGTTTGTAGGCCAATACCTAACATCGATAGCCATAGGGGCGTATCATTTTGATTTCCAACAGCTGGTGTAGTACTGAATTCTTTTTTGTAAATGGATATGGATTCTGTTCTTCTGGTGGGACTGCTCAATAATCATCTTGAATCTGATTTATCCATTTATCCAGAGTTTGACACCACAGCATTGGTCAAGGCTCATCAAAAACCACTTGCGCAGTTTACAATTTGCAAAATATAAATACAGCAAAAGACATATGGGTCACACCAAAACCCATATGATTTGGGAAGAGAATACTGGGTATGTCAGTATCCAAGACCAATTGTCTGACAATGAATTATACAACCCATATTTGATATACCAGAAATTTTACAGCGAGAGCAGATATGGTCACTTTATTGCTGCAAACTCTATTGGCAGTTGTTTGGTATACCAAGAATGTACTCTGCAGCTTGAATGGTTTCTCTATACTCTCATGCTTGAATTCATTGTTTATAGCATTCACTATGGCAGTTCCACCAAATATGTTATCATTTAATACATTATCAATACAGGATATCCACTTCTTGGCATTTTGGATTTTAGATATGTCTTTTCTGATTATTTTTTGGATAACTTCAGTAGTCAGATATTCCAATTGGCTCAAACTCTGGTGCTATCACATCTAACAAAATATATTTAATGGGTCAGCACCATATTGGCAATTAGATCCATTATATATACAAGATTGAAATGAATTTCAGTTTTATTCACTGTAATCCAGCAAGAAATTGTATTCCGCTTATCAACTTCTCTTTATCTCTGTCTTTATCATGATCAGTATTTTTCTTTTTGGCTCTGAAATACTTTAAGTTGAAAATTATTAGCAGCTCTTTTGATATCATTGAAATCAGCAGATAATTACCAAACAAATCACCTGTTCCATTTCTGCCCCTGCTATGTGCAACTCAATCAGTACATGGTATATATTATATTCATTTTCCTGCTGAAAGTCTTTTGAAACTAATTCATTATATAAAATTTCATCAAACAGCATAACTTAGAACACCTGTCTATTGTTATATATTTTCCGAAATTTGTGTTCCAAAACTTCTTTATTCAAGTTACACTCAGACTGTGCTGTTGAAGTTAAACATTGGTTTGACACTTTCAGTCCACTGATGCTTGATATATATGTTTGGAGCTTTATCCAAAACTTAACATCGGTATATTGCTTTGATAATTTTCTCAAAATGGATGTATAGTTATATGGAGCTATACAACTAACCATTACTGTAAAGTTTAAGGTCCCCAGTATAGGGAACTTCACCTTGGCCTGGTTTATTGGCTGTTCAATTCTATTATTCGTCACTGATTTCTTTTTGTTTTTGTTTCTGTTACTTTTTTCCCCAATTTCATTTGTGACTATTTTTATAACCATATGAACCCCCTGTTGTTTTATTTACTCAGAATTATTAAAATTGAATATTGGCTACTATTGTTCATTAGTCCAAACTAAGTCAGCCACAGCTGACTCCCCATACAATATTTTATCACCTTGCAATTTTAGTCTCTTCAAACCTGAAATAATTGCTATTTAAATTGTTTTTGACCAAACCAGTAATGAATGATTTTTTCCATATGTGCAATATGTCTGATATTTGACCTATTCCAGCAGCAAGGCTCTTGTACATGAAGTCTGCAGTTTGAAGACGGCAGCCTGGTACCTTCATTGGTGGGAAATGCTTCAGTCATTACCAAAACAAGCCTAGCATATTTATATACTTTGAACAATATTGCAGGCTCGGGTTGCAGCAAATCAGTCTTATGTATATCAGTTTCCTGAACTGGAGAAGGCACTATACACCACTTTCGAGATGACAGAACACATGTTGTTGGAGTGTTCTGTTCAGAACAAATTTAGTGTGTAAATTTGCTTATAGTATGATGCTTGAATAAACCCTGCTGATCAAGATGATTTGGAAAGCCTTGAGGTTGTTGAAAGTTCACCTGGGAATGAGGATACTGTTGAGCATTCTGAGTTTGCAGCTGGGAGCTATCTTGGAAATTCAGCTACCAAAGGACGCTTGGAGTATTTGGCTGAGTATGAAAGAAAAGTGGTACAGCTAGTGAGTTCTGCTGTTTGGGGTATGGTAGTTCATATTGGGTTTTTGGCTGAGGAGGCAGGAACATTGGCATGCCTGATAAATTGTGTTGTTGACTATATGGTGATGCCCCTTGAGAGTTTTGCAGTTGGACACATTGTGGTGTACCAGGCAAGTTGTACTGTTGGCAGTGTGGGAGTATACTATGGGAGTGATATTGTGGCAGAAATTTCTGCAGTATACATTGGTTATTTGGCTGGGCAGGTGAAAAGGGATGTATGAATTGGGTATTTTGCTGCTTCAAATACGGATGTGCAATTTGAATTGCTGTTGGTACTTTTGAGGAAAATATTATAGGTCGGTCCATGAGTTTGATAAATGGTAATTACTATATGGAGCCTGACCCATGGTCCGATTGATACTGTGATTGGAGGTGATTGCACACTGCCATCCTTGAATCAGGGCAGTAGAGAAACTGTATATTGGCTGTTGTTGTGAATAATTGTTAAATGTTCGAGTATCCTACTATCTACCTCCGGATTGTTCTCTATATTATGGTGGTGATTGTCAAGATGATATAGTACAAAAAGATGTCGAAATACAAACATAAAAATTGGAATGATGTTTACAATAATTTCTGGACACTGTATGCAATTAGCAAATGGCAGCAAGGCAGCAGGAAGATGGACTGATAGTATTTAACTCATCTTCGACTCTTATGCTATAGGTGATTCCATAGGGCTTTGAACACACAACAGCATATTTCTTTGATTCAGGAACCTATTCCAAGGGGGCATGATGTATATTATGTATATAACAGAACTAGCAGGAAGTGGAAAAGCTAGAACATAAAAATAACAGTGGTAATAGGATCTCAATTATATTATATATCAATATGACAATATAGCTTGCTGTTGGAGGTCTATATATGCAATAATTGTCATCATTTCTACAATGCCATACTTTATACAAACATTATACACAAGAGTCATCATACTTTGATGGCAGTAATGAAAAAAATATCACCAGTAATGAAAAAAATATAACAAAGTTGAGGGTTATATCCTGCACTTATGGTACTATACCTCTATATGGTATACTCAAAATCAGTTGGTATAGCTAAAGGTAAATATACTAATACCAATTTGATATACTTGCCAAGAAATTCCAGGGAGAAAACTTTTGTACCCATTATATGAATCCTGCTGAAGAATCACAATCAGTATCAATTGAACTGCCATGACTAGATTGATATTAAATCATATTGCTTGTTTTATCTGCCACATGAAACCACCCTATAGAAACAAATTCAAAGCTCACTGGAATAAGTTCCACCCTATCACTGTGACTAAAGGCCTTCTGCTTGACAGAACTTTCATTCTAGTTCATTGGAATGGTTTTCCACCATTGAAATTTAATATCATCAGGTGTAGCTGAATCTGCCCAGAATATATGATCTATTATACAGGTTAGTAGGTAGACTCAATATCAGGAGTACCACCACCACTGAATCATTCCTGAATCAATATATCTATAGACCCACAGAAAGTGGATCTGATATATATATTTGACCCAATAAAAGCAAATATTACCATGATTGTATGGAAGCAATGATTGCTATTGAGCAGGTACATAGTAGAGATACTAAAATATACAATGAATATTGTACATACCTCGATCACCGGAACTCATGGCATCCATTTGATTGTATATATTATATTTAGAAAGTCAAATACAGATATCAAAAATTCAAAATATGGATCAACCAATACCTAAATATGGACTTGACAACTTCTGTAGCAAATTATTTCAATCTGATAGTTAGTTGTATGGATTCTTGGAATCCAGATACTTTGGCTTGGGTGTAGACAGTTTTCGGGAAGCCACTTTACAAATATTTGTAAGATTCTTTATTGAAATATATTTAGGTACATGTAATGTCTTTTGACCCATAGTCCATTTGCTACAAACATATAGTGTAAACCAGTGGGGCAGGCAGACTCTGAGGGATAATACATTTACAGTAAGATAAACACTGATGATTGGTGTTGGAATACCCAGTAGTACCTGTGCCATGGGACAATCATTATACCAGGTATTTTTGCATCTGATATAATGCAACTCACAAATCGTTTTGCAATAAACAGGTCTGGCCCTTATACATGATTGTTAGTATTATATTAAAAGATATCCATTGCATCCCACAGAAGCATACTTGGATTGTAATTTGACTTATACTATGTTCTCTAAAAGTTTCCAACTATACTGATAATATCCAATACAATACAATTCACATAATACTGTCCAATCTCCAAGAACTCCAAATCAGTTAAGCAGGCTTGAAATGGGATTGTACCAATGATTTTCCCATCAGGTTCATTCCTTTGTCAGATGCTTGGGTCGGTGATTATTCCAAGTAGATAATTATTATATAAATATTATATAGTTCATATCGGCTATATAAAATATCCAAACATGTGACAATAGGATATTCAAATCAACAATAAATCTCACATTCAAGGCATCAACAAACCAACAGTGAACTACTCAATTATCAACTGAATGATAAACAAATACTACCTGAAGTATATTTATTCTATTTAATGTTCAGGCAATATTCTCTCTGCAATGAGTATCTGCAATGCCAACTTGACGAATTATATCAGTTGCTTTTGAAATGAGTACACAATCAATTTCTCATGCTGTTCAAATGTTTTAATATATGCAATTGCAATTACAAATTAAATAAGTATTTTGCCTCAGTATTATAGTCTCCAAAAACAGACAATATCAACAACCACAGCAGCCAAAGTAATATAAAGGTTGAAATATGAATCAGTAAGAATTTGGAAGCGAAATATTATTATGATCCAAGTTGCAGCAGAGGCAGAGGTATATTGGGCCAACAAAATCAATATTGCCGAACACAATATATAATAAGGGCATCCAGATGACACTATGATTGACAACTGAGATTTGATTACCAATGACTTTGAAAGAGAAATATATGGAATCACTGTAGTACAACAATATTATATTAAGAGCATATTGCCTAAGTGATTGGCTGAATTTGAAACTGCATTGAAACAATATGGAATTCATGACGTCTAAAAGGCCTTGAAATATTCGATTGTACACCTAGATTATCCTAAGATGCATCTGGTCAGCTCTATATCAGAATCAATTCAACATATCAGTTGGAGAAACAATTTCACAACTGATATCTCCAAACTGTTATATATTTCCAATATTAAAGATAGCTACTGCTCCAGCAAAAAAGTGAATTATAATAAATCAATTTTCAAATAGAATGACCACAGCAGTATCCAAAACTAAATAGAGGAAACTCGGTATGACCTGGCTCTGCAAGTCTGGAATAATGTCATCAGGCTATAGTAAAATATGATTCAAGAGTAGTGTGCATATTGATATACTGATTGGCCAATCAAGCTTATCTAAAATAATGCCTGGATTACCAATCAGCAGCTGACAATAAACAAAATACAACACAAATCCACCAGATATATCTTTAAACAAAACAGCATTCTCCAATCTTCTGCCTCATACTTTTAAATATGAATAATTTTAGAGAAATACACATCTGTGGGAAGTGTAGAAGTATCATATTAACATTCCTGGCAAATATAGTGAGTGATTTTCAAATTCCAAATCTTGGAAAACAATTGTGTGTGTAAATTGAATATGATTGGAAAAAAAAATTGTCCATCTGGTATTGCATTGCAATCTCAAGATACTTATTGATAAAGTTTGAAACAATTCATATAATAATCTATTTTATGATTGCCAACTGTCCTACATTGCCACAACGATTTAATAAATGGAACTTGACTGTAAGGTGTAATATATGGATGTGCACAAAGGTATGATGCCAAAAGCACATATAGTGTAGATTCAACATGTTAACACGCAGTATCATCACCTCAATAAAAATTTTCGTGGCCACACTCTATCATTTCTGATTTTCTATATTACCTGAGCACAATAAAACAGGATTCAAAATGTGATGCGGTGTCTAGCAGAGGGCAAAATACCATCAATATTGACAAATAGTGCAAAATAGAATGGGAATGGATATTGTGTCCTCAACCTCCGGTATATATAGTGGAGATTCCAACTGAATTTGAAAATCCAAAGAACTGGGCTGACAAAATGGATGGCATTATTCAGATGAAAAAAATTGATTTATAAAATACACATTATTCAGGTATTTAATAAAATCAGATGAAGAAGAAGTACAAAGTAGTAGTAGTAACTGTAGAACTGATAGAAGTATATGGTTATTGAGAATAATGGTGAATCTTCATTGGTATTGGACAATATATTCAAAGTTACAAGGTTGCTTTCCATGATGTTACACCTAGCAAGTTCGGAGTGGGGTCATGTATGATCATCCACAATTTCCCTGATTTGATGTTATTAGCTATCACTCATCTTGCCTACCAGAGCAAATATTTTCAGATGGCTCGCAAATGGACACCCACACAATCGATATGCATTCATGGCAAGCGAATGGCTTCGGTCGCTTCTGCTTCAAATTGCGGATAACACACGGACAGCCAACTGACAGCTGAATGGCATCAGACGAAGACACTGACAATCGCTGAGAACAAACAAACTGTCAGCAACAAGATGAATGGAGCCAGCCATAAGCTGACAACCTAGAAATATGTGCCAACTCTGAACAGCGAAGCTGCTCTTCATTGAGAGAGGCCTATTTGTCTGGAGATCATCAAATTGAAAGGATACCACTGGTCGGGAGATACAAGCCTGCAAGCCCAATGTCAAAAAGCATACCGATGGTCTGATTATGATCTAATGAACATGAATGGAATAGAGAATGGAGAGATGGAGAACCACAGTAGTCGCGAATGAGCGGGTATTCGTTGGAAGGTATGGGAACACTAGAATTGAAATATAAGTTAGAAAGCAAAGAAGGTGGTATAAAGATCTCTGAGTTCTTTGAAGTTTGAAAGGCATCAACCATTTCAGCGTGGAGAACAAGCCTTCACAATATACGTATTGGACAAAGTCTATTTTTTTGGTTCAGAATCTTTTTGTCATTTCCACATGGTGAGTAAAGCTCCTAATCTGCTTGCGAAGCTGTTTCAAATTAAGTATGGATACGCTGTGACCAGGTAAACCAGGAGTGATACTCCTGGTGTTATATTAGTACGATAGCAATGAAATGCTTCTGAGGAGGGTATTCGTTCTACCCCCTTCAATACACCTCAAGCAGTCATGATGCTATTCTATGTCTAGGACTTTTTCCATTATTGTCGGCATTGGTACCCACTTTCTTTTCATACCAATTCCCTCAAACACTTTTCAAAACACCTTGTTTGACACCCATGAGGACCTTACCACCTACTCCGAAGCCTAGGAACCAAAAGATTTATTCTGGGCATACCTCAACTACAAAGGGCACCACATTCCCATCCTCTATCCCCGTACAGAAACAAACCTTTCTGTTATCTAACCGATTCAAGAGAACACAATAAGCCCCAAAGTTTCTACCGCAAACTGTGAAAGTCAGTCCAGTGTTGAAGAATCCGTTAACATCTTTGAATATGGCACAGAAGACTATCTCTACTATCGAAGCGGCAATGATTTTATCAAGTATATGCAAACTGCAAAACTGATTGGATGAAAAGGGGAGTCAGCACAAGCCTTTGCTGTTCAAAAATTCCAAATTGTCACCAGGGTCATTACAGCCTTTGATATCAAGGAATAGGAAATAGGCTCCAGACTACAAGCCATCGAAACAGCTTCAGCGCAAGGCTTAGGTTCAGTTCCAAATTGCTCACTCTGCCAAATCTCTGGCCAGGCAATATTTGGTAATGTTATAGTGATTCGAAATTGATCTGACACCCACATAACAGAGGCCTACACAGTTGTCAGAAGAGAGAACGTGTCGATTCTATCTTGTGATAAACAAAGGGAAAAAAATTTCACAATCAAACAATACTGCCTGAGTTGGCCCACGCATACGAAAGCCTAGTTGCCAGGCAGAACGCCACATACAATGCCATTTGCTGGACAGTAGACATGATGGACTGAACGCAGTTTAAAAAATATCATGATATCATTATTCAATCTCAAAGTCTTTGTGGCCAACATCCAAGCAGCACTTGCTGTGATGAAAGCCTAGTCCACCGAAGCCTTAAAAGGCCAACAAGCTGCAGTCAATGAAAAATTCCTGCAGTCAGGAAAGGCTTGGAACAACCTCTCCAATTTACTCCATCAGTGGGAAATGAAGGCTGCAGTATGGAAGACCATGAAGGACTGTGAAAGAAAGAATCAAGAATTCACCAGAGTTTGTCACACCAAGCACTCGAATAAACAGATAAAATAATCAGCACGCCCTCTGGCTGGGTCGGATATCAGACCGAAGGAAGTAGAAATGAAATCAGATTCCAAAGGAATCTGCATTCAGTACATCGTCAGATGGAACAGGGAAGCTGGATCAGGGATGGTATGACTCTTATGCCCAAGGGCACTGGAGATGGCACAAGAGGCATTGGAGGAGACCCATATCCAGGTGGCTCCAAGTCTTCTAGCTCCCACCCCAGTAGCTCTAGCAGGTCTGATTTTGGAACCAGAGGTGCCCTTCCCCACTACCACTGCCAAGAGGAACAGTTGATCAATATGGAGAAAGAAATAGAATGCCTCCGAAAATCAAGGACTTGCAGTTCAAGGGAGACATTCAGAACTACATCTTATGGATAGGGGTCCTGAACTACCAGGTCTGCTTGTTTGGAATTGCATGGCAAAACGCTCTGCACAGTGGCTTCAACGAACATTATTGATTGACAATTCTTTCCGCAGCTTACACCAAACTATGATGCTCAATACTTACTGCTGCTTTCACAAGTCAGCCACACTCATGAGAGACACCTGTAGGCAAAGAGGAAAAACCAGCATAATCATCACAAATGCAATAATAGGAAGAATGATGAACAGAATCGTGATCATGATGGTGACAAGGGGATCAACAAAAGAAGAACTTTGGGAAAGGTTCACACTCCAAGAAACCTCGAACAGAGATGAGACATTATAAGCACATCAATACAGACAGAGGTATAGCCATAACAGCATTTTGGATTTGCTGTTTGAAACCAGAGCACAGCATGAAGAATGTAAGTGCTGCGGTTCTAAGGGGTATCGATGAGTATTATAGACTTCTGTTCTGGAAGTAGTAATCTGTTCTTCAACTATTAAGCCAAGTAGTCTGGCTAATCAAATTATGAAACCAATGGCAGCCCTAGATTCCAAGTGCTCGATGCGGTTGATTACAATGGTATGGACATTGATGATTGAAACCAGTTTCTTTTGTCTTTTCTTTGGGTCTATCGGTATAGGCATTAGTGCTGAGGATTGCGGTTATTCCTGTACTCTATGAGGTACAGACACCTCTGGCTTTTGTACATATGAGTACTGATATTCATATTTGCATTGAGGCTATGGATTGCAGTCATTTCTATGATCCATAAGGTACAGACACCTAAGGCTTTTGTTCATCTCAGTACAATTATTCATATTTGCATTGGGGCAAAGGATTGCAGTCATTACAATGTTCTTTGAGGTACAGACACCTCCGGTTTTAATATATGGGAACAGATATTCATATTTCTTTGGGGTGTTCATTTGGGTCAAACCAATGCCGTTATTGGTATGATAGCTTTTCGATACTCAATATACTCTTTTTTCTGCTTTTTAAGAACGGGTGCCTGAGAATAAATTCAATACTTGAAATATGCTGGTCATATAGCATCCAAGTGTGAAATTTGACAAACAAATCGAATTTGATTACATTTTCATCCACCTACAACCACAACCCGTTATGGATGGAGCTCTGTCAAGAGGCAGTGCACTAAGATATTCCATCGAAATGATCGAAAATGCAAGCCTATGGCCAACGCACCTCAGCTTGTACCCAAGATATTCAACCGATGACCACCCAAACCTAAGACAGATCCAATACCTACAGTATGCATGTTTCCAAGCTTTCGAGAAAAGAAGAATGGCCCTGTGAGGGTTCTGTTGAAATCAGGGTACCGAACAGCTATGATATCGACACAGTGGGCCAATTGGCATGGTTTCCATTAGTGACTCAAACAGAACAAAAGATAGTCGAATACTTCAATGGAGAAAAAGTAGAAGGTGTGGGTTGGTAGTACAACTTCCCCATTACTCAGTGGTATGAATCCCATTATACCAAAGAATCCTTCAAAATTGGTCCAATGGAGGATTTGTTTAACATCATGGTACCTAACTGGTTGATTGTCAAGTATGGAGTACTCAGTAGAGTTACCGAAGAAAATGATAAGCTTCAGTTCATCATAAAACACTGCCACCGACACTGCATCAGCAAAATTGATCGTCTGGTCCACAAAGCCCAGCGACCACCAAGAGGTTGTGGAGGTTGATTTTGAATGATGCACTCTGCGGACCCTCCAGAAGTTCTCTGGGACTGGCGAATACAGTCTCAGTGCACGCCCTTGTTCTCCCGAAAGCCTTGAAGCTGCCCAGGGGAATTCCGGTATCGCAATAGCGTACTCTGTAGCCACTTCTGATGCATCTAAGGCTTCTGCAGAAGATTCCTGTATTGGTATAGTGCACTCCGTGCCCATTTCTGATGCCTCAAAGGGTGCTCCATGAGATTCCAGTATAGCAATAGTGAACTCTGTAGCCACTTCTGATGCCTCAAAGAGTGCTCTGGGAAATTCCCAAAGTTCAGCAGAGTCCTCTGTGGCCGCTTGTGAGCACTCGGTGGAGCTCCAGGAAATTCTAGGATCACTCAGATGCACCTGGATCTATTTCTTCATTTCCAGATTGAATCATGGTGTGTCACCAATTTATAGATGTGCCTGTAGCATTGTATATATCATTAGCATTCATCCACTGCAGCATGCCACTATCAACTGAAACAACTTATATCCACACTGCACCCCATCAGCCCTTGGAAATGGCCTTAACAGAAGAAACACAATTCCCGAGACAGACTATCATTGGATCACAGCTGCCAGGACCTCCGATTCCTCCCCTCCTGCACCTGGTGCAATGTAACAGGTCGAGTTCTCAGCCGAGCGTGCAATTCTTGCATCCATATAGCTGCCCATATTCGCAAGGATGGCCGCGGGACACCCAGAACCAATGGAATTCCAGTGTCACTGGCATCTCGTGTACAAGGCAATATCAAATGTTAGTAGCTGTGAATTATAGGATCCAGGGGGCACACAAATGGCTCAATATCTCCCTGCGGAAATCCTGAGAGAGTTTGCTCATGGTTTCTTTCCTGAAGTCTGTCAAGGTATAGTTGAGTGCGGTTGCAGCCAAACAAATCAATTTGGGAGTCACTCGCTTGTTCTGAAATTTGTTGCAGTACAGTTGCCTGCTAAGGGAGGTGTTGAAAGCAATGAAGTGAGCAAAGATCAGCATGGCAGGAACACTTGTCGCAAACCAGGGGACTTCGTTTGTACTGTTCATGAGATCTTTCCATTTCCCAATCCAAAAGTAATCATTCAGCAAAGCGGCAACCTGCTGAATACATAGAAGCTTCTCTTCTATGTTTGGCAAGTATAGTGAAGTCACTATAAGTCTTGCTGTTGCGACTAGTCGACCCTGCATACCACTGATTTTCCCCCACAACTGTACTGCATTGATAATAAGTAGTTTCAGACTTTGAAATCCGGAGAATACTTTGGAAACTGACAATTGGACGTGTCAGGGCATTGATATACTCACTGGGTCCACCAGGGCCCTCCCACACATATTGCATGCCATTGAGTGTGCCAACAAATTTTTGCAGCACAGTCATGGCTTCAAGGGCTGCATCCCATGTCTCATTGAAAATGTCTAATTCATCCACTTCAAAGGCAGGACAGGGGTTTTCAGTATACCGAACAGATTTCAAGAAGTCCATTACTAAATCAAAAGCTTCTTTGTTATGCACTGGCACCTTGCTATCCTTGTTACTCATTGTCCCTGATGCAACTTCAATAGTTGGAGGGGTTGGTGAGGAATCTCAACTCCTTGCAGGCCACTGTCTGGCGTGGTTCACTGGAACTAAGAATGTAATATCTCAGCTGGGAGATTGAGACAGAGTGCCTTGAGGTGATTGTGAGTGCATCGACCACCAAGAATGGTCTCTATATATGCTTCCAATTTTTGATTAGGATATCTTTCTTTGGAGTCGCTTGGTCACCTAAATGGTATCTGAGCAAGCCCATTGCGGGCCTGTTGAGCCTGTGTTGTGACTGTGTTGATTCTGTATATGAGTTGACAGTAGCTCGTCATCATCATAGTCCAAACTGGAGGTGAAACAATTGTCATGCTCTTGGTGTTCATCATTGTCTTCATCAACATCATCCAGTTGATTCCGGTGGCCCTGAAGTTTTGTTTGATACTCATTTGGGATTCATCTGGCCTTACATGTCTGAGAACTCATGGAAACCCTTTTTGTCCGGCTGTCCTTGCTGAGCATGCAAACTGTTGCTCATGAGCAGCGGTAGGGTTAGGATGTTGCTGGGCCATAGGTGATGAGAATATATCTAAATGGGATTTGAAAAGAAGAGGTCTGAATAAAGCTCAGGTGCACCAGGAAAACTTCTGTTTCATGTAGAAAACTGAAGGTGCCAGTGATTCATATCGAACAGAATGACCTGTTCATTGCCACTGAATTTGCGGAGCACCTGATCTGCTGATCCGTACACTGAGGTGAGGGATCGGTTACTGAGACAAACACGTATTTGGGCTTCAGGACTCTGACCATTGTGAGGTGGCAAAATTCAAACCCAGATGTGATTGAGCGAGATGCAAGCCTATGCTCTGCACCAGAGTTTTTGGGAGTGCCTAAGCTGCAGATAACTGCTATGTCACCTGATATCATAGCTGACCAACCACAAGGATCGGTCTCGATATGCGAAAACTATTGGTGTTCCTACTGTTGGTATAACGGTGCTTCACATTTCGTTTTTGCGTCAACATTGCCCCAGGAGATTTCTTGCCTTCAATGGTCCTCGAATCTGTCTAATACCCTGCCATAAGAACAGCTGCACTGCTATGATTGACACTGTCATTGTCGTTTTCATTGACAGTTGATCACTTGGTTTTGTGGTGCTGGCTCAGTCACCAGTGGCTCAACATCATTGAGCAAAAGCAGCTCTAAGTTGGCAGGCATGAATCAACTAACCAGAGCTCTAATAGGCATACCGGAATGAATCATCATGGTTAGCCGTCAATAGTTGTGTCAACCTATCTGCAGAATATGCTGCTTCAGGATCCCGCTGACACCATGACTGTGCTGGGCAAAGTCGCATTCCATGTCTTGGGTCAGCATCACAATCTGACATGCACCCCTTGAGCAGGTTGCGTTGCTCAAAATTATGAACCTGCAGTGAGCAAACATATGCAGTACTGCCCAGCATCGATTTGCAATATCAAGTTCAATACATATAGTATTATCTGTATTGTGAATCGTGTCTATCCGGATACAGTCAGTTTACCTGCAGACATGATCCAGTGGGGGAAAGTGTTCACCAAATGGTGGATGGAATGGGGGCTTTAGTCCAAGTGGAGCTGTGATGATTCAAATGGCAGGCAGGTGGGTTAAGCTGTTGGTGTACAGTGATGAACAAAAGGGGCAAGATGGAATAGAGCAGAAGGGACAAAAACATCATGTTATGTTGGCGGTTGACCGGGGGATGCCCCAGCGCTCACCTCACTGCCATTCAGAAACATTAAGTGACTATCAGCTGGGATGATGTCGAATCTAAGCACCTATTCTTACTCAATCTTTGCATACTCTGGATGCTTTCAGCTAAAGCTCTGTCTGGTGTAAAATCTTGGGCAGGCCGAGCGCACATATGAAACATTCCAAGTAACATTTTGGAAAATGAAAGTGTTGGCAGAGCCGAGTCAGGTGTGTGGTAGATACACCACCGATAGTGTAGGGAATTAGGGTTGAATGTATTGCTATTTCAAGTACTATCTGAACCATGGGGTCCATGCCTTCACTTTCTATATCTGGTTTTCGGCAAGGAAGTTTCACCCAACAGCTCAACCACTGGGCTTCCTTGACACCATACGTAATTGTTTATAACTGCATTCTGTTGCTCACATCATAGCAAGTGGATATATAGTCCAATCCAATGCCATTGATGCTTTACCATCTTGACCTAGTGATACATGAGAGATAATAGAGATACAGAAAATCTTGCCCATTTTGAAAATAAAACCCAGTAACTGCCCAAAATATACCCCCACCCAAACTCCATACACCCATGAAAAATACTCCCAGATGTACACCAGCAAATCAAATAAACATTCTAAATGACCGATCAATGAAATCATTGACCCAAGCGCACATTGAAATATCTGAGCAGCTATTCCGATTGCGACTACATCTTAGCCTCAATGGCAGACTCCTCAATGCATGTTTTGAGAACTTTGTGTATGCCCTCCTTGCATAATATTGGACAATTCATCAGTCCATATAAAACATGAATCTCAGTAGTTCCATTGCCTATAATGAGTGCAGTTACTGTATCATCGATGCTGCTTTGACCAGTGTTGATGAGCCAGGTGTGAGGGTTACACATCTGACCCAGTCATACTATCCATCCAAATGCTTGCCATTGCTGGTGGAGAACACAAGGCTTCTGAAGAATCACCACATGATTGGCAGCCACAAGGTTGAGCCCAGTACCCCCAATGTTAGTGGTGGTAATACAGACAGAGCACAGGAGGAAATTCTGGAAATCGCTCATAACTTTGCTGTGCCTGTTGGCGGAATCTTCTGAGACCATGTGAATGGCCTGGATGTCATGGTTGAAATGGCAATGAATCTACCATGCCAGATGGCAAACCTGGACTGGAAAAGGACAAAACAGTACAGCCTTCTGAGGAAGTGTGGAAAGGACAGGAGAGCCTGTGCTAGGCTGGTCATCCATCTCAGAAATATTCACCAAACCACTGATTCACTCAGCCAGGAATAATTCTCGGAGCCAGCTGAAAATGGGTCCCTCTACAAATCTGCTGGTATACTAGTCATTCTTCCAACTCCCATTGGCAAAACGGTCATATTCTTGCTCCAACATTAGTAAAAAGCAACTAACCTGCCAGCAATCAACCCAACTGGCCATCCCATGCTCACTTTCAAGCTTCTGCCTCTTGAATCAGGTAACAACACATCAAGCTGATCCTGTTGTTCCTGAGACCACTCCGGCGTGACTGGATAGAAATCCTCCAATGGGATATTAACTAGGGGTGAACCTGAAGCCAGCCGCGACGCTGTCCATCGAGAGATTGTCCATGGGTGAGCGACTTCGGTCATCACAGAGGCAGCTTCCAGCGGAACTTCAGAGAAACTATCTTTGGTCACAGTGGTTTGAATTGCGGTGATCACTGACATTAATTCCTCGGAACTGTGTTCTACTACTGCTCACTCATTCTCAGGCGCATCTGGAATGGCAATCAGCCACTCAGTTGTGCTTCCCCAGGCCTTGAGTGTGTGGTAGGCTGGCATTGCGGTAACTTGCACTTTGAAACCGATTTGGGCTTCAGATGCAATAGACCAACCCTTGGACTTCAGACCTTTGATGTGGTGTGCCTCATTGATGATTCCCCACAACCACTGGTAGTTTGTGAGCTGGGGAAATGTGTCGTTCTCTTGTCTTTGCACCCAGCTTGTGAATATATTGTAGGTAATCATGTGGATGTCACACTGTCTCTCAGGATGTTCCACACAGATGTTGAGGTGGGTGTGAGTCAGGAAACCAGCATCCTCTGCACAGAGATCACGTACTGAAAATGGAGTCCCGTTCATGATGGTAGTGATTGCACTGATCAATGTCGCTCGGATCATTGGAAGCCCAATACAGAGTACCAGATTCCATGGCAGGAGGTCAGTTATCGGCTTATTATCAAAAAACTGCAGAAGACAACAAAGAACAGAATTAAGATGAGTGCAAGGGTACAATCGCTTCAGGACAGCACTGAGGATTGAAAAGACCATTTCCACCACCTAATACCATCCACCCACCGAAAGGTTAAAGATCACCAGTAGTTGTGTCTAATGGTGATTTGTCACATCCTCCATTATTGACTTGGCATCAAGTGCCGCAGCGAAAATGGTGAACTTCTTTCCAAGTCACATTTCATCAGCCAGAAGCACCCCAGGAAGGTCCACATCATAAATCCATGTCCGCACATTGAACCTTATTGCCCGGATCTGATGTGGAAGAAATCCGATACCTGAACATTGCATCAAGGTGTTCTTTGACCCTCGAATGGCATCTGCATGAGAATCTGTGCGTGGCACAGCACAAAGTATTTCAACTGTTCCTTCAAGACACTTGTGCTCGAAGGTGTTGTTGATAGTGCCCATGAGGGCATTATAGAAAACTCACCGAGAATTGTAACCTGGCAGCTTGATCAGCTGATTGAAAAATCGTGAATTGCTGTCGAGGACTTTCATGCCCTTAATTTCCTTGACCAGCACTGCAAGAGTACTTTGGGTCAGTGTCACAGGCAAATCGGCATAGTCATCAAGCTGGGCTGGTGCTCTGCTACTGCTAGGGGTGTATCAGGTGGTGCACTGGGTGTTCTGGGAGACTTGCTTTTGGGTGTTTGTCGGGGTGCTCCCTACAAGGAAGTCCAGTTAGCCCAGAACTTCATTCATCACATCAGGTGCTTCTAACTTACTTTCTCTCCATCATTGCTTTTCTTGGGCACCTCTACTAACTGGATGTTCACAGGTTGGTTCTCCCCATATTAATTCTACAGGTTTGCCTGAAGGAATGGAGTCACTGCTGCAGGCCCAACTGCACAGAGATTCTGGATTTTCCCATTCGATGTTTCCTGGTTCCAAAAACCACCCTGAAATTGCCCCCCAACTGTAACTCCGGCATTTTGAGCAGCTTCTTCACTGAACCGGATGCTATATATGGTCTGGGGAGTGAATAGTCCCATTGGGTTTGCCTTAGTGATCCAATTCAAAAGTTGGGAATATTCTTCAAGTCCTTGAAATGACCTGAATAAAGACCCAGAAGTGGCATCTCCATACACCCACACCACCCATTACTTGGGTTGGATAGGGGCCACCTCAATGTTTGGCCGTTTGGGAGAGTATTCATCACTACTACACTCTGCCTTGCGCTTCCCACAACCGGTGTGGTGGGATAGTCTGTCCCTCACCACTACCGGCACTAGTGAGTTTGGAGATATCAGGGGTGGTAGTGCTAAGGAGTATATATGTATAGGAGTGCCGGTAGACAGACACAATCAAGCTTTTTCTGCACTCCAAGCCGAGCCTTTTGTTATCTTCCCTTATGTGTGTTCGAACGTTCAAATTCGCAGAACCACTAACTTAGTGGATACTTCTTCCTTCTCTGACCAGTCAACCTTTGATACTCCCATCCTCATCCTACGCTCCTCGAGCCGAAACCGTCTTCTTCAATAGATTCCTCTGGGAAGCTTTAGAAGTGTGATGTGAAGAAAGTCACTGGGAATCTCACCCCCGACACACCCTTCAAATCACCATTAATGGAACCCAAAGACGCATTTCAGTGTGGAAAGCTGAGTACGGAATGGTGGAGGAAAGAACCCCACAACTTAATATAACAAGGTAAGCATCAAGCAAGGCACCACCCCTACACCAGGACGATAAGCACCGATTTCACACCGGTACGGAAACTGAAGCACCGACGTTATACTGGGATGCCAAGCACTGACTGCACACCGGGACAAAAACCAAAGCACCGACTGTATACTGGGACGATAAGCACTGACTTCACACCAGGACAAAAACCCAAGCACCGACTGTATACCGGGACGACAAGCACCAACTTCAATCCGGAACGACAAGCACCGACTTCAGACGTGGATGACAAGCACCGACTTCATACCGGGATGACAATGAAGGCACCGCCTAAATCACAGGACGATGAAACTCTCACTTTATACTGGAACCAATACCGAAGGCACCCACCTCATAACTGGGACTAAATGCGAGCCTGATCACGAACCTTAGACCTAAAACAGATATTGAGCTGCTGAAACGTCATGCTCAAAAATTGGGAATAGAAACAACAATGCTGAAAGAAGGAGCACCGGACCTAAGCACTAACATTAGTACAAAATGAAAATATCGAGTGGCTGGAGCGCCAGCTTCGGAAAACACGGGATAGAAATAATGATTATGAAACTGGGTAAAAATACATACAGAACTAACGTCATATAAAAAAAGAGACGAAAAAATACCCAAGACACTCACAACCAAGGAATCAGGGCAAGCAAGAAGAAAAAGTGGAAGAAGGGACGGCAAGGCCACATTACCAGACTCACCTCTTATACTCACAATTCAATCGCAAAAACACCATGCCGAAAAACGCACAAACAAACCGCTGCTGCTACCGCCGCAACCTCAACGTTTAACATGTCTGACTGTGCCCACGTCCGTTCCACTTCCGCCACCAGCCCGAGCGAGGCTGGCATGTCCACCCCCACCAATGTCTCCTCTGGCCCGAGTAACACCACCGGCACCAACTCTCCAAACTCTATTCAAGAGCAGAAAAACTTCATCGAGTCTCTCGTCATTGCAATTGCCAGGGAGAAATACCAAATGGCGCTCATGGGATCCATGAGAGCCCCCGTTTTTGGAGGGGCCGACGTCACCAAGTTCATCGAAGCATATGAACGCCTCTTCTCTCGCACAGGCACAGACCCATCTAAGGAGGATGTTATCTCCATCCTCTCATATTATTGCTCCGAAACCATTCAGGAAAACATTAAAATGCTGAAAGGGTACCAGGAAAGGGACTGGGAGATATTGAACAGGGAACTCAAAGACGCATTCAGACATGCCGACCACTGAGTGTATATTTACATGAGAATGTTCCTGGAAAGACTGTGCAATGACCAACTGAAGAGAGGGAAGGTCAGATTGAAGGCCTATATCGTAGCCTATGACCACATCAGCCGAGCCACGGTTTCCAAGGGTACATTGTACAAGTTCGCGGGAGTCAAAATGCTGCTTGGAGCCCTCCCGAAAGATCTAAAAGCTAAGGCCGTTGTCAAACACAAATTGGACCCCCGGGAGCCCCAAACCTTGATGTACGACAGCCTCCACAAATACATTCTCAACAAATGCATTACAGCCGATACCCTTGCTCTCCTAAACACCGATACTGCTCATACGACACTGGGAGTCTCAGCGTACTCCATTCCCACCGGAGTTCCGCTTCCACAGATGCCCAGTGTAACCAGTACGAGTCAACAGAACAAACCAAGCACTGCCGCCACCACTACGGTTACCACAGCACCAAGTACAGAAACAACTGCAACCAAAAATCAGGAGGAGACCATCAACACAAAAATGGACAACATGATGAAGGCTGTTGAGGCTTGGACCTTCCATCTAACCAAGGCGACCGATCCAAGGCAACAATATATTGGATATCACACGGCTAGGGCCCACGCAATTTACGCCGACAACCCACTGATGCACCCTCAGCAATCACATGAACCGCAAATGAATGCCCCTTTTGGGCAGGGATATTTTCGACCTGCAATGCCAAACTACCAACAGTACCCTCGGAAGGGGTTAGGCCCTTGCATCTACTGTGACCAACTAGGGCACATTCAGACATTCTGCCCTGACGTCAGAACCGACCAAGAACAATGTATCATCTATCCTAATGCGCACGGGAGATTAACCCTAGGGCCATACGGAGGGAGAGGTTGAGAAATCTCTGGGTACTGGCCTGAGTGAAGGTTCCTGTCGATGAGGGACAATGCTAGAAAAGTGGCTCGACAGCAGCAACCAGTTGCGCCCACCCAGCCTGGAGTGGTACAGCCAGCTGCAGCTGGACCTCCACAACATATTGCAAGGTCGCAGCTGTTTCAGAGAGCGAGCACTCAAGTGATGGCATTTCGCTCGGGGATTGTTCGACAACTGTTGGAAATAAATGGGCACTACTCCAAGGGCAAATGTAAGGAACCCCAGGGAGGTGAGGTAAGTCGAGTGGTGCAACTTAATGAAGACGAAGAAGAAGAGAGTGATGGAATGAAACATAGCAGTGAAGAAGAAGAACGCACGGAAGAAAGTGAAACAGAAGAAGGAAGAGAGGCTCACCAAGATGAGGAAGAAAGACATCGACAGCTGGCGGTAGTTCAAACCCAAGTGGGCTATGCCATTGTTGATGAAAGGAGAAATAGGACAGGGAAAGTTATGAAAGAAAACGACAAGCGTGCTCAGGTGGAAGATGAGGTCCCGGAAGTAGCGACAAGTGTCAGCACCCAAGTGAAGCGCAACATCCAGAAAGCAGTGACCTTCGGCAAAACACCAGCCAAAACCACAGGCGACCCCACCGAAAAGAAATCCTCCAAACCTTGTATGAAGCCGACCCCGGCTCTCGATTCTGGAGACTATCAGGTTCTGGGAAGTGGTCAGTTTGACTATACAGTCCTAGCTCAACAGGGGAGGGAAACGGGTGAGTTAACTCTGCGGCTACTTCCTAAAGCCAAAGCGGTGGCAATTGCGAAAGAAAGGCATGTGCCAGCCAGAACTCCCACAGCTCCAAAGAAGGTCGGTATCACTCATGTCTCCGCCTTCGCCTCGAACCCCAGAGACACCTCCCGATATTCTGTGTTTTGCTATGCACGAGCCTCTCTTACAGTGCAAGGAAAGATCAATGGACACGAGATCCCAATGCTCAACGATGGAGGATCCGAGATATGTGTGATGAGCGAGGATGTCGCCAGAGAACTGAATATTGGATGGAAAAGGGCCGACTGGAAGATGATAACTGCAGATGGGAATCGCTCGGATCTCACGAAGGTGTCGGAAGCTATACCAATAGATGTCTATGGAATTGTGATTCCCGTACCTGTGTTTCTGGCCGTGTCTGGATCGGAACAGGTGATTCTACGCCGCCGCTGCGAAACATACGCCCACAAAGTTGAGAGAAACCTGGATGATGGAAGTTGCGAAATTACTATCACTGCTGTCGATGGATCAGAACAAGTCACATTTGGAGCCACAGACCCAGGAGACAACAGGGATAGGTTTCCCAGCAACTCGGGAAACTACAACGCCTAGTTAAAGTAAGGGCGACTAGGTGCAGGGAAGCCCAGAAAGTGGTTGATGAAGGGGAAAGAGGAAGAGTCGAGAAACAAAGAGATGTCGGTGGAAGCAAGAGACGTAGAGGAAAAAGATGTAAAAGAGAAAAGAGAAAAGAAAGCGAGAAGAAGAAAGAAGAGGAAGACATGTTCGGAAGAAAAGAGAAGGAGATGTGAAATAAGAAAGAGGAGGGAATGTCTGTGGAAGTGAGAAGGGAGATGTGAAGTGGAATCAACTGGGATGATGAATGGGCACAGGAGGAAGGGGTGACGGTAGAAGAGTTGGGCAAGTGGATGAGGTCCAAAGAGTGGTCGATGGGTGAAGATGCACTACTTCAAATGAGACAGGTGACTGGAGGTGAATCCACAAATTTGTAGTCGATTCCTAGAAATAGTACTACTTCAGAACTCAGTCAAATACAACCCTCTCTCTCTTACCTTGATGCAACAATAGCGAAGTACAAAGTAGATGAACCCAGTAGAACTGCGTGGGTACGGGCCCGATACAAATTCATTGCCAAGAAAGTAAAACCAGTCCCCTTGTCAGATGGAAGTGTACCAGACGAAGGACTCGACTGGAGAGAAAGAGCTATTGCTAAGAATAAAGATACCACTACCTCCGGACCCTGGGACGCTTGGTTCACCCCTCAGTTTTCCACTGAAGAAAGAGGGGGATGGTTGACGACTAATAGAATACAAGAGTTGATGATTGGGGTAGATTTGAAGCCAAAAGAGAAGGAGGCATTGTTAGGGATGCTGTCCAATAGAGAATATGCGCTCTCATGGACCTAGGACGAATTAGGAACAATCAGTGACAAAGTGGAACCGCTGCACCGAACTAGGTTGGAATTCATTCATAAAGTCTGGAAAGATCGTGTGTTCCGCATCCCCAAACCAGTCATTTGGATAGAGAACGAGATGGTTCAAAAACGAGTGCGACAAAGGCTATTTGAACCGGCATGGGGACCGTATAGAAACGCCAATTTCTTGGTACCTAAGAAAGATGGGAAAGATCGATTCATCATCTCGGCTGCCAGTGCGAAATGCCACACTTGAGATGATGCCAGAATACCGCCCAACATTGAGGAATTCTCAGAAGCATTCGCTGGCCTCCTTATTTGCTCGTTGATCGATTTTTACTCCGGCTACGACCAGAAAGTTCTGCACGGAGACAGCCAAGACTATATGGCATTCCAAACGACACAAGGGATGTACCGACCAACAAGGTTGGTTGAAGTAGCAACCTACTTGGTGTCCGCCTGCATCTGAGTATCTCGAAAAATATTGAGTACGCATCTGGGGATGATCGCAGAAGTGTTTGTTGATGATATCGGAGTGAAAGCGCCTAAAACCCGATATGGAGATGAAGAAGTGCCGGCTCTGCCTGCAGTGGTGAGGAATGTTCTGGAGCATCTCCAGAATCTCGACAAAGTACAGGCGGATATTGAAAGATCTGGAGCAACGATTTCGTGAGAAAAGTCCGATTGGTGCTGGAACGGGATGAAGATTGTGGGCTTCGTCTGCGGAGAAGCAGGTAGGTGGCCCCATGCTTCCAAAGTTGATAAAGTGCGGAACTGGCCGCCGTACGGAAACCGTACAGAATGCAGCGCTGTTCTTGGGCTTTGAACATACTACCGTATATGGATTCCGGAGTACACAATAGTCGCCTGGGCATTGTTCCAGATCTCAGGAAAAGTCATCGAATTCAGATGGGAATCGGAACAAAAAGAAGCCATGAAAGCCTTGAAAGATGCCCTTTGCAATGCCCCGGCACCAAAGACGTTAGATGTCAGCGATGAAGCCGGCCAAATAGTCTTAGGAATCGACGCCAGTCTGGAAGGATGGGGAGCAATACTACAACAAGAAGACGACGAAAATATATGCCACCCATGTCGGTATAGGAGTGGACATTGGAACGCCGCGGAGAAGAAGTATGACGCTGGCAAGCGAGAATACAGAGGCCTCAAGAGAGCATTAAAGAAGTTGCGCAATTATGTGTATGGTGTTCGATTCCTTATAGAAACTGATGCACATACACTAGTACATCAGTTGAAGCTGCCCGCCAATGACTTGCATGGGGCCTTAGTAACTTGTTGGATCGCATGGATTCGGCTGTTTGACTTAAATGTAAAACACATCCCCGGGCGGCTCAATGGAGGACCCGATGGACTTTCAAGGAGGCCACCTGGGGAATGGGAACCGGATCCAGACAATCAAGAGCGGGACGACCTAGAAGAGACAATCGAAGGCAGCCTAAGAAATGTGCGAGTTGAGCAAGGAGTAGAAAGAATGAAACATTACGAACCGTTCATGAGCCTGCAACTATCACAATCATATGAAGGAGAGTGGAGGGAAATTGGAGAGTTCTTGGGGAGTCTGAAGTGAGCAAAAGGGAAAAATCCAAAGGAAATGCAGCGCTTCCGGCGAGAAGCAACAAAATATCTCATTCCAGATGGAATTCTTTACCGGAGGTGCAGAATAAACGAACCTCCGGCGAAGGTACTAGTGAGTAGAGAAGAAAGGAGAACAGCAAAGGAAGCAACAAATGAGCTTAGTGGTCATCGAGGGAGAGAAGGAACGTTGCTGAAGGTAGCTGAATGCTACTGGTGGTCTGAGATGTATGCAGATGTCAATAAATGGATAAAAACGTACGAACAGTGTGAGAAGAGAGCACCATCACGGTTTGATGATCCCCTGAAGAGTCTAACTGTCAAGCACCTCAGGCAACATGTGGGAATGGACATCTCCCACATGCCTAAGACGGAGGAAGGATTCCATCTCCTGGTTATTGCTCGCAACTACCTTAGCAGGTGGGCAGAGGCAAGGCCATTGAAACAAGGATCGTCAGAGAAAGTGGCAGATTTCCTTTATAAGGAAGTGATATGCCGATATGGTACCCCCGACAGTGTAGTACTGTACAGTGGAGCAGAGAAAAAGCAATGGGCAGATCTCTTGCTCAAGCGATATGGCATCAGGAAGATAACCACCACTGCGTACCATGCAGCTGGCAATGGAGTCGTTGAATGGGGACACCAGCCAATAGCAGATGCCTTGTCCGAGCTTACCGCATGCTCCGATGAGCGGAAGGAGATGTGGCTCGACCACCTCCCAGCGGTGCTCTGGGGAGACAGGATAACTGTTCGATGAACAACCGGGTACTCCCCCTTTCACCTCATGTTCTGCCAGGATGCAGTGCTTTCTGTTCAATTCAACAATCTGACATGAAACACTGCGCACTGGAAGGACGTCAAAGATACAACCTTATTACTAGCTGCAAGGGCTCGACAATTGGAACGCCGGCGCGAAGATAAAGATGCGGCTGTGCATCGACAGAAAGAGTCCTGGGATGCAAAAAAATGCCGTTTCGATCAAGCAACCCAACTAAGAGCTGAAGAACTCCAAGTTCACGACCTGGTTCTCCTCCATGAAACTGAAACCGAACAATTGCATGGGTCCAAATTGGATGCGAAATTGAGAGGACCTTATCGAGTCAAGGAGATAGCATCAAGTTTGGGCACTTATTGCCTCACCGAATTAGACGGTTCTGAGCTCGCAGGATGGATAGACGGGAGCCGAGTCAAAAAGTACCTTACCAGAAGAGTAGGAAAATGCGACGAGGATACACTGCTGCCCACACGAGAAGAAGTCAAGGAAAAAGAGATAGAGAAAGAAACGAAGAAAGATACAAAGGAAGAATGGGAAGTTGAAGCGGTAGCAGGCCACAAATATGTAAATTGGAAATGGTTGTAGGTAGTCAAGTGGTTAGGTTGCGAGAAACGGACTTGGGTGCAGGAGGAGGATATGACAGGTAGTGGGAGGATGGTAAAGGAATGGAATGCCACGTACCCAGTGCCGGTGAGCCATCCAACGAAAGAAATGGGAAGGTAGATGGGGGGGGGATGGCGGAGGTGAGGAGACCATACGAGCATGTATGGTTCAAGAGTGACAAAGAGACGACGAAGAAGAGATGGCGCCAAGATGCCAAGACTCACGAGATTCGTGGATCATCAAAAAAGGAATAGCTGGAGAAGACGAATGGCTCTCATTGGATGACTCACACCCCCATTGCACAGAAATCTCCAAGTACTCTCTAAACCATTACGACAACCAGCACCCCTAGGTTGAACCTAAAAATTATTGCCTAATATGACGATGACGAGTGCGTTGAGCTCTTTCAAACAGTACTAGTTGTGAAGACAGAGGGAAGTGGGAAGAGAAGTCATGGTGGGGAACGCCAGGAAGGTGCTAGAAACGAAGCAAAAGAATATTGACACAAGAGAAGCTCCAGGTATATAAAGAGCTCTCCCCCCCCCCCTTACAGTCAACTCCAGAAGCCTCGCTGCTACCAATCTCATCGACCTTATCGACACCATCGATTCCACCGATTTCAACAGTGAACCCATTCGACATCCAGCCCTCAACTACAGCCAAAATGATGACATTCACTCCAGTCAACGAGAGCTCCAGCACTGCCGCTGCCATCATGAAGACTGCACTCCGTAGCACCATCACTGTCAGGAAAGCAGGGAGCCGGAACACTGTTGTCGATCAAACCTTAGCCACCGCTGCCAGATCCAGAACAGTCGCCTGTCCAGCAATGGTCGCCCCTGACACTGCCGATTCTGCTGATTGGAATTCCACCAAGTTGTTCTGCGCCGATTCCACTGAGTTGCATTCCGCCAGGTTGTCCTCCGCCGAGTCGTCTCCTGCCAAACCGTTCCCCACTATGGACCTCATCCCGGCAACCAGCAAAGCCACCATGGACCTTGCGCCAGCGACTCTTCCGTTTCAGGCGCTGGAAAGCCTGTGCGACGGCATCTGCCCACTCCATTCGTGGGGTGAAGAGAGCTAGGCTACAGAAGATACTACGAATACCTGAGGACAATCGACAGCTCTGGCCGGGTAAGAGAGATGGTATAGCAAACAACACCGTGCAGAAAAATAAGGACTGTGCGACGAAAAAGCTGGGAGATTACTGGCAGCAGAGCCCCGAACTCTTGGAGGTGCTGAATGGACGCAATGGCAGCGAGAAATGGTTTCGACTGACAGCCCAAGCCACCCGAACCGCCAAACACCACGAGTTAGCCAAACGGTGTCTTAGCTACGCATATGTCTCTCCATCATCCAACTGGGATGGAAATCGAAGGTGAATAAATGGTACACGTCTGCAGACTTCAAAGAGGCTAAGACAGAAGTGGAAAAAAGATGTCCGGTAGTTAACGAAGAAATCAATCTGGCAAAAATCGGTTTAAAGTTATACAGAGGGCTAGTGATGCCGATTGCATTGTACCCGTTCAAGGAAGATCAAAGCCGCCTCCACACGCTCTCGCCATCAGCTCCGTCCCCAAACTGTCAAATTGCTTCCGCGTCACCTGTATAAATCTTTTCCGCTCCGCCTACCAAGGAGGAGATACAGAGCGATCCATCCCCCAAGATAACTGACACCCCAGATACAACTCCCAATGAAGTTACCAAAACCACTGATAAAGATGAGGAGGCTACCTCAAGTGGCAACGAATCTACCGAGACGGCTGTCACCCCCACACCCGTCAGGACTCAAGCTTCTCTCAAGAGAAAGATAGTGGAACAACCCCTGACCCCAAACCACACAGAGGACAAGACAATTGATGGATACAATGCGGTCATCACCTGTTCCGACTATATGATGCGCGATATCAAGTACACCCACCTAGTGGGTGAGGAAGAACGAATGATAACCTACCACCGCGGGATCTATAGGAAGCACGCGCCGCTTATTGTCCAAAGTGCGATCAACCGGGAACCCGAAGTATTCCAGGCTGCAAGGGATCAAATTGTATCGAGGATGGTTGCTATGAGGGATGCGGTAATTTGAGCTGAAGCAACACTTGGAGAAGCCTTGTACTGTATGAACAAGTGGAGAAAGAGGGAAGATGACAGGAGGAAGCGAACATGGACAGAGTAAACGCTCAGGGGATATCTTGGGTTTTTTGATTTTCTTTTGGGCTTTCTTTTGAACTTTCTTTTGCACCTTCTCTTGAGTTTCCTTTTATGTGATAGGATATTGGTAAAGGGGATAAGTGTGCTTCACACAAAGGGCCAGGGAGGAGTTGTGGTGGGAAAGTCTGTCCCCCACCACTACTGGCACTAGTGAGTTCGGAGATGTCAGGGGTGGTAGTGCTAAGGAGTATATATGTACAGGAGTGCCGATAGATAGACACAATCAAGCCATTTCCGCATTGCAAGCCGAGACTTGTGTTATCTTCCCTGATGTGTGTTCGAACATTCGAATTCGCAGAACTACTGACTTAGTGGATTCTTCTTTCTTTTCTGACTGGGCAACCTTTGACATTCCCATCCTCTCCCTATGCTCCTCAAGCCGAAACTGCCTTCTTTGATAGATTCCTCTGAGAAGCTTTCGAAGTGTGATGTGAAGGAAGTAACTGGGAATCTCTCCCCCAACACACTCTTCAAATCGCCACACCGGCCTTCCATTTCTGTTTGTTACCTGTTACCGTCCCAGTGGCAGTCTCTCGCAGGCAGTTGCAGAGACATCGGATGAAATAGTGAGTCAATTCGTATCTGATACTCCCAGAATCATCAAATTGGTGCAGGGGTAGGAACTCCACATAACATCGGATGCAATCTGAGAGAGTTGCTGTCCAACTTTCGCACCCGGTGCACCCCTCAATCCGCCTTGTCCTCAAGTGGAGTGTTCCCACCATTCACAGTTGCTGCAAAGGAATCAGCCATTTATACCGGATATGATACTCAATCTTGGAAATGTTACTTCGTCCAGGAATGTTGCATTCCTCGAACCCCTTTTCAACTTGGCCCATCCTAACCATGTGTTGTCCGGTGGTGACTTCAGCTCCAGCAACAGTGGGTGGCAGTTTTTCATCTCCAGTTCCATTGGGTAGAACAATGTTGGCTGGGGCTGTCTGACCCAGGTATTCACCAATAGTGATCTGCCACCAGCATTGACTGAATGGAATGTTAGAAGTTGGGGTCCATGGCGATAGTATCTGTAGCGCTTTAGTCCATCTCCATCATCCAGGGCCTGTACTCTATTTAGTCTTGCTCGTCTCTTCAGAAGTGGCTGTTTCCGGTCTAGGCATCAATGTTCCTGTTGCTTCTGTCAGTGCTGGGAGTAGTTGAAGGAAGATGGGCTGCATCAGAGGTGGGGGAGGATTTGTGGACCATGAGCCTGGGGCAACTGGTGGTTTTGGTGGAGGGGAAGGAGGATGTGGGGTGTACCAGCGCCCTGCAGCTGCAGGAGGAGGTGGAGCATCAGCAAAAATTGATTTGCTTTCTGAGACAGTACAGTATGGTTGATCATGTTCTGAATGTTCTAAGTGTTACTGATACTTGTCCCTGTGCTACCACCATTGTCATACCAAATTCATACCGCAAGTATTTCAAATAGTCGTCACCAAGTGGGCAACTCACATAACAATACTCAGTGTCAATTCTCATGGTTCTCGCTTAACATATCATGCCCACTCATCCTGATCTCATGAGAATATCAACTTATGTCATCACATCACAGATTATTGTACAGCATGCCATATCTCATCGTCAGAGCAGCACATATCACACTGCTATATCTGATATTTACTAATATACCGGTTTCTTCCACGAATAAAGGTGATTGACTTATATAATATACTCAACAAAGATTTCAAGTGTTCTATCTGCTCATACAATAAATTGAACCCATCCAAGTCAATAGTATTATTTGAAAACCATCGACTATTATCTGGTTCAGAACAATATGGAAGCATATAAGCTGCACTCTGAATTATGTGTAATAGGATGACATATGTCGATCCAACACCACAAAGGGCTTTTTGGCAATGACGACCATCCTCCAAAGGTTATTTAGGTCTCTGATTTTGCTGCTCAACCATCACCATCCCCGGAATCTCGCACATTAGGCCCGCAACCATTATGGTCACAAGGGCTAAAGGTGATCGTTGATGTAACTATGTATCCGCAATGATTAAAAGATATTGTAATCCCACGGGAATTGGTCCTCTAGTCGACTTGAACTATTCATTCATTCCATCTCAGAGGAAAACTGTATCATTTCAGGAAACCTTATGCTTCCTCCATTGGTTGGTTTCAGCGCATCATACAATGTGAACTGTCCGCATGCCACCTTGGAATGATGTCACAGAAATGGCTGCGGAATCATGATGACTGTATGTTGCATTGTTTAGATGACAAAATTCATCGTCATTATCCACATATCCCATGTAGTTACCATATTATTTGAAACACTATGCGAAGTGATTTTGAAGTTCCCTTTTTGGCATTCGACACCAGAATGAGAGGTCTGCTAGAAACATAATTCCTGACCAGTGATTTTTCATTATTCAAATTTCTGGAAACGTGGGAAACAGATTTTGGTTTTCATGACGACCATTTTTGGCATTGAGATTTTGATCTTACAATTGGAACACCTTGTTCCAGGCTTTCGTGCACAATATCTGGAATGATGGCTCATGGTGGATTGATTGTCGGTATGCATCTTTCAAGTCCATCGTCGATCATCATGGTAGTTCAGAGCTTATATTGTATTATTGCCATAGCTGACGTATGTGATCTGAAAAGTGGTTCACCAGATGCATCTTTACAATGTTGAAGTCAGACTCATCACCCAAGTGCCACTCTATTTTTGACTTGATTTCAATATTGTCCTTGTCGATGTGATGACGTTTTGCCACTGTGCAAAGATATGACCATGCACAATCATTCTTGTGCTCATGTTGCATATCGATGGCCATCTGCCTTTGCAGAGCTTCATCAACCTTGTTGGTTGAGTTTTTGGTACGAAAATGACAAAAGACATCTTTGTGACAATGACATTCACTGAGATAGTCTTCCATATATTTGAATGTCGCATCCGTATGGTTGGGATACTGAGTCATGAGGTAAAAGTAGATGAGGTTTTTGACACACAGCATGGCAGATTTGAATGGACCTAGCTGCTCTGCAGAAAGATTGAAATGAAATGTTGCAACACTGGGAACAATAACACGGCCTAATGCTTGGATTTCTTTGCCACTCTAATGTGTCACGGCTGTGAAGGACTTATGGAATCATGTAAATGCTGAATAATGAGGCATTATTGCACAACGATCATTGAATCAGACAATTCATTCGTGAAACTCCAAAAATAGCACTATCCACTCCACCAAATATGTCAGAATACCAACATGGAATGTGTTTATAACATCAGAAACAGTCAATGTATGCAAAAAAATGAATTTCATATTCCAAAAGACGCCTTCCATTGTCGCTATGCTTCTTTCCATAAGATTATCACATGCATGGTTTTGGTCTTGATTATTGAATTGTGTGGCTTGAAGCAACTAGCGGAAATATAGTCAATAATCATGGGGTGGCCATGAATATTGATTGCCCTCTCCAAACGTTGATTTCGGGGCTTCACTCAATGGTCAACCTGGCTGTGTAATTGCATCGAGGTGAATATCGTCGAAGTTATCAGCTGTCCAAACACAGATGATTGGACAGTATTCTCGCATTTTTCCGTCAGCCCAGATCATGGGTTGTGCTCTCTGGCAAACAGTGTCTGGAGGACGAAAAATGATTTCAACAACCTATCCAAGTACTTTCCGATTTTAATCTTGTTGCTTTGAAATGGCAGTAGGATTTTCACGACCCTGGTAATGATGCTTCAGAGGTACTGGATGTAGGGCACGGACAACAGTGGTAAGGATCGAGGGTATTCATCGACTCGTTCAATTAATTCTTCCAACACTGTGCTAGATCTGCTATTCCTGTTTAAAGCCTGATTAGTTGGTCAAAGGCATTTGATATGAGCTGCCAACAATCGGAATAATAGTGGAGCTGACAGGCTTTTTAAACTATGAAGACCATTTATTTATGATGACATGTCAACGAAATGGTGACTTATACCTGATTATTCCACTACCAATCACATGTGTTAAATTCTGAGTATACTCTCTGCCCCAATGTATTATAATCCTCAATCAGTGCATATACCATATGCTCCTTAAATCCAAATTGTTGGAGTAGCCATTCGATGCAGTCAATGGGGCCTCATTAATAACAATGTATTTTTCCGTCGTCGTGCAGTGCTTGTGAACTGACAAGACCTGAATGACTGACTTCAGCAGATTTCCATGAGTTAATTCCAAGTGCATGGATCATTCCTTGAATTTTAGTGTACTGAGTATATGCAGATGTGAAGTTTGTATTTACACCCTGAAGCTTCATCAGCTCATCAATGGCAGCCCTACACTGTTTGTACTTCACACACCAGTGTGCCAATCAATATTCTTGCTCACAAGTAAACGGTGCCCATTGGTCGATTTTGTTGCCCAAAATGTAGAAATCACCATCTATTGTCTTTCCAGCTTCATACAAGTCGAATGTCACTGATTGTAGTTCATTCGAGTCAAAACTTGGCTGTAGTGGCTCTATGTAGCCATTAACATTGTCATCATCATCACTCATGGAATAGCAATCAGAAAATTGAAACTGGTCATTTAGACATACAGGAAAATAGTCGGGAAGTAGGATATCATTATCGGCAGTAATTGTGAATCCTGTGTCTGGAATCTGCTGAAGAGGCACGTAATTTACCCTCTCTGAATTGTGACTTCGGAGTAAATTTATGTATACACCTGTGTAGTGGTAAACATATTGCAACAATTTCAAAGTGTACAATCGATCAAACTGATTGGATATATATTGTCGTCATCACAAAGACAAGATATCTACTAGAAACAATATGGGCCTATTTTGTGTGGAGATATCGCGTAAAACCACTGACCTCATGATTTCTTTTTGGTGAAAGGGGTCTTATCGCGCTTTGGCTTTATCCTGACCAGCTGAGTGGAATCATCAAGTGTCTTACAGTTATCGCAACATGGAAGTCTGTAGAAATGCATTGTATACAATATCCCACAATTCTGCGCATTGTGACAATCTCATCAATAGTAAACATGGCATTCCCGCAGCAGGTAACTGTCCCCTGAGTACAGCATTTCATACTTGACCTGAACTCATGGCAAATGGACTTCCACTTGCCTGAATAGGTTCTACGTCATCGTGGGGCAGAATCATAGTGGGATTTCGTCGGAGAGGTAAACGTCCAACAACTCAATATTCGTCAACGAGATGCCGATTTGAATATTTCACACATCAAAATCGTTATTGGAACTTAGAAATTGTTTCAATTCTCTGCCGCCACAGGCAAGAATTCCACAAGTCGACTTGACCTAGTCAGCTTGATCACTATGGAACAAGCAAGAAGAACTATATAATCCTTCCATCTTCCCCCTGCTCTTTATTCTGCTTCTTATCTCCTTTGTCTCCTTATTGCTCCACTTCATCCTTACCTTGATCATATTTCAAGCTGATATCACCGAAATTCAATTCCATCTTTGCAACCCTCACAACCCATCTCTATGGTGTCGTATAAATATACTACGCATTCTTACTGATAATTCTTTTGCCCTGTTCAAACGATGAACTTCATCGTTACACATACTAACTTTGTCTCGATTCCAATTCAACAACTCAAAGTATGGGCCGCAGAAATGGGTATTGGGGAATGAAATTGGACATTGAAAGATTTGAGGCTCTACACAGGGAAGGGAACAACAGGCATGATGGCAAACACGTCAGAGAGTCGATTTTCAGTATTGCTTTAAGCGCTGATATCCGCAGCATGAATGAAGCAAGCAGAGCCGAATGGGACGGCATGATCAAACAATGCATCAATTGGATCCCTGATGCAACTGGTCAGGGAGTGCAATTTTGTTGTTGGGAAGCAGATTCCAGTGCCATCAATATTAATGGAAGAAAATGCAAAATTGCCATTGACGACCTTGCGGAAATGGCTATCAGGAGGTCGAAGAGCAGATTGCCAGTGAAGAATACCCCAAAGAGAAAGCAAAATGTGTAATCAGGTACATTCTGTGTCATTGTGATCAGGTTTTCAAAGATGACAAAATTCCATGGCGTTGAGGACATATCGCCAATCCAGTATCAACATCCAGTGACCCCTCCTGATATAGAAGTGTTCAATTATACCATTGTATATGTGGATCCTGTTATCGCATTGAAACTCAATTGAGAAAACAACTTCTATTTGCACTGGCCCAATATGAATGACCATTTGTTGTTCACAATGCTTACGAGCCTTATTGAGGCTACTATTGTGGCTGTTGTAAAGATGGTGAATGAAGGGATGCCTGTTCACTCCCGAATAATCCCGGAATTGTTGGGCATCAGATGTTTGCTGGGCAACGATAAAGGACCGCGAGTTGGAGATGTGGCTCCCATATATAATGACATTATAATACATACATGGGTTCGATTGACGACCAATTTGGAAGTCCGAACACTTCATTGCCTTCAACTGCAAAATAACAAGGTTCCGAACACTCCAATACCTGCGGGATGGTCATCTCTACCACTTGACCAAATTCTTCCTCAGGAGGAAGATATGATTGACGACATAGGTGAAGCATCCAACAATAAATTGGCATCTTCCAGACCGAGATCACACAGCGTTTCATCGTTGCTAGCAGAACTGGTGGCCAGATATAAACATATTCAGAGGAAACTGATTTGTCAAAATATTATTTGACCATGATTCAGAATGGGGGCCATGCTATTTGGAGTGACAACTATCAACTCCTGGATTCAGAGGAGGAAAGCGTGAATTGGCTACAGGACCATAAGTGGTTGGTCAACCCTCCATTTCCAGGTTCAGAAGCCCATCTGAAGCCTAATAAAAAGTGAATGAAAAACTGAGTCGATGGAAATTATCATTGGCAATGTGCTTCAGGATTTGACTGGGAATGGGTTTTTCCTTGAGTTATAATTTGCTTGGTTAGGGCTTGTAATTTGTTAACTTGTTGTTTGATTTTGGCTTGTGTTTATTTGGGGTAATTGGGTAGCAATGGAATAAGTTCTTTTATGTGGTATTTGTTTGGATTGAATGAAGATATTCGTTGTCACCTCGACATTTTCAATTGTGAGCTTAAATGCTCCAAGATATAGCAATTGATAGTGTCCATGATTCAGTGTCTGTGCTATACCCAATGGGATGTCAGACGCTAATTAATGTTCATACAACGATTGCCATTTCAAGCTACCATTCCGATATGCTCAAATACCAATGCACTTTTCAAATCTATTTTTGGTTGCCAGAATGACAAATTCCATGGTCTATACCATAAATGTACACTATGCTCCATTGCCTATAACTTAATAATACACCCCACTCCGGTGCTCTCAGTGTTTCCACCTGAATCTGGTCACTGGTGTGCAGCCCAATGTTTCTGACAATAATTATTGCTTTTTTGATGAATGAAAATTCTGTTGACTATCCTCATTTCAAGCCATGGTATGTGTTCTGATGGGAGTGGCCAGAATCAGGGGGTTAGTTGGACGGATAGCTCAATCCACAACATTGGTTGATCCACAATAAGGAACGTCCATTCGATGACTATTATTGTTTCGTTTTTCACAGTTCTCATCCACTCAGTATCTTGTTTGTTATACACTCAGTATATTTCATTTATTCTTTTGTTATGATACACTCTTTTCCAATCAAATGACTTGTAGGTGCAAGCAATATTCAGCTCCATATGATTCAAATCATCCACGATCCAGACAAGACGATGATGCCAATGACAACCTCTCTGATATTACTGATACATACAATTATCGCCGTCTTGACAACAAAAATGCATAATTATGCACTCATTGATGTACCAGTAAGTGTTTTGTTCTTCACCAACTAACTGCTCAATGCGTCCAAAGTCATGCCCCGAGTGGATGAGAGGTCCATAATGAAATCGATGATGATTATGTGAAGGAGCGATGGACTCCCTAAATTTTGTGCAAGGAGATATGAACTCGGATAATGAGGCGACAATTTTCGTATTCTAATGATCATTATAGTGCATGACACATATGGAAAGGGTTGCATGATGTGCTGTTTTTCAAGAGTTTTGGGAGAAGTTCACTTCTTTGGAATCTATTGATGAGGTGACAGAACAAATAGTTGGAGCAGAATACAGTATCCAACAGACACAATCCGGTGTCAAAGCATTGGTGCTTGCTGAAGTGAAGCCCATTGCTGGCAGATATGCAATGATCAATAACCTTTTCGCCATTAATCCTGTCAAGACCGTCCGGATCAACTTGGGGGGGTATCAATACGTCACAAAATTCGATCCGGCGATCAGAAAGACCGACCCTCCTGGTGCATACATTTCGGTGGAATTCATTTCATCCTATCTACGACGATTTAAGTCTAACAAGATATTAAGGCCCTTGGCAAGATTACCTCCTCACACCCGGCAATGGTCCATAAGTGCAAGGAGAAGATGGATTCCTTGTATGGCTTCAGAACAATGGGCGAGGATGGAGTCAAACAATATATAGCACAACTCCTCGATCGAGAGCAATTTAAATGTCTTGAGCGGATGAGAACGGTGTGTCTTTAAACAATGGTGAAATGTGTCGTCCCATTTATCTTGTTAGGATTGCAAGTATTGTTTTGCAGTGACCAAAATTGAGGAACTACTTTATAAGAATTACTTTGCAGGAGTAGGACAATTGGTTATGAAAGACCGTGGAATTACCAATATGATCAATTCAACATTCATTGTATTGCTGCAACTGCGATTCACCATTGCCTTAGAGTGTGGAAAACTGGGAAATACATGGTACCAGCTGAGTTTGGCCATGGTGGAGGTTCACATTGTGGGATCACATTCAATCATATTTCATTATGAATACTAAATGTCAATACATAGTTGTATTTTGGCGTCTCGAAGCCGAGTTCCTGTCTACCTCCTCTCAGGTCCAAACCAAGACCATTGAAGATGCCAAAATAATGATTTATCAAAGACAGCGATAGACAAAAGTGGTTCAGGTGAATGCATCAATGCCATTCAATGACCAGGGAGTAAACATAGAGCAGTACCTGTTATATGTCCCTGAAGGACTTGCTGATGTTTCTAACAACACATTTCCTCATATGACTACCAAAGTGGAAGCTGCGCAATCTGTACTCCTACCAAGTTGTGGGCAACATGATATCATATCCAGTACTGTTGATGTTGGCGGCGACAGCAACACCAACACCACCAATATCAATGACAATTGCGATGACAATTTCAATATAGCAGACACGGAAAATATTCGTTCAGAGGATTATGAAAGCTTGGATTTCAACATATCTGGGCTCAATGACTGATGAGAGAGTGCGAGTGGTATCTGACGAAGGGAATATACATAATGGTGAGGCAACACTGATCTTGGTCTTTGCGATATGGTTTTTTGGTTCTTAATATCGTTGTATTTCTTTTTCACAATTATTGCACGGACACATGAAATCTTTAGTATAGTCACTGGCATCGGTCAGTAAGCACTATATACAATCAAAGGTTTACTGAAAAAGATTTTGCAATGACAATTTGTGATGTCAGCTTGTCAGAATTATGAGAATATACATTTGCGTACGAAAATTATTATTATGAGAATAGATTCTGACTTGGGTCAAATCAACAGCCTTATCAATATGAATAAGTTGAGGAAGACGACTATTGTGAATTTGAAAAATTAAGCGAGTGTAATAGATTGCCATACAAATTGAAAGGGGCTTAAATGAAGCCAATGAAGGCGTATTACAAACAGCACCACAATTGAGGCAAGGCAATAGTTTCTCGCCTCAAATCGGGTCACAACTCCATTTGAGCCCATGCTATTTGACTCTACCAAAGTGTTGACAAAAGTAGCATGGAAAGTTCATGGAAATATCAGTACAACCGGAGCTTGTATTGTAAAGAATAATGAAATGTCCAGAATATCATTGCTATGATGCAACTCGAATGCCGATTCTCACCAATACCCACATGGTGTTGCCACCTTCATGGGCACGGCACGGTCAATAACCTATATAAATAAAAATCCGTTTTTGGTGATCAGGGGGCTGAGGGTGAACCTGGATCTTTCTGTTCTGGATGGACCTGGCCACGGAGGGGGAGGCAGCAGTGTGTGCCAGACTTAGTCAGGCGGCGGAGACATTGGTGGGTTTGAGTTTCCTGATGGTCGTGGTAGTGGTAGTGGAGGTTGTGGTGGTGGTGGCAGTTGTGGTGGTGGTGGAAGTGGTCAGGGTGGAACCAATTCTTATATAATGCAGGTTTGTCAGCACACAATCCACATATGCCGTCTGTCAGGACTCATCATCAGTGGTGCAGTATATGGAGAATAGTTGCGCAGTAGTGGTGGTTGCAAGTGTGGTTGCTTAGTCCGTAGCCAGGGTGGTCGATAATTGGCATTGGGATGCCAGGCAAACTGGGCCCACATCAGAGCCCCATCACTGCTGAGCTGGTAGTGTGGGTTGGGTCGTTGTAGCGGTGCGCCACCATCATATTGAAATCGGTGTCCTGGATTGGTCGGTGAGTGGTTGTTGAAGGGGTTGTTCTGCGATATGATGTCTAGAGGTAGTTACGCAGAGATGGATAGGAGGTTTGCAGCTTTTTGCCGGCAGGTGTATGGTACGTGCAGTAGCTGCCAAGAATAAGGTTGTATGATAGGCTGCATTCGTGGGATGCACGGTGTACTTATATACACTTGCAATTCTCTTTATGACACTTAATGTGCACCAACCTTTCCTGCACTTCTCTCACCATACTGCCTTGTTGGACAAACTTCTGATATATGTTTTCATCACCCATTGCCTGCAATGACCATTCAAGTTGATCACTAGGTGAAAGGTGGGATATCACACCTGCCACTTGGTTGCAGTCTCTCAAAGCCTACCCAACTTATGCTATGATTCTGAAGCTCCAACAAATACCATACATGATCACCGGCAAATCACTTGCTTGTTGAAATTTGATACTCAAAATCATCCAACAGCCTTTCAAGAGAGATGCTGGCTCATGCAGGTGTCTATCCCTCGTACAACAAAGCAGGCAACCTGCATGCTATCTCTGTCAGTGGTTAAAGATTCTCGGAATATACTGAAAATTTACCTCATATTTGAACATACAATACTATTCAGAGATGGGACACTCCAAATATCTAATGACTATCAGACTCAGGTCCCTTGCGATGGAAGGGGCACTGCCCAATTGGATGCGATCTGAGCCCGGCTGCCATCTTCAGGTATATCTGAACCTCTGCCTTGGGGTCATGGTGGGGTGCTAATGACAAAAATAGTAGGCTAAGTAGGGGTTTGGGACAGGAACTCAAACACTGTGTGGGGTACAAACAATTTGTCGGGTTGAGTGAGATATAGTTGTTTGTCTGTTTCAAGACGAGTCCTATCAAGCCTGCATGTCATATGAAACGGAGCTTTATCTCACTGGAGGGGTGTGCAAATTGAACCTTTGGTAGCTTTCTTTACCCCTGAATTGGGTCTCCTCACCATTCACCATACACTTGTCGCACTCCATCCTACCATTCACTATACACTTCTCGCACCCCATCCTACCATTCACCATAGACTTGTCACACCACATCTTTCCATTCAACATACACTGCTCGCACCATCTACCATTTGCCGTATATAGTTCGCACCCCATCTACCGGAGATACTGTAACAACGGTTACCAGTATCAGTTGTTGGGCAAACCTGGTCGTATGATTGCAATGTACACTATTTGGAAAGTGAATTGGCAACCCCATTGGTCATGCTGAATAATCTTGAAACGATCACCCAGAGGTGTTTGATGACACGGAACAGGTAATGGAAGGACATGGAACAGAAGCAAATTGAAGATATAGTCAGTTGTGAGATGAGCAAAGCACAAATGTAAACGAATCCAGGAGACCCAGACAGTACCCGAGGGTTCATACCAGCCATGTACACCTGTGAGAGCACTCCCATTTCCGAGCTACCAGAGACACAGGATAAAATATTTGTAACATTGAGGGCAGTCACCCACCCCAAAGTATATGGAGAGAATGATGGTGCGCTCCTGGTGGGAGAGACTACGTTGGCAGTGCCTGGCATCATCGCCCCTTGATCCTGTGCAAAGTATTGCTGCCGCATCAATGCTCCGGCATATGCAATAAGTTATTTACACCTAGGAGGTGCTTGGCATCCCTCCCCCTGCGCCCCTGTATACAGGCATAACCTGCCATATATAGGGGGAAACAAGTATTGTTGTCGCCTTAGGTGGATTTATCCATAACGGCGCAAGCTCTACCACCAATACCGGAAACTCATTTTGAACCTGTGGCAACCATTTGTACATACATTTGAATATGAACAAGCCTGGACCCAGGGTATACAGAGCAACACTTGGGTAAATGACTATCTGCAGAACGGCCTGGATGATTTCTATACAACTTTCTTCCAGACAGCATTTGAGCTCTGGATGCACCTGAGGTGCCTCGACTCAAACTGGGAGCAGAGAGTTGGCTTCAGGCACTGGGGAAATATGGCAACATATACTGCAGAAATATTTTCAAGTGCATCCAGTATTCTTTAGGGCATTTACCATTGCAGAGCGCCAGGATTGCATTCTGGGTCAGCTGTATGATTGGGCCGAATATCGAATCTATAGTGAAATGAACTCAGGAGAGTGGTGGTGGAGAACTCAGGCGCAGTTGCCCGATGGTGCAACAATTGTGTCAGCAATCTTCGCCTCAGACAAAACCTATCTCATAAATATCTCCATCAACAAGAGCCCCTGGGCACTATATATGAGTATGATAAACATTCAGAAAGATGTTCATCATGCGGCATCAAGGTGAACCAGGATTCTGGTGGGATTCATTCCAGTTCCCACGAAAGGTGCAACTGATATAGATTCTTGATGGCACCACCCAATCCATACCATCCTGAAACCACTGGGAGAAATCGATATCAGTGGCACTGGTTACTCGAGGGATTGTGCCGAAGGTTTCAAACATATCTGCTGCGCGTTGCTAGCAGTTGTGATTGGCAACTACCAGGAGATTGCAATCATCCCAAAGATGGTCGGAGGCGCATGCACTGTGAGTCAAAGTCTGAAGGGACCTGAGATGGGCCATGGCAAAGGATTTTGCAACTGGAAGCCTCGATGTACATCACATAATCAGGAGCACCAGAAGGAGAATTGACTTGATGAATTTGAACAGGTGCCTCTGCAACCAACATCGGATCATTTCTGGGATCATCTACTGTACCACATCTATTGCCTTTCAAACAGATGCTCTTAACCAACTTCATTCAGGGATCGTGAAAGTTCTCTTGAACTGGCTTTTGGAGTACCTCACCCATCGAGGCATGAAAGCTGAATTCGTTGCCTGGTTCACCTCAGTTCCATGCTACCCAAACATGTTGCATTTCCCTAACCGTCTTGATGCTCCCAAGACTGGATTCTGGCATGGCAATGAAATCGTAGGAATGCTCAGGAGTCTATGTGCAGTATGTCCTCCCCAGCTTTCCAGCGACATTGGAGGGACAAGGATCTCAGAAAGTGCATCTGATACGGAGGTCATGATAATGATTTGTGCAGTGATTGACTTTTCTTCACTAGCCAGCCAGCCAGTGCACTCGAATATCTCATTGAAATACCTTGATGATGCTCTCAAAAGCTTTTACAAGTGCAAACAAATCTTCATTCCTCAATGTGCTACTGAGGCACGGACAATGCATTTTGAAAGCAACTTCAAAGCGCAGACAGAAAAACTTCAAGTGCTGGAGATTGAGAAGATAGAGAGGGAGCTTCATAGGGAGATTTCGGGTATCACAACTTGGCAGCGGAGAATCCTGGAGGTGCGCCTAAAACATAAGCAGCTGCGTGCTACTACCTGGAATGCAGAGGAGCATATGGCAATAATGGTATGACTCAAAGCAGAACTCTACAGAGCCTCCCCCGATCAGCTTCGGCAGTTTGGCCAGTTTTTTACGGAAGCTCAGGTCCGCCTGGAATTCACGCTGCGTCCCGAAGCTATCCATGGACCAACATGGATGTTTGCTCGACTACTTGAATGACCACATTACGCAATCATGACTGCAATATTTGATGCGTCGAAGGTGGCTGTTGCTGCAAAGCGGGGGTTCGAGTGATGCCTGTTGGAAGCTGAGAAAGTAGCAACACATGGGTCAATGACGCACCAACAAGCTGTTGCCCGGTGTCTGGAGAGAGTGGTTCACAGGGCAAGCCCCACAGCTCAAGCTTCATTTCATCACACCATGATGGAGAAGCACCTGATGCATGATCATCAATGGGTCTCAAGAAAAGGTTGGAATCTACAGAAGCAGCTAAAACTTCAATTGTATCCTTTGGGAAAACCAAAAATGCAGTTCCTCTGTCATCACTGTGAGTATATCACGAGGATGAGCACTCTTGATAATTTTTTATCCGAGATCTCAGACCTCTTGTACATTGCAAATGTCAAAGAAGCGTACTGTGCCAGCAATGGGGTCGACTTTATGCCACAGCTTGATCAGCACCAGGATTGCCACACCGCAATGGACTACATGGAACAGACTCTTCGGTGGCTTGCTTTGTACTGATAGTACGTGCAAGAGAGTGCAGTAGTCCTCATCATAGTAACAGATCAAAAGGAACAGCAAATTACCAGGTGTATCCAGCAGTAAAGAATCCTTGCTGGCGAATCTGAACCATTGATTCAATCCAGTACACAACCTCTGCAGCCATTTAAACCGTCAACAATTTGTTCATGTACACAGTCTTTCAAGCGGATATCACTAGCTGAAGTAGCTGAAATGTTCAACAACCTGAAATTGCCATCACTTGTCACACAGCATCTGCATACGATCTGAGGCTGTAATGCGGTCAGTGTGATCCAGGTCTACGGTATTGAGTTCAAAGAAGATGTAATCATTCAACCACAGAATATGGTCACTTTCTGCACTGCACAATTTCATAACCCTTATGAATTAAACTGGATCATGCTCAACTGCAGCATTGAAGGTATGCCAGATGGTGAGATGTGCAGGCCACCCCCACAGGTAATATCAGTGCGTGTGGGCATGAATATGGATGATGAACTCCATGGGCGCCGCACAACAAGTTCCGTTCTATACTTCACCTTTGCACCACCAACCAGGACCTCGCTGTAATGTAGGATGATTGCAAGGACCAGCAGCTGGATATTGCAGCAGCACCATCATTCTCTTTCATCACCTCAAGCCTGGGTTGATAGACCATCACCACTGGCATTTGCTGTTGTTGTTGATACACATGTCAAGCATTGTTCAGGGCACCGTCAAGAAGTGGAGTGGTTTGTCACAGTGGTACAGAAATCAACACTACATGTTATTGCCATGGAGAATATTCAAGGGCCAGGCCACTTGGTCCCAGACCAGGCAGTAACAGGGAATAGTTTGGTATGGATTGTAAATGATCAAGTGGAGTTGGATATATACTGGAATGTATATTAAAACAAAACACATATAGTCAAAAGGTTTGGAGCCACGTCTGCCATTTATCTAAACAGATGAGAGAAGTCCTTTGCAGGGGTGCATTCAACATCCCGCTGGTCTATATAGACAATATATTAGTGTAATGAGATCTAGAGATGTCAATTTAGAAAAATCTCATGTCACAACGCTTGAATTAGCAGCGATGAATTGACAGCATAATCTACATATGGTGTCACATATGATACGAATTGGCTGTAAGGGCTGCGCAGTGTCAGGGAGGTATGACAAGCAGACCACGTAAAAGAACATGCATGAGAACCTCCAAGGAATTGGTAGGAATGATGTGAGATGCTCCGGTGTGATTGTGGAAAGTCCACAGGTGCGCCGGAAGCTGCCTGGAGCACATCAGAGCACAGTTAAATGATAGGGGAGGGTTTGGGAGCCTCCTGAGCCCTAACCAGAATCCAGGATGGTGGGTACCAGGCCAGGGAGGAAATCACATTTTCTTAATGTGCACAAAGGCTGCGGTATCTTCGTTCTCAATTGCATATGATGATACCATTTGAAAGTTTGGTAGTCATCCTCGATGGACGAAAGTTATTAGTTCGATGCATGGCAACGCGGTAAATGAGATTGAGATGCATGGTGTAGAGCGAATTCCATGGCAATTCAGAGACTGTGAAACATTGTACAATGGAGAAACTACCAATTCTCTCTCACCTCATCAATCCTACAATCATGCCATTGACTTGAATGATAGGGAAGAACCTTCATGGGGTCCCACCTATGTACTCTCAGAGAAGGACCTTTCGGTTCTCAATGATTATCTTAGAGGAATCCTTGATTCTGGAAAGATATGTCCTAACAAATCACCCACGGATATACCCTTACTCTTCATTCGTAAGCCACACAGAAGTTGTTTTCAATTGTGCATTGATTACAGAGGCCTAAATCATGTGACGGTAATATACTGATATCTATTGCCGCTTATGAACCAACTTAGATACAGAGTTGCTGGATCGAGTATTTTCACCAGGATTGATTTGAAGGTATGGCTCAATCTCATTTGAATTAAATCTGGTGATGAATGGAAAACAGTATTTTGTTCATGATATGGACATTATGAGTACCTGGTCATGCCCTTCAGATTGGTACACATGCCAGCTATATTCCAAAATATGATGAACGAGATCATGGAGTTGTAGTGTATATAGACAATTTCTTCAATAATATAGAGGATGAAGAAGAGCATGTGCGATCGACTCGAGAAGTCCTTAATCGCCTCCAGGAACATAATTTGGCTATTGCACCTGATACATCTGAAAGGCACCCGAAGTAGGTTCAGTTCCTCAGGTATCTCATATCAGATGAATGTGTCAGCATGACCCAAGGCAAGCTCCACAATATTCTGAAATTGGAGATTCTGGAGTCTGTCAAGGATATCCAGTCTTTTCTCAGATTTGTAAACTTCTATCGACGCTTCATCAAATGATATTCAAAGATATGCCATCTCATAACAGTGTTAACCAATAAAATGAACAAATATCTTGGCTGGAAAGCAAATCCTCAAAATCAAATAGCCTTCAATAGACAAAAAAATGTATATTACCAAGGCATCCATATTACGGCACTTAGTGCCGGTTCTGCCGATAGTGCTTGAGACTGATGCAGGCAATTTGGAAATCAGGGCAGTACTCTCCCAAGGCATTGATGGATGATTGCACCTTAAAGCCTACAACTTTCATAAGATTCAGAAAGCTGATATCAACTATGAAATCCATGACAAAGTGATGCTCACTATAGTATCCACATTCAAGGAATGGCAACGTGATCTCAATGGTGCAGCTTACACAATCCGTGTCTTGACCGATTACCAGAATCTCAAATATATCATGTCTTCGAAGATCTTGAATTGAAGACCAGCCCACTGGGCTCAAGAGTTGGCAGGATATGATTTCAAAATATTCCATCGACCCGGCAGTGCAAATGGGACACTGGATGTATTATCTAGCCATTCAGAGTACCACCCTCAACAATGGGGAGGAAGCGCCAAAGAAAAGAAAAACCAGCATATCCACCGTATTTTGAGACTCGATCAGATGGTGACTTCTGAAGATGATATAGTGCAAGTGATAGTGATAAAGATATGAGGCGCATTTATTGTGATTTCTTCTTCACAGTTGAGAGCAATTCCAGTCATCAAGTTCAATCCATGACTGTTTGAAGCAGTGGTCAGTGCTGCTAACAATGATGCTGCATGGCAAGAAGAGTATACCTGAGTTATTGAAGGAAACCCAAGCCCAGATATTTCATTCGAAGACCAAGCCCGGAATTATATAGGTAGGCTGTGGATTTAAGACCATCTGCAGTTGACGATATAGATAGTGGAAGCGGAGCACGATTCGATGGTGGCTGGACACATGGGGCAGCACCAGACAGTCAAGCTGGACAGACAATACTTCTTTTGGCTGGACATGGAGAAATTCATCGAAGATTATGTCTGCTGTTGCCCTCAGCCCCAAAATAATACAGCAGCTTGTCATGCACACTACAGACTTCTGCAACCACTCGAAATAGCATACCATTCATGGGAGTCGATTTCCATGAACTTTATTATTGAATTATAGGTATCGGATGGATGCTCATTGGTATGGGTGATCATTGATCCATATTCAAATATGGCACACATCATTATGTTGAAGGACAATGAGATGAGGGCTACAGACCTGGTCAAGATCTTTCTCAAAGAAGTATGTAAACACATTGGCCTACGATCAGACATAGTGTCAGATTATGACTCTAGGTTCACCTCTGCGTTTTGGTCCTTAGTTGTAGAAGCTCTTGATATTTGGCTCAGAATGTCTTCGCCATTCCACCCTCAAATGAACGGAAAAATGGAAAGAATCAACCAAACATTGAAATGTTATCTGAGGAATTACTGCCATTATGAGCAGTATAATTGGTCTGAGATGCTACCAATGGCATAAGAATGCTTACAACCAGTCTCTTACCACCACTATGGGAATGTCACCATTCATTGAAAACTTTGAGTTCGATCCTCAACCAAATGGGCCCATCAAGTCAGAAGCAATGAATTCGGCATTTAGGAAGTTCATTCACTGGATGACCAGTACGCATGAACTGTGCCATATGGTCATTGTGCCAGTATGGCAGACAATGGGAAAGTACCATGATGGGCATGCTAAGGAACCTCCAAAATTTTCAGTTGGTGATTTAGTGGTACTAAATGGGAAGAACCTCAAAACTCAAAGACCATCTAGGAAACTAGATGCAATGTATCATGGACCCTGCAATGTCTCAAAGGAGATCTCGCCCACCGTTATTAAGCTTAAGTTGCCAAATCGATGGCGTATTCACAATGCATTCCATATATCACTCATCAAACATTATTGACTCGCCACCAACTCTACGAGACCTATACCCAAACCTAATCAGAACACAAATGTGCTTGGTTACAATGTGGATAGCTATGAGTACAAAACAGGTTACAAATTTGAAACGATCATGGGCAGCCAGTACAGCAACAAACGGAAACGGGTTATATATCTGGTCAAGTGGAAGGGGTATCCGGAAGATGCAGATTGGACTGATGAACTTTATGTGAACTTCAAAGACAAAACACAGTTGATAGTTTATCACTGACAGAATCCTCAGGCTGGGCAGGATAATACGATCAAGGGAAAATTGTTAAGTTAGAACTTTTTTCCCTTGATGGGTTATTAATGGATAGTAAGACACCTGATGAATGATTCAGTTTTTGGTCCCAGGGGTCATATTTTTCAATCACAAAAGAAAGATGGTTTTGGTTTTGGGCACAAGGGGTCATATATTCCAAACCAAGACAACAATTGATTTGATTTTTAAGGGCACACTGGGTCTAGATATTTCCCAATCAAAAAGAAGAAAGCAAAGTGTCTTAGCTGAATGCACCTGATTGATCGATTCTGCTTGCAGCCTGATGTCTCATCTGGTGATATGCAAACTGATTGGCTGACTGTGAATGCATGTCTCAGTGGACCATAATGAAGTGGTCAAAGTGACATAGTCAGTGCAGATCCACTATGTTGAGGATTTCGTATAACTCACTTTGGAACAGTGGTTAATATTTTGCAAAAGGCAATGAAGAACTGTTTAGCATAATTGTTCAGAGACGAAAACTTTCATAGAGAGAGTTGTGTTACACCTAGCAAGTTTGCAGCAGGGTCATATAGGATCACACACAATTTTTCTGATTAGATTTCATGGGCTATTACTCATCCTGGATGCCAAAAACAATTTTTTTGGATGGCTAGCAAACGTACACCCACACCATGGATAAGCATCGACAGCTGGTTTATGGCCATGGTCACTTCTGCTCCAAATTGCTGATAAAAAATGGACAGCCAACTGACAGCAGAATCACATCAGCCAAAGAAGCTGACAATTACTGAGAATACACAGACAACCGGCAACCAGATGAATGGCACCAGCCTGAAGCCACCTATCTAACAATATGTGCCAATGCTGAACAGTGAAGCTGGTCTGTATCGACAGAGACCAACTGGTCTGGAGGTCAGCAGATTGAAAGGATACCACTGGTCCTGAGGCACAACCCTGCGAGCTTGATGTGATAATTGATACCACTGGTCTGATTATGATCTTTTCATGATAAAGACAATAGAGAATCACGAGCTGGAGGACCGCAGTAGTTGCAAATGAGCCAGTATTGGTTTGATGGTATGGGAGCTCTAGAAAAACACATAGATAGAAGTATTTGTTCAAAAGCGAAAAAAGAGTTATAAAGACATCTGGGTTCCTTGAGGGTTGAAAGGCATCAACCTTCTCAGAGAGGAGAATAAGCCTTAACAATACACGGATTGGAGAAAGCCTATTCTTTTCATTCGGAATCTTAAAGTGATTTCCACATCCCAAGTGAAGCTTGCAATCTACCTTTGATGCGGTCCTAAATCACATACAGATATTCTTTTACCGGGTAAACCTGGAGTGACACTCCTGGTATTATACATACAATAATCATCAGAATTTGGACCAGTGGTATATTTCGTACAGTGAGACATCAGTGGCAATCACTTTTTGTAACATAATATGGAATTTGTAATTTACATATATAAATGATAATTGGACTGTGTACAAGACCATCAATCCAAACAATAATATATATCATAATCCACTGCAGTTGAACAACTTTTCAAATACCCCTGAGAGGGCTGCATGATTCAAAACCCGTTTAAAATACTCTAGAAGGTTTCAGGAGCCTGGTCATATTGCATATGCAAAGGCTACCAGTGTGCTGGTAGGTTTGGATATCTATTTCTCCCAAACACTTCTGGAGTTCCTTCTCATGCACCAGGGGTCTCCAGAAGGGTTGGTGTGGGTGGTAGTAGGATTCAAAGCTGTGTCATTTTTACTGAAGAATCCCCAAGTCCTATACCATTCTGTTGTAAGCTTCCACAGATTATACCAATACTCGAACAGTATTTAATATTTTACTAATGTGATCTTCGCAGTATTCATGAAATGACTCAGTGTGGTTTATTTCATTTCAATATTTCTTTCTTTTAATCAAATATGAAACTTATTTTAATTCCTTACCTCAATTACTGCCAATGATTTCCTTGATACCGTGATTTATTTTGCAATTGTTGCCATTGATATCAGAGGTAAGGTAGTTTGTTTCATTGGCTACAACCAGCTCACAATGTGGCCAAATATAGTTGCTGACAAGATGATGAAATTTAGTCAGTAATACAAGCAATATACTGTGAATATACTATTGACTTACCAATTAAAGTGAAATAGTAGTTGATAAAAACAACTTCAAGACCTTGAAGGGTTAACAATATATTTCTTCTGAATTTGTAAAGAGTCTTCTAGTTGTAATATTGTTCAGATGTTTCGTAATACACCCATCATGGTTCCTGTCCACTATGATCATTGGTTATCCTAAGCTGCTATGGTACAGTTTATTTATACAAATGATTGGGTTGATAAAGTATCCAGATAATAGATTCTTAATTTTAATTTTGAAAAGCCAATTTTTAAAAGAATTAAATTCAGGGTTTGAAAAGAATGGTCACATTTCTGGTGGGGTGGTAAGAGAATTTTCATAAGCCTATTTGGGTATTTCAAATACATTAGACAAATTATATTGTATTTAGTGAAAATAAATTCCAATATATCAATATAGTATTAAATTGGTTCTGTATTTGTCAGTCTGTTCAGGGTAAAATAGTTGTTTTTTTTTTCAATCTACTGTAAAGACTATCTACTAATAAGAACTACAATATGTAAATATATATAGAGTTTCAATTTAATGCTCTGTTTAATGAAACATTATAAAATGTCAATAGTTTTTCAAACACATTGTTATCAAGTTCATAGCTGATGTTACACTTTTTTTCTATTCACTGAATTAAAGCAGTTTACGAAGCAGTCAACAATTACCATTATTCATCAACATTGGCCCAATACTGGTATATTGTGAATTAAATTTCATTAAATTCAATCCAATCAATAGTATACTAATTTGACTGAATACTTCAAATATCTCTGACTTCAACCAGCTACGTTGTATGACTAAATTTTAACAGATGAGTATACTCAATTGTCAATAAATATTTCTGTTTTTGGAAAACTTTATTATTTCCATATCAATATAATTATTTTGATCTGGCTTATGTATCCAACGAATCGTATTCTGGATTCAATATTTGTTTCAGTGATTTTGGATGGTATAATATTAACAATTTGCCTCCTTATTATAGAACATTATATTGTAAAAGATATCAAAGCTTGAGTTGTCTTTTATGGCTCAAATATATTGTTCTTACAACAAACTGTCATTATTAATAGTATTGACTACTGCAGCTACTTGACATAAATTGTTTTTGACATTTGGTATCATTTTCAACTTTATCCAAAACATTGCAATTCATGTACCTGGCAGCTTCATCCCTGGCACTGGTACTGTTGCCCCTTCCAAAGTCACTGTTTGCTTGAATTTCAAAATATGATAAATTGCCACATTTTATATTTCTTTGGTACTTTCTTTTTTTTCAGAATAATATTTTAAACATTTAGATACCGTATACAGTATACTATTTGTACATACTGGACTTTATAATATGTTCAAATTGTAATCAACTATTTATTGTATCTATTAAATTTGTTTCCAATCAAATATATTTGTAATGGAAATAGGCCCAAAAGTTTTATAATCAATGAACATACTAATTGAATATGTACTTATTTCAAGACAATATTTCCATTCATTCAAATCATATTTAATTTTAATTCTTTCATTTTTCTAGATTATATTGTTTATTCTAACTTGGTCTATTGTTTAAGAATAGTAAACAATATAATATGATCATTTATCCATAACTGGTCGCAGCTCTTTACTTGATGCAAAATCACTTGTGTGAATCCTAATCTCAAATAGTCAATCAGACTCCAAGTATAATGATATGTGAATTTTCATAAGGTAATTATTTCGTATATTAAAGTCAATTTGAGATTTCAACTTTGCTTTCCAATTGAACTTGTGATTTGTTTTTCTATTTATTTCATTCAGGGAATAGCAAATGTTTGTAAACTTTTTATACAAATATTGATAGCAAATCCAAAGCAAGATAGAATATTCTTAATAGATTCTAGAATTTTCTCGTTATAAATAGTATCAATTTTATTTTCTATCATATTGCCACTATCTTTCAAAATAAAATCCTAAATAAATTGGACTTGCTTTTGGAACCATTAATATTTGTCAAATAAAATATCCTCAATATTTTTTTGAAATTTATGAAGACATTCTCCAGTCAATTATATATTCTTTTCTTGGTTTCTATATTAATAAGAATATTATTAATTTAGAGTTCAATACCATAATTGATTAAATATTACTGATTTTTATTTATTATATCTTGGATTATAGCTGGTATATTCTCCAAACTAAACAATATAAATAGACATTTTTGCCCTTCATATTTTACAGGAAATAGAAATTTCTATTTATTTCTAAATTTCATTTATATAGAATAGTATCTTGCATTCAAATCAAATTGTGTGATAATTATCTCTCTAGCGACTATCACTTTAAATTCATGTATAAGTGGCAATGGATATTGCTCACAAATGATTATATAATTATAACATTTTGAAATTCATATGCAAGCATAAACCTTATTTATATGGCTTTCCAATGCCGAAAATGAATGAAAAAGTAGATATTTTGGCAAAATAGATTTGTTTCAAAATCAAATATATCTTTATAATATTCTTTGGAAAGCCATAGTTGGTTTTCTGAAAGTATATCAGTAAAATTCTATGGAGATTGCTCTCTAATTTGCAAGTCTGACATGGTGATGGAATGAATATTGTGGAATTGGATTGGGAATTTTTTATCAAAACAATATTTTTGTATTTTTATTCTACACAATTCTCTCTACCAAATCAATTACAATTTTGTTTGACATACTGACATATATTGAACTAATTTTTGGAATCTATTGATAATCCAAACTGAACTTCAAAAGAGAATTGATATTTTTGATTCAAAACAAATTTATGTTGCCATTTTACCGCATTAGTTGTAGTGAAAAGTGGTATTTATTATTATTATTTTTGATTCTATTGAATAAGTGATGCTTGATGATTCACCAGAAATTCAAAATGATATGAGATGAATTCTGCATTGATTCAAGGTCAATAATTGCTTTGGTATCAGAAATTAATACTAAACAGTTACTGGAAATATATATTACCAATATATTTTGTGTATTTTCTTTTTATTACAGTTTTCAATATGCATTGTATTTATTTGAATCACTTATACAATACCATGCAATACAGTCTACCACTTCAATAGTATATTTATATCATACCTTGTATTTCTAAGAACTGTAATAAGCAGGTTCTGCTTATTTTTGAAGCTTGGAAACAGATACACTATAGGTTTTGTATTTATTTTAGAAATCAAAAGTATTCAATTCCATTTATTTGACACTTATGTTCAGGCCACAGTATTGTATTTTGAAACATTTCACGTTAAAATCCTGGTTAACCACCTTCAACCACACCTCCAGTAGTATTTTCTCAAAATCACCTATAATATACAAATAAACTATATTGTAATCAGAGTTGATAGAAATTGCTTGTCAAACTAAAATACTATATAATTTTTATCTGTTGATCACTGAAGCCATTCTCAGTCACTCTGTTTTGAACGAAGGAAAAAAAAATCATATGACATATTGAAAAACCCTAAGTGATATCAACTGCTGTATTGCCAATATTCAAAAAAATGTAGATGTCAATATTCTCATAAATTCAAAAAATACAGCTATTTATATCCATTGAAGAAAACTGCATTTGTCAATAGCTGATGTGGAAGAAGAACACCAATATATTATAAATGAAAGGTAGATACAAGAAATTTCTTTTAATTATCATTTCAGCTCGATCAAATTCAACTGTATTATGTATATGAATACATAAGACTGCTGATGATTATTGATTTGTTATACTGAATGGCTTACATACAGCCCAAGAGCTGACTACTTTCTGAACAAAGTCTTTATTTAAGACTTCTAATTCTTCTTTATATTGCGCAAGATTTTGATTGTTTTTATTCAAATTCCATATTAATACTCTATTGAACTTGCAAACTAGCACTCTTTTCTAATATGGGCAACACACTATACAGAATCATGTAAATTGATCAATCTATTCAATTTGTTGAAAATCAAATTTGCCAAGAAATTCATATTACAACTACTCAAACAACAGCATATCTTGAAACAAAAATAAGAATATAATGTCTTATCTGACCAGCCCAAATTTTCAGTCATTTGCCAATGCTTGAAGTCAGCTACAAGATAAACTAAAAATTGTGTCAAATGGATAAGAACATGATAATTTATGAATATCTTCATTATGATATAATCAACAAACTGTTAGAAACATATATCATTGAAAATCCATTTGATCTGTATAAACTTTGTCATTCATATGATATTCACCATATAGATAATCATTTTGGCCAACAGATTTTGTCCAAAACCTATTTGTAAGTTCTTGTTTCAATGGCTTGATATTGTATTCATTCAGTAGTCAACTTCAAGTAATACAAAATAAATCAAAAGTTCAACTGATTGGACAAGTAGCCCATAAAATATTGTTAATTAAAATTGAATACAAATTAAACTTCTTCTGGGTTAGGTTCTACTTGAATGGATCTACTTTATTGCCAATACTACTGCCTTCAACTGCAAGTCCTGTATCAGGTAAAAATCTTCTCGTTGTCTTTCTACAAACAAAATATTGTCTGCCATTTGCACTGTAAAAGAAAATCTGAGAAACAGATTTTCATTCAGTAGCAACCAATAGGAGAATTCAAAAAAGTATTTTTGTTTTGGAAAGTTTTGAAAGAAAGTAACCCTAGCAAAAAAATATTCTAAACTAAGAAACCGAATAATAAATAGCATAGAGTCAAAATAATTAAATATTGATTTCAAGTACTTATTTTAAGTTTGAATCAATGGTGATAGTATAATACATAGGCTCAACACCCCTTATTAATATTGATCCACGGATTTCATCTGTTAAGTCGTGAACACAATTTTTACACCACAATTTTCTCTAGCCATCTGCTGTACATAACTTAGGTTTCTTCTGTTATGATTCTCCTGGTTATCTCCCTAATATCATGTTATATTGGAAAAAATCATAATAGAATAGTAAATAAAAAAACAAAAAATTCAATAATTGAAGGGCAAATAAAATAAAAGAATTTAAGCATTAAGAATCCTGAAAAACACATAAATATAGACCCCATTATCTAGAGTATGCAAACTTTCAATGCCAATCTCTTCAATATCTGCTTATAACTATGTTTTTGATGGTTATCCATTATTTTGTTTGATGTCAGTACTCCATATCCTCCACTCCATCTGTATGCTGCATGTTTTTCTATACTGGTATGATTCTTTTCTCCAATATTGTTCCAGTTAAATATATAAATATTAGCTCACTCTATCTTTTGTTCTAGTTTAGTATTCTAATACTCAGCCTTAAATATTCGCTGCACTATCCAATCCAACCATATTATCCCTGTTTCATAATGCTATACCCACTATACTCCAATCCAGCCATATCATCCAGATTTATTGAGGCAATATTTTCAATTTTTGACTTCTATCATATACTTTTGAATATTTTCGTAGTATTCATATGAATCCATATATTCTAAGTACCTAACATATACATCCAAGTACACTACTTTTCAGCTATATCAAAAAGTTGATTTTGCTCTTACTTGACTTTTGTATATAATGCACCTGATTGGTTATATGCAGGTCACCACAGATAAAGCATTGAAACTGTTTCTAATTTAGGGAATAGATAGTCGGTTTGATTTGGGTGATATTGTACTATTGTTTAGTAAATACTCATATCAGCTGATTCAATCATTGAGATAATCAAGCAGTATAGAGATATATAACAATAGTACTGATAATGGTGGTAGTAGTAGTTCTTGTATATCAATTGCCTACAGCCAAAATTGTGTAAAATTCTTACTGACTTTGGATATCAATTGCATCAGATCTTGTAACAACAAAAGCTGCATTGGAAGGTATAATATCAAAATGGTGGCAGTGAGAGGAATTGCAGTGGTAGTTACAGTGATGGTGGTAATGGTGTTGGTGATTATGCTTGTGGTGCCGGTAATAGTGTCAATTTTGAAGCTCCAGCTTGGGTATAGTCTCTTTTTATATGGATGTTGGAAGCAGCTCATGCCATAGGTATATGTGCGTTTCTAGTTCCAAGTATATTTGGATTGCAGTGGTTGTTGCTGACAATGACCGGCATTATATCCATATACAGCTTGATATATTTTCAGCTGCAATACTGACCATCACAATTGTAGCATGGTGGAATATCTAGCTGCTATAGGTGTTCTGGTTTTTGAAATACTGGTGACTGAACAATTTTGTAAAAGTTTGGAGTATAAGGTTCTTGAGACTGCAAGATATATGGGATTTGAAATCTGCTATAGTTATATGGCTTGTAACAAATTCATGGTACGGGCTGATAGAATAATTACTGTGCAATTGGATCAGTATGTTTGCCAGACTATTAATGATCATCAGGCTGTACACAGTATAGACAACTGACCAGCAGTCCTTGCGATGACTAGACATGAATAATTGCAAGGGATATTATATATAACTTCATATAGAAGGTATCTGGCCTATCTACAGAAGGTACTGGACAGGTATTAGTTATTGACATGTCATTGAAACAGTAGTGGGTGTAGAAATAGTGAAAGATATCCAAGTAGTTGGAATTGGGAACTGTATATTCTGTTGGAGAAATAGAAGCCTTGAATATGGTTGAGAATATGGAAGCCACAGAAATGTTAGAAACTACAGAAACCTGGTGAACACAAAAAGTTGTTCAATATATAGATAATGTAGATACTATAGGAGCAGTGATGCTGAAGAACTTGCAGAGGTCATATAACTTGTATGAGCCATAGTAGTAAAACCTATAACAATTGCCAAAGTTAGAATAACAGCAAAAGAAATAGTGGCAGCGCTTGGCATTGCTGGAGTCTGGGAAGCAATGGAAGCGGATGGGGTTTTGGGAGCTGGCAATATTGGAGCCAGAAACTGAAATACAATCACAGTGCCCACAGTAGTTATCATTGTTGTATGTTGACTATTATATGTATTATAGCTAGTGTTGACAACGAATTTAAGTCATTTGGGATTGATCAAACACAGCAGGTATTTGATTGCTATTTAATTTGACATTTGCTGATTTCCTCCAAGTTGCACAAAGTGATTCATGAACCCTAGTTTTTGAACAAAATTAAGTAAGTATGTTCCTCTTGGATCGGTACGATTTTGATTTATCTGGTAAGACATGATGCAAGCTACAAGATAAATGAAAAATTGTATCAATCGGATGATAACTTACCTGCTAATTGTTGTTTGAAACATCGGTGTAATTTGAACAGCTGCAATACTAATGTTTTGGCATATTCAATCTGCCACTAACTCAATCTGTTTGTCAATTCTCACAAATCCTTACAGTTGATTCCCAATACTTGTGGCAGCTAGCTAAATAACGGTGGCTCAAGTGGATGTGTAATTTGGGTTGCAAATTTTTTTTCCACTGCCATTTCATGGATAGTATAAGCAATGAACTATTGGGGGGTGTCAGAATTGATGAATCAATTTAGTTTGTGGCTGATTGTATTGTCCAAAAAATTGCCATTGCAACTGCTCACACTACACCATGTTTGCAAACAAACATAAGGAAGCAAGTTGCTATACCATTTGCTTGAATTATGTTTAGTTTTATAGCTATCTTCAATCACTAAAGAATGAAGATTAATTCAAATCAATCGGACAAGAACTTGTTTTGAAATTTTGGTCAGAATATAATGGTTCACAAATCACTTTGGAACATAGTTGTAGAAATCCAATAATCCCATATCGAACTCAAATTGGGTACCTGCTGAGTGTAATTCATTACCAATGTATTCAATTTGTTGGCATCATTAACCAAGGGTATAAGCTGAAACATCTGTATTGTTTCATATTTTATTGCTATTCTGCAGTCCATAACAAACTGACTAATTTGATCGTATGTATAAACAAATCACTAAAACTTTCAATTAGCGTAAATCTTCTAAATCATATATCAAATTGTAAATAGTTATTTATAAATGTTGTACATGACGGCTAAGAATACCTGAAGATACAATCAGTGGATTGGGCTAAATATGGGCATACCAAAATGTATCGCAAGACTCTTCCTTCTATTTGATATAATTCGAGTACTTGTAGCTGCATATGGTTATATTTTTCCCTTGTAGGAGAAGAACCTGCCTATGGTAGTACAGGGAAATTGCAATAACACTGCTTTTGGTTATATCAGTGGCAGTGATGGCAGTCAAGGTTTTATATTTGAAATACCCGTTGTGATATCTGGAAAGTAAAGTTTGATTCCAATGTAAGATATTTTCCACAACTGGATCCACAGACTTGATGTTGGAATTAATTACAATTATGATATGTCATGCATTATTGATTATTATAATACAAATTGGGGTATTGGCCTTTTGGAATTCATTGTATGTATTCCCAACCTGTATGTTGTTTTTTCCAGCTTCTATAGTATCACTCAGTTTATCCATTTATTTTTTGCTACAATTTTCATTTTATTGACTCATATTCCAAATCATCATCTACTTTTGGATTCCAATTGTAGGATAAAGTTCATGAAAAGAATTCTTAAACAACAGCAACCAATAGAAAGCTGCTAAATTGCAGTATTCAATAGAAAAATATTTGCAGGGAATAGCCCTAGTAAGAGGATATTGGATTGGCTCAAAAGAACAAAACAAAAAGGGAAAAAAAGAAAAGAGATATGATAATTTGATGGAGATTGGAAGTATACAATTATTGTTTAAACCCTGGTAGTAGTTTATTACAGAATATCAACAATAGATATTAAGTTTCAATGCACATATTTTGTAAATTGAATGGTGGAAACAATTTACAATATAAAGTAGTGGTAATGAAAACAAGATATCTTTGGTACCAGAATTATCAAAGCCCAAGCTACGTCAGCCAGATCAATTTACCTTCAAGGCATTGGGAGGTAGATCTGTGCCAATGCCTTCTACACGATCTGATTTGACGTCAAATATAGAAATTGTAATCCAGATCTGTATTTCCCCATCCTCTCTGATGATATTACAATGGCACAGTGTTTTGTTACTTGGTGTTATGTTTGCTTTCTTTGATTTGACAATTGATCGTATTGGATATAATTATATTTCTTTCATTTATATCTCTGGAAGATTGGTTAGTGTCATAGTTGTGCTGGGTGACAATCGATGGTAGAGTGATGATCAGTGATTGATTTAAATGAATAAGCACGACGATAATGAAATCAGGTTTCAAACAAAGGCTCAAGCAGGACGAGAACGAAATCAGGTTTTGAATGGAGGCTAGAGCAGGACAAGAATGCAATCAGGTTTCGAATGGCAAATGACAGAATTGTGCAAAAGCGATGAACAAAGAACGCAGGAGTTCGGAGGTATTATGGAACGATTGAATTACTGTATATAAACCAGGCGTTTGGTGGAGGATAAGTTTCTTTCTTCACTCGTTCTCTTGTCTATAAAACAATCAACTACCTTCGGCTTTCACTTCTTTCACACACGGTGATTCTGGATCATCTCTCTTGCGTACAATCTTCGTTTCGTAGCTACAGGCTACTCCTAGATTTGTCAACCACCCGGCTTCCGGTTTTTATAACCCCTAGAACCTCAAGCGCTGGACCCTCTATTCCGATCCCTGACCCCTTGGCAGAAGAACATATCTAAAATTGATTCTACCGGTTATAGTCTTGTTTTATATGCTGTTATCCTCACTGTTTAGGTTGCTATCATTGTCATCGCATTTGCAATGTGTTTTGCAAAGTTTTTCAATCAGCAAGCAATTTCGAAAATGGATTGGTCATCCAATCCTACTGGAGTCACATCTGTTTATTCTGCTTGTGGACTTTTCGAAGACCTATGAATCCAGACATTCTTGGCAACCAGTGCCACTTGTAAATACATGAGCGAGAACAAAAGCACCTGCGACTGTATTTTTTTTTGCTACTGTTCAGAAAAAGAAGGAGACCTAGACCACAATTATCAAAACCCAACTATCCACTGCAACTGCAGAGCCATTCAGGATTGGACCGTAATCCCTACTTGCAACTGCCGGATAGAGGAATTCGATACTTGCTTTGATTGCATGGAGGAACAAGAGTGCATACTCAGTTGACTTTAGATTATCGATCTCGAATTCCTCTTGCCTTGGTATATTGCCAAACGGCAAGCATATACGCTTGTTTAGCAAACATCGAAGCAATCGAAGAGTGTTATTGAATCAACCAAAAACATTGGCAGCGATTCTCCTTCGGGCATTTATGTTCTGGAACCCAAATAAGTATATTTGGTGCGAAATTGCCTGTGGCAACGACTGCTAGATATACAGGAGAAGCGATATCGGGAGGCACATCTGTGACGAGTGCCTTGAGGTAGCACAAACTTTCGGTTTGAAAATCCACAAATACCTACATCAATCACCATTTGAAAACTGCAAAGATGTCAGCAGAATCTTCAGGAATAGCCCACCATCGAACATTGACCAAAGAACACCAGCTGGAATTGGAATACGTAATACACGCAAATGAGGAGGTAATGGACAAAAAACAACTCCAGGAACATATCCAAGCAATCAACACAGGACTCACAGCCCTTGTTCAGTTACCAACAACCAGCAGGATGAACGAATTGTTAAAGGAACAACAATCTGGAAAAAAAACGGAAGCACGAATATTGGAGTCATTGGCAGAAGCAGCCAAGGTCATCGAGGAACGGAAGAACCTGAAACAGGGCCTGCTTCTTACGCAACAGAAATTAAGAACCACAGAGGAAAGAGCCCTGGAATACAATCACGGAGATCTGGAAGAATCAGTCCAGAACTTGGAACAACGATTGGAAAAGAGAGTACCAGAAGGGACGGAAAATCTCGGGCAGGAATTAGACGAAACAGAGAAACAGTTAAGGATTTGTGGAGAGAAAAGGAACAAATATCGGGATCAGGTCAGAAGAGTGCTCCTGGTCGCAGGGAATGGTGGTTATGGAAGTGGAAACAGGCGACATAAAGGCAGTGAAATACTCCAATTCTCAGGAACAGATAAGAGGGCACTCCGATGATGGATGGCACAGTTAGCAATGAAAATTTCAGATGAACCAACATGATTCTTCAATGAGCAGTCCAAGATGCGATATGCAGCAAATCGACTAGAAGGCGTGGCATTGAATCAGATCCAATCAGACATCAGCAGAATTATGGGTAACCTTGACCTCCCAACGTTGAAAAGACTATTGTACCTGTTACAGCTAGCTTTCGGAGATCAAGACATACAAGCCACCGCCAATTGAGAACTCCTTAAACTTCGACAATATGACTGAGAATTCTCTCAGTATTACAAAGAATTTCAACTATGGGTGCATCAGCAAAATACAAAATACACCCGGAGCATTGGTGTAATTGCCGGGAGAAATGGCATAGTTTCGGACCCTCCTGGAGTTCTCAACAAACCTCCCGGAGACTCCTGGAATATGGGAAGGTACTCCAGGAGCATCCAGGAGAAATTGATGTAGTTTTGGACTCTCCTGGAGCGCTCACGAATCCTGCAGGAGACTTCCGGAGCATGGTACGATACGCTGGGAGCCTCCAGGGGAAATGGACATAGTTTCGGACGCTCCCAGAGCTCTCACCAACCCTCCCAGAGACCCCCTGAGCATGGGCAAGTTACTTTGGGAGCTTTCAGGGGAAAAGGGCCAAAATTGGAACCCTTCTTGAGCTTCTCACAAAACCTCCCAGCGTGCAAGAAACCTATGCTGATTAATATCTCATTAGTGCTGATCAAACCTGCCAGCACGCCTGAAAAGTTGTTTAACTCCCGCAGCTTGCGGTGTATCTTATTTTTTTTTTGGACCAATGGGCTTTTGCACTGTCCAACCATCATTCAGATTGGTAAATTCACACTGGTAAACTATATAAATGCCATATCGCTCTACAAATTGTCATTGCAACTTATGTTCGACCTCACAAAACACCCAACCGGCCTAAACTGTGAATATAGGTCCGCCGCAAGCAACCTCGTAACTCTCAATATTCAGCCCAGTACGAATCCGGGTCCACTTGGTTGTTCAATAACCATACACTTGTATCATCTTTACAGTTACTACCACTGCCTAGTACTTCTTCATCCGCTCTGACCAAATTTGCAGGCCCAACAATTGCTCCAACTGGAATGGTGTGCATTTTATTAGTCAATTTTACCACTCAAATGAAGCCATCAATCTTGTCAGCCCAGCCCCTTCGGTCTGGAAATTTTGTTGAAATCACGACTACATACGCTTGAGGTCGATGATGTAATACCCATTCCCATCTCCTTTTACACCGGTTGGAGAATGTTGATAGTATTTTTCCTTCAGGTAGGTGTTTTCGAAACTGTAGAATGTTGTTTGGTGGCATCCCGGTAAAATATAAGATTGGAAACGATGGAACTTGGCCTTGAAAATTATTGTCAAGGTGATTATGCTCACTCTCTGCATGTTGAACCCACACAGTATGAGCTTTAGACATCATTCTGTGATTAGCCTTAGTATATTCTACATTACAGTCAAGCCCTATTCACTCGATGGTTGCAGGTGAGTCGAACAATTGGCAATGATAGGGTAGACCATTGTGTAGTTCGATTCGAACTTCGTCTATTAGTGTTTTAAAATTGTAACCCAACACAAGACCTGTAATTTCTGTTCCCCAATCTTCTTCAATTTGAGCCCAAAATAGCTTTCCAAGATTGGGAATGTCGAAATTGCCGGCTACATCTGTTAGAGATTTCAGTTTGACACTCCTACACTCCCCACGGACATGTGTTTCTCTCAAGTTATACTTATTTGGCGGTACTGGGCGGAATATTGGCTCAGGCTGCCCTTTATCGAGGTGTAGTCAGTGGGCTCACCTCGTATTTCATCGTTTGTCTACTGCTGATATGAGATTGAAAGCCTAGTTTTAAATAAGCTGGACTGGCCAATAAGTATGTTAATACGAAAGCTACTCTCAAATAATTTCTCACCTTAGGCAAATCAACATCATACCAGCCTTGAAGTGCAAGGTAATGCAGAGTTTCTTCAATATAGTCTAGGCCACTGTGGCGGTCATTGTATTCGAGAATTTGTCAAGTATAATTCACTTTATTGCTGGAGCAGTACCCATCTTTCACATTGGAAATATGTAACAATTTTGAGATATCGGTTGTAAAATTGTCTCCCAAACCCATGTGCCGAATTGACTCTGATATATGGCTTACCAGATGCATTCTGGGGTAACCAAAGCATACTATCTGATGTTCAAGGGCTTTTCAGAGCTCATGAATGCCGTGTTCCTCCCATGAAGTTTCAAATTCAGCTATTCACTTAGAAAATGTCCTATTGAAAATATACTGTTGTGCCGCAGTGATTCCTAAGGTCTTTCTTTCCAGATTGTCAGTGGTAATCGAATCTCTGTCATCAATCTCAGTGTGATCCAGACGTGGTTGAAATTGTTAGCGTTTGGCAGCATTGATTTCGTTGGCCCCATACACTTCTGCTTCTACTGCAACTCCAATTTTCACAATCTTTTGCTCACGTATTTTCACAGATTCTTGTTTCAGCTCATTCATGACTTTGGCTGTTGCAGTCTTCAACATTTTCTGTTTTCGGAAATCAGTTTTCAACCTGTAGAATTGTTTGAGTGCTTCAGCAAGTGCAGTGAGGGATAGATCAAAGTGACTTTGTTGGTTTACGAGCAGGCAGAATTTGCATAATGCCAGCACGGTTCCCTTCAGCGCTTGATCGGATGAAATCTCGTCAGCATTCGTTTCATCATCCATCGTAGCAGTTCATATTGATGCACAGTTAACTGCCAATGTTCTAACCATTCCCCTGATTTCTTTCCCCAGCCATGACCCACTCTTCAATGAATGAAAGGTCTTTTGGAATAGTTGGTGTCCTGGATACCGTGGTACCAATGTGAAATGTTTATCAAATCGGTCTTCGAGATTTCGTGCTTCAAGGTATTTGAGACGCCTGTCCAACAGATCTTTTCCTAATCCCAGGAGCAATTGATGTAATTCATCAAGTTGCCATAGACGGTACACATTGCAGAGAGCGTATTGCCACAACTTGTTAGGGAATGAACCTACTCCAGCTGCTACTAGTTCATCTATCTGTTCATGATCGAGAAGTTCACTGTAGGTATCTTGATCCCTCGGATTAAAGATTGCCTGTTGACCTGATTGACCCATCGGCGCACCTTTAGGTATTTCACAAATAGGACACAAACTGTATGTAACTCGAGCAATCATCACATGTTCTGGATAGGCACCAACCCATGCAGCCAGCAATGGAAAGCATCTTCTTCGAAAACTGTTGGCACAATCCCATTCCAAGCCTGGTCCACTGATATCAGGTTCTCGGAGCGCCAACAGAATCATGTGAATTGCGTTGTGCCAGGCGTCATCGGTGTTTGTGAAACCTTTTGGAGGACACGGTATGAGTCCAACGAGGATCCAGACACAATTTTTGGGGCTCCGGCGGGCATCTTTTCGTATATTACCGATAGTCATGTATGATGGCCAGGCCTGTTTATCACCAGAAAGATTTGTCAGATGTGTTTAATCGGATACAAAATAGACTGGTACAATCGTTGTGCCCGGAGGTAGGTGCTTCTGTGTATCCCACCACCAATCCCCAGTTTTCATCTCACTGTAAATGCAATGCCCCTCAGAATCGGCTAGTCGCAGGGGTTCAAAATACAAGTTCATGCCGAATGGGATATGAGCCATAAGAAGTTTGATGCACATGAATATATCTTGACAATACAATGTGCCGAATGTTTGTGCACAGTCCTCTAGCCAACTCTCTGCACCTGAACCGAATTCTATGGATTCCAAGGGTACCCACAACTCAGCAGCTGATTGAAAAGACTCGATACAGAAGTTGTCAAGTCCATGTTTCAGGTGCTGGTCGACGCACGTTTTGAAGTTCTGACACAAGGATTGAGCTTGCTGAAAGTCATATGCACATTCCAATGGATGCCAGGGTTTCCATTGATCCAGATATATATGATGTTTGTTGTATATCCCAGTAGCAACACTGTACGCCTGACCACCAGCCACCTCCGCTCCCACGACATCGCAGTGATATTTAGTGTTCCTTTGGTCAGGCGTACATGTTGGATCTGGCTTCTGTGGGTCTAATGATTCACTGTCAGAGGAATCTTCAGGTGGTGGCACTCCTGGTATAGCATCTACTGGCTCACCTTAGTATAAGATCATATATCCTGGGTGGATTCAGGTGCACCTACTGACATTGAACTGAACTGGTGCTGGAAGGTTTCAGCCAACTGGAGGTATAGTTCTGTCCAGCAAAAGGCCTTCAGCCAGGGTAATATGGTGAAACTGCTTGTAGTGAGCTTCTACTCTGTTCTGGTGGGGTAATTTCTTGTTGCAGGTAAAATGAGTAATGCGATTTCGCCTCAATCGAGCCATGCTAGTAGAATAGATGGTGGTGGTGATTTTTCAGGGGGGTTCACACGATGGGCACAAGAGTTTCTCTCCCAGGAATTTCATTGTAAGACTGTCCAATTTGTCTTAGCGCATTAAATTTCAGCCTCACCACCACCACAGAAGTTTACTGGCTAGAAGTGCACCACCTTTAGTGCGGGGTATCAACCTCAACTTCTTTTCATTTTTCTCATCACTGTTGTTCTCTCTGGAATCACCACAACCGAGCTGCTTTCCCACCAAGTATGCTGTATAATTATGCCGTCTACCTTACTAGGCCTTTTGTACATATGCATATCTGTTGTTCTGGCCCATATATGACAAACTTATAGTATGAACTATGTATGCTACGACACCTAGTGTTCGCAACGGTTTCAGATTTGGACCCAGCGGTTAATATAGGTCTGCGTGGCAATGGGCTTACCATATCAAAAATCCCCGATTTTTCTAGCGAACTGTCCAATCAAGTCCATGAATATTGGTCAGATAATTTAGCATTTGGTATATCAAATATGCAGCTTTGCATGGCCCATCTTTTGGTGTTCTCCGATTTTCAATATCTCTAAAATTCAGTACGCGATTGGGTAAAAACCTCGTTTTTGGTCCCAAAATGGCACCTTTTTCAAAGCCGCTTGCTGAGTTTTTAAGATATGCAAAATCGGAGAACACCAAAAGATGCACCGTGCAAAACTGCATATTTGACATACCAAACACTAAATTCTCTGATGGATATTCATGGACTTAATTGAGGCAACCGTTTGGCAAAAACCCGACCTGGCCGGGTCGGTTCCGGGTTTTCTTGGAACCGCTATAATACAAACGGGCTGAAACTGGACCCATTGCTAACACTAACGACACCGGAGCACCTCCAACAACCACACGAATAATGCTTGGGCCTCGAGTATCATACAATATGGAGGTAAGAATCATACCTTGCTACTCACCATCATCAAGTTGATTGGTTCATAGGCTGTCTACCTTTCACCTAATCTCGTATTTTAGCCCATTCGTGGTGTACCGGTGATAATATTCTTGTGTATAATGTTTGTATAAGGTATGCCATGGAAGAAATCATGCTAATTATTGCATACACGGACCTCCAACAGGAAGCTGAGTGGTCGTACTCATACACAATATGAGTGAGATCTCATCACCACCACTGTCCCCATGCTGTCGCTGGCTTTTCCACTTTCTGCATATTCTCTTATACCAACAATGCGATGGATAGCCCCTTGGTGTGTGTCAATGAAAGAAAGATGAGTGTACCTGTGTTTTTTTCAGAACCCTATGGAACAAGGAATGGCATAAGACTCGAAAATGTGAGAGATACAATAAGCCCTTCTTTCCGCTGCTTCCTGTCATTGGCTAATTGCCTAAAATATCCAGAAAGCCTTGAAAATATCATTCGAATTTTTATATCTGTATTCCGAAATCTTTTTGTACAATGTCATCTTTAGGATCACCACCACAACATAGAGGAGGATCCGAAGATCGACAGCAGGATGCTCAAAAATTCAACAATTATCAGCAACAACAGCACAGGTACAGTTACCCTATGGACCAGAATCAAGGATCGCAGTATGTGATCACCCACAATCACAGCATCGATGCGACCGTGGGTCAGGCTCCGGACGGCAGTAACAACTCATCGAACTAATTGCCTAACCTGCAATATCATCCTCAAGAGCACCAACCACAATTTCAAAGCGCACCTCAGTATTCCCAACAGCAGAATGCCCAAGGCGCGCTGCCCTTCAAACCTCCCCAGCCAAACACCCAAGGTGCACCGCAGTATGTTCTTTCTCAGCCGAACTCCCAAGGTGCCACACCGTACACCCAACAGCAGAACTCGCAAGGCGCGCCGCAGTACGCCGAACCGCAAACATCTCAAGGCGCACCACCATACCCCCAACAGCAGAACTCTCAAGGCACACCACTGTTTCTTCCTCCCCAGCCAAACACACAAGGTACGCTGCCTTACCCTCAACAGCAGAATTCCCAAGGCCCGCCGCTTTTCATTCATCCCCAGCCCAACACCGAAGGCACGCCGCAGTATGTTCATTCCCAGTCTAACTCCCAGCAAACCCGGGGCACTCAGCAGTATCCTCATCCCCAGCTGAACTCTCAGCAACCTCGAGGCTTGCCAAATCCTCCTCATCGGCAGCCTGGATACAAGCATCACACCAAGGACCCTTATACAAGCTCAACTTATCCTCAACCAGAGCAGACACTTTGGGCCGCAACTCATCAATCAGCCAATAACTCCTCCACCATGATGGCATCGTCAGCGAAACTCTGGCGCGCCTACTCCTCCTCAACCACACCCAAATCGCACTCCGCCAGCATTGGAAGGGCTTTCACCTGAACCGCAACCTCCAAGGAACATCCCTAGAAAGCCAATTCCCCTACCACCGAAGCAGTTTGTAACGTCTCCCCCAGTTCAGAGACCTGATATGGAAAAGCTCGCTGTGCTGCCACCCCTTCCCAAAATTTCGTTTGATGAGATTGAAAATACTGGTGATGTTTCTGGGACGACTGAGGAATTTCCCGTGTATGATGGCACCAGGCCACCCAGTTTTTGAACCGCAGATTTCACTGACAAAAACCTTGCCATTTGAATAGGTCAGACATCCACCAGATTCAACGAATGGAAAAAATCATTGGTCACTGGTTTTGTCAAAAAAATGCACAAAGAAATAATTCCTGGCTCGAACAGACTGAAACTGCAACACCATGGAATACTGCACTGGGAGGCAGCTGTGGCCAACTTTTTGAGATTTATGATCAATGGATGCCATTGGCCCATTTCAATAATTCTGAGTGGACAAGACATCAGTGGGTTGATATGTTTTTGAAAAAGGTCACAAATGAGATCAGGGAAAAAAGGGTCAGGAATAAAAACAAAAAGAGATTGGCAACAAATGATAGAACGGAGCGTCCAGTGAAAAAGGCGAAGGTGAATTTCCTTATACGGGAGAACTCAAGCTTTACGGTAAAGGTTAGTTGCATATCTCCGGATGACAGCACAACCCTGCAGAGGGAATTCACAGTGTCATATACCAATGTCAAGCTTGGGGAGGAGCTTCTGACATAAATATTGAACAGCGGCAGTCTGAAAGTGTCTGAAAAACCTTTCACTTTGACAACACAGTTGAAGTGCACGTTGAGGGATGACATTATGGATAATGGATATATGAGAAAGTACAAGAATGGACAGGTTATCCGGGCCGCGCTGTTTGATCAAGTTTTGTATGATGCATCACTTTCAAATGCCTTTCAGCTCAAAATTGATGTGAAGGCTTTCCTGATCGAGTTGCACATAGCAGGGGAAGGTTCAGAGCATGTGATTGGTTTGGTAATACCCGTTCATCCCAACAAAGTCCAAAGAGCCACTAATAATTTGCAACTAGAACAATTCCAGTGCAGGAGATAAGAATATTGAGAACGATGCTGAGGGAGATACAGAGCAATCTGTCAGTGGATTACAATCTGTTAGTGGATTACAGTGAATAAAACCGAAATGCATTTCAATTTTATATAAATTACGCATCCACTTGCCAATGTGATCCTAACCGAATGTGTGCATTTCGTCAGGTACGCCGGCGCTGGAGTCTGCGCCCATCGGAACAACTGACGCCAGAGGTGATCCAAGAAATAATGAGAGAAGACGAACCTGAGTCCAGAGAGGCCCAGGAGCAGATCTCATCTTTCGATGAAGTATCAAATGATGACTTATCATGTTGGAGTACCGTACTGAACACAATCAACAATGTGTTTGAGCATGAGTGTTTAGAAGAAGCTCTGAAGCTTCTGGGCACATTCCTGGTGCACCAGTCAAAGACCGATAGTGTTTCTGGCCATAAATATACCACGCCCGGCCTGCCGGTTAAATGTCTGGCGCATCAAATCTGGGCCATCTGGTTCATCGTCAGAAGATGGGTTTGGGATGCTGACATGCCTGGCGCGCTCCTGGCAGATGAGATGGGCCTCGGAAAGACCCATACGTCTCTTGCTGCAGCCATTTTTTGCCAATTGCAGACTGAGAAAGTTGTTTTTGGTCAGCCTTTGTCGATTCTTTGGGGTCAAACTCGTGATGAATGGATTAATCAAGCGCAAAGTGATTATCCAGCAGTCCCATCAGAGGAACGGGGTTGGTACCCATGAACAAAGAAGGATCCGGTACGGCACCAGCTGTTGGAGATTAAGACCACACCGCCCTATGGCGATCCATCCCTGGTATCGGCCCACCAACAAATCTTAATTGTCACCCTTCCTGGAATTTGCGAGATGTTTAAAAGTGTCATAAAAAACATGTCCTTCAACACAGATTTCACTATAATTGATCTGTTGGACCCGAACCATTAAAACCTTACAAATGAAGATCTAAACGCCTCTGCCGACGAGCCGGATCGAAGGTGGAACAACCATCTCATATCATACGATACCTTAATGGCACGAGTGAAACCGAATGACAGAGGCAACTCACCAAGTGTGCTTGGAGCTTCACGATGTTTGAAACATCACACCAGTACAATGATCGTTCATTTCCAGGGATGGAGTGTTGCTGTAGAGGCCAAGATAGGATTTAAACTGCAGGTAACAGCGACACCAGTGCACTACGCGCTCAATGATTGGGTCGATCAAATGATATGGCTGTTCTCTGGCGCGCCGATTCGACCGGAAGTGAAAACATCAATGGAGCTGCATGGTACGGAAGCACTCCATGTTGTCGTTTGGAGTTTGACACAAGGCATTAGGTCTGACGACGAGAAGGCTCAAAAGGCTGCATCCGAGCACATCATAGGGATTGCCAAACCATGGACTACCTGGAGGTTGTCAGAGTCTAAACTAGCCGATGGAGAACCATTGGTAGAGATGCCTAAGGTGAAAGAACATATAGTCAACCTGACATGGACCACCCCAGAACAACAAACTCTACAGCAACTTGTGAACCAATATAAGTCTCAAGGTGAGGGAGGTGCCTACCGGGTGCACCGGTGGAGATTGGCCTGTTTCTCTTTGGTCTTGGCGAATCTGGAGGACAAGAATGTTAGGGGCGAGTCGATTCAGAGTTTGTCTGAGATCGCTGAATTGAGTGAACCTCCATTATTCTGGTGGCTACGGGAGGACTTCATTCTGATGCTTGCACGTCAGCCGGCAGAATATCCACCTGCCGAGCTAGAACAGGATCACCTGGAAGCCGAAGAAATTATGTCGTCCGACCCTTCTCCTCAGAAAGCTGTCCCATTTTGTCCTCTCCCTGGCCAAGTCCCACATCTTAAATGGTGGATCCAGCAGTATTTTGGCGACTATGTCGATATCTTCTGGATGTACACTGAGATGGACTCGCAAGAGCGGACTGACATGCAACTGTGATTCCAAGATTCTCGCAACCTCTCAAATTCGTTACAACTCCAAAGGTCGGTGGCACAGGACTTAATTTAACCGCAGCAAATCATGCTGTTATTACACAAAAGTTTTAGGTGCTAAATGATCAACGACAGGCATTCGTTCGAGTGGAATGATTAGGGCAAAACCGTGTACTGCACCTATGGCTACTGAACACTGGGCCAGACGGTTATGATGATCAGGTCAGTGAGCTTCACCGGAGATCTGGAATTGCAGAAATAAGGGTCATGCATGGGTTGATGACTCACCCCGATATAACCATTGATATGATATACCGGATAGTCAAGGGACGTGAGAGGCACACCGAACGGCTTAGCCAGGGACGAGGAGATGGTGATAATTTGTAGGTTAGGAATGTCTTTGGAATTCTCATGTAGGTATATCCCATTATTATTTTTTTTAGTCCCACAAACTTATTCATTCGGGAAGATGTGGCACTTTTTTTTCTGTTGCAATGATGGTCATTTTTATATAGACACTTGTGGTGGAAGTTTCTGGAGTTCATGGTTGTTTTGTAGACATACTTGGGGCAGAAGTTTCTCGAGTTCAGGGTTGATTTATAGATGCACTTATAGCAGAAGTTTCTGGAGTTCACAGTTGTTTCATTTTAAGATCTTATTGTTAGTCAAAATGTTTAGTGTTCATGGGATTTTTGTAGCAGTCAACTTGAGACGGAATTCAATCGCTAATAGTATTGTCAATTGTATTGGAACATTCAACCTTGATCATGAATATTTGACTCTACATTGTCTCAGATGATTCAACCTTGATTCTGAATATTCAACTGTACATTGTATCGGAAGATTCAACTCTACATTGTATCGGATGATTCAACCTTGATCCCGAATATTTGACTCTACATAGTATCGGAAGATTTGACTCTACATTGTATCGGAAGATTTGACTCTGTATTGAATCGGAAGATTGAACCTTGATCCAGAATCTTCGACTCTACATTGTATTGGAAGATTTGACTCTATATTGTATTGGAAGACTCAACCTTCATCCTGAATTTTCGACTCTACATTGTATTGGAAGATTCAACCTTGATCCTGAATATTTGACTCTATATTGTCAATTGTATCGGAAGATTCAACCTTGACCCTGAGTATTCAACTCTACATTGACAATTGTTTTGGAAGATTTAACCTTGCAAATAAGAGAGTCTTGATGAAAATTTGCCCACCAGCTCGCACACAAAGGGTGTCTCGTATACCAAAACTCATTAGAAATGTGCGGTGCACCTAACCTCACTAACCTGAAGTTGTACGGGGTGATACGGGTGTTGCCGTCAATTTGCTGATTAAAGACTCCGCAGACGATCTCATTTCCAGCGCATACATCTCCCGCAAGAACGTCTCACCCAGTTCATGTATTTCTCACTGGAGTACCTCTCTGGATGCGTTATATTTTAGGATCAAGATTATGGCAATCTGAACGTAGAGTTAGTATATTCTAGGTTTAGCTCTAGCATTTTGAACCGTGTTGTTGCGTCTTTAATCGATTTTTGACTCTCTTGTGTTGTATGCTGCAAGCATTGATTGTCTCAAGGCATCTATTCACCCAACCACATGTTGCCTGCGATCAGTACACCGGCAAAATACACACCACTCACATATTGTCATGAGCACCTGAGTAAATTATGAGACCTTCTCGGTGCACCAGAACATGAATGATTATGAGCTACTAAATTTGATTCCCCAATGAGGAAACGGTGTCTTCATAACTTTGTTACTATGTTTGATTCTTAACCTTATATATATTAGTTGTAGCGAACATTTAAGAATTATACTGAATTTAAACTCAACTCAGTATGCTCGGTCCACCGACAGATTGACGTGGAACTATCAGAGAAAGCAATACATGAGCTGAGTATGATTGAGCTGAGTATGAGGTACTCAAATGAGTGGGATGCATGAGTTGGATGAGGGGGAGAGAGTCTGAGGATTTCCTGGCGCACCGGTCATCAATTGACAGCAACACCCATCGCTTGTCAACTTTTAAGGTTAAGTGTTGCTCACCTGCTAATTTCTTATACTTCCCCTATCTTAATTAATTAAAGTTCATGAACGACATCATACACCAAAATTTTTGAACATAGGCTTTATTGACTTTGCACAAATAGCATTATTATATAGGCCAGGCAATTGACGCATCAGACACTGCATAATGTATCAACAGTCAAGTGTCAATCTAAAAGAAATTGTGTGGAATATTAGTTTTAGTGATTGGAGAGAGCACACATGACCTGACTTATCATTGCCATCTTGGCATTGTAGGGCCAAACACCTTTGTTTGCTCCCTTGTAGATTATCTTCCAGGTCAACTCTCTCTCGTCCTATCTGATGTATCTTCAACTGCTTATATATGCTCTCTTATCATTCCGTATCCTGAGTGCAATACTATATACCCGACAATTGCCACGGCTAGATGAGGTCTTGTGGGAGGAGTGTCAGAACTTGAGGTCATCCCCATGAAATCGTGTTTGCCCCTTTCTGACCTTATCACCCACCACACAGACCACAATGGCATTCTATATTCAAGAAAACTGAAGGTCCAAACTCCAAGTCCTTCCGAAGAATCTCTCTCCATTCCACGTCGAACTACACACAGAATGATATCCAAAGGATAATAGCTGCTACTTTGGCAGATTTAATGTTAGATCCTGAAACATATCCACTATGACTTGCGACGGTGCATCAACTCACTCTACTGGTAAACCGCACCACACCTCGCCAACGACTTTCCCGGCGCGTCCTTGAACACATGATCATTGCACACACCTCACGACTTGTATCGCTAGTTTTACGGCTGATGTACTTATGGGAAGTCTTATGATGGCACGCCCGTGCAAGTTGTAATGTAAGGTTTTGTCCTGAACTGCTCTTCAAAATGCTTTTCAAAATTCAGTAGTGTGCATACTTCCGCGGTCTGTTGATGGTATACGAAATCTTGTATACATCCGGCAATGTGGCATTCGGATGTGCTAATGGTTTACGTAGTTAGCTTGCAAACCGGTCTCCTGCCAGCATGCCTGGAAGTTGGTATACAGTTGAAAATTATGCTTCACCGTAGCCTCCTCAACAGTCTATCTGTTACGGGGGCATTTGTATGTGCTGCTGGTTGTGTAGTTAGCTTGTACATCGCTCTCCTGTCAGCACACCTAGAAGTTGGTATACTGTTGTAAGTTATGCTTCACCCTAGCCTCCTCAACAGGCTGTCAGGTACGGGGCATACGTATGTACTGATGGTCTGTTCAGGTTGCTTGCATACTGCTCTCCTGCCGGCGCGCCTGGCAGGTCGTATGCAGTGGTAGGTGATACTTGACCCTAGCACCTACTCAACCGTCTGTGAGGTACAAGTGGGCATTCGTGTGTGCTCCTGGTATGTGCTGGCTGCTGGCATACAGGTCTCCTGCCTGAGTGCCTGGAAGTTGGTATAGGCCGTAAGTTCTGCTTCACCCTAGCCTTCTTCACAGTCTGCAACGAACTAATTTTGGTGTCAAGGTGTCTAACGGTCAGTTCAAGTTATCCACAAATTTCGTCAGTCCGGCATGCCAGGGAGCAGCTATAGTAGTATACATATCGAACCAGTTCAAACCTCTCACAATTAACAATCAAGTTTCAGGTTCAGCACGAGTTGATCTACACCATCTCTACACCATCCAGCCATTCATTGTTTTTTCCAATTCCACTTCCCGCTTTCTATATCACTTCCTGTTATTTGTCAGTTGAATGGAACACTCCACACAAGTCATCCTGAGCTATGATTGGAAAAAAATTCAGGAGGTGTACCTTGAACGGGCAGTAGCCAGGGCAAATCAGGTGGAGGAGTACCTGAAACAGTGTGAAGAAGTTTGTTCTTCTTTTACTCCCTTTGATCTAAATATTCTTTAAGAGGATAATAATTAATATGGTTTCTAAATAGTATGGAGGAGTATTATCCTGGAGATAATGAGCATGACAATGAATATCTCGACCCCAACCTTACACACTGAGATGATTCTTCTGACGGTGAAGATGATATTGGTAAGCCTGAGCCACCAGTCTGCTGGAGCACGGGCGTACTACGTAAAACCGTTGTTCCAGCGCAGGAGAAAAGAAGCCAAGCAGATACTACAGTTTTACCCAGACTAGGACTTCGCTCAACATCTGCTGTTCCGAAACCTCTGATGAAGCGTACCAAGTCGAACACCAATCTGCAGGTGTCTCTACAGCCTAGTACTACAAGTGAATCAGTGCCAGTTGTTGCTACCACAAGAACAAAAGACCAAAGTGTTCCAGAAAACATCAATAAAACGTTCGAGCTGGCGAAAGACATCCTTGCCACTCTTCTCTTGACCAAAAACCTATGGGCGTTAACGAAGGATGAACAATATGAGCTTATCGCACAGAGCTGGAAGCCATCAATTGAGGCTCATAATTGTCAGAGGCGGGTCGCCGGTGCACCGGAAATCAGTCCATCAGTATGTCAGCAGACCGGTGGCCCCTCAAAGACATAGATTTTTAGACTCTCGAGGCTGTAAGTTTCGCCTGCCGCACGAGGAATGGTGATTTGTATTAACAACATATAGAGCTGTATAGCAAAATCAGTAGCTTGCGTGGGCGACTGGCTGAGGCTGCTCGGGGCACTGTGGTGGGAGGCTACCACCTTGATATTCGGTCGCAAGATAACCTAAAATACCACATCGCGTATCTGATAGCTGAAGACTCATACATGATTACAATTGTCGGTGATAAAAAAGCCTGGTTTACCAGGTCTGAAATCTTAGATCTCATATATCATATCCTCTTCTTTACGGTATACAGCTTAGGACGGCTCCCACATGCAGCTAAATACTTCGATCCAGTATCTCCATGGATGATGGCAATTGCCGCAGCTGCCGTCCACTGTGCCCTATCAGACTACGGGCAGGGCACAAAAGTCACCACAAACTTTACCCGGGATGATCATCAAAGTAATTATTATCTTGTCCATATCCAGTTCATCTGCCCCGATCTCTTTTGGGTGGCCCTGGTTTGCCGTTTCAAGCTTCTCCCTATTTCATCAGACTCAGGTTTTGCTTATTTATACACATGCGTACCTGAATGACTAACCAAATTTGGATTGCAGACGGTGCTCTGAGAGCCTATAATCATTGGCATTCCATCCATCTGACCAGGCAAAATGCAATCATCAATAAGTGTAGAGAACGCATCACTCATCTATGTAAAAATGATGCCAATGAAATAGTAGCGTTCCTTGGAGCGGACGAAATAGGTGACGGCGTTGGTGATATTGATGATATGTTTGATTGATCGAGTTGGACAGGTGTTAGTTGCTGTGCTCTATGTTCCTTACACTCTTTTGTTTCAATCATTATGTAATTTTCCTTGCCGTGCTTTCCAAGTTGCTCTCTATTTTAATGCCTATTTCCGTATCATTATTTCAAACTGTTTCATTTTGAATATGAATAGATATACAATGCGCAGTCATTTGAACATAAAGTAATCAAAGAGATGAATCACCCAAGAATAGGGAAAATATACAGAATATTTAACTAAATGATTCCACATCATCCAATGCTCCGGGAGACACCTGGAACTCGTACCGGCCGCTCCCGGAGGCTTCCGAACCTTACACCGGCGCTCTCTCAGGCTTAGAATCGTGTACTTGCGCTCCCAGAGTCTCCAGAACCTTGCACCGGCGCTCCCTTACGTTACAGATCCTTGCACCGGTGCTCCCGAAGGCTCCAGAACCTTTCACCGGTGCTGCCGGAGTCTCCCGGAGGCAAAAGGTGAGCCCTCCCATGCTCCAGACGCCTCCGAAATGTTGCACTTACTCCAAACTGCTCCGAACTGCTCTGACATCTCCAGGCACCTCCGGGAGCCTCCCGGAACAAGAATTACATTTTGTTGATCTAGTGGGGGATGGCCATCTCCAGTACAAGAATCAGAAGAGCTAGTGCTACTTGAGCTCGAGCTGGAAGACTCAGAGCCTCATGCAGCTGGGTCTCCTCCAATGACCCCTGCACTGTGACAATTGCCCTCGGTAGTGCTTGCAATGAACTGTGATGGTTCAAAAACATCCTCGAACCAGTTTGAATCATGGCCAACTGAATCTGCCAAGACTCTTGCCTCCAACCCCATTATTTAGCTCCTGAAATTCAAATGAACAAAAGTATGTGAGTTCTTGTCTGATAGGCTAGAATTGTTTTTTATCTTGTTGTTATCATCATGCGCTCCAAGAGACAAAGAGATTCAAGCCAATCAGACAAAAACTTGCTTAGTGATTTTGGTTTGCGATCATAGTTTGCGAACTTAATTGTTGCAAACCAGAGGAAATCCATCAATCCTGGATCAAAATCGAACTGAATCCCTACTCAGTCCAATCTGTCATAAACCGGTTCTCTGTGTTGCTGATACTAGCCCTTGGGTTTAGGAGTCATACATTTTCAGATCCAGATTCCCTCAACCTATCTCATAGAGTGCCAATTGCATAATCCTTCAGTATTTGGTTTCATTTCTCCTTCTGTTGGTGTAATAACTGACCTAGCCAGAAAGCCTACTGAATCTTTCCTCCAAGAGCTTCATTCATACAGCTCTGGTAAATTCATAAAACTAACTTTTACAGTCTAATCATTACAGAAGGATATGTTCTTCAAGAGCCACTGGTATGCTATTGTAGGCTTCAGTGGCCTGAGCTTTCATCACAGTATGTCCTACTTGGATGTTAGCAGAATAATAATATTGGAATGTGTTTCAAACTGCACCCTGTGTATCATTCCCACTTTCAGGCAAATAGCGTTGTATATCTTGATCTGCCTAGCAACTAGGCATTTGTATGCCTGGGCCAACTCTGGTAGTATTGTTTGCATTGTGATATTTGTTTACCCTGCTTCCTGGAGGAGAGTATCAATCCTTTTCAGTTCCCCATTGATTCTATTCCAACAGGTGAATTAACCAGTTTGGTAAGTCTTTCTTGGTAATAGAACAGTATTCCATCACCTGGATTTCTTATTGCATCATCAAATTGCCACATTTCTTCCTCTGACAACCATGAAGACTTCCTGCTGATCGGTGTCAGATTTGTTCCCAGTCAACATAAAATTTCCAAAAAATTCCCAGCCTGAGATTTGGCTGGGGGAAAAATTACAAGCTGAGCCATAGCCTGATGCTGAGGCTGTTTTGATCACTCATAGGCTGCAGTATAATTCCTATTCCGTGATATTCAAGGTGGTAAAGTTCGTGGTGACAATTTATAATTGTCAAAGAATAGTATCTTGAAATGACTTTTGTTCTTGTTGTACGGGTTTCGCAGAGATCCTCAGCTTGATGATATCTTGGCCACTTCGATAGTAGCAATAGTCTTCTGTTCAATATCTGAACATGTTAACTGATCTCTCAGAACCGCATCTACATTGATGGTTTGAGATAGAAACTTCGGAGCATATGGTGTCTTCTTCAATTGTTGGGATAACTGAGAAGATTGTTCCTGTATACAGATAGAGAATGGAAATGTAGTGTTCTTTGCGTCAGAAGTATGCGCAAAATGAAAATTCTAGTTACCGGGCTTCAAAATATGTGTCAAGCGCTAGTCTGGCATCAAGACAGAGTGATGAAAAGTGACTGATGGAAACGGTAAAAATACGCAGAGGGTATTAATTGTAATAATAACAGAGAAATGTCCACATACGTAGGGCAGTATCAAAACAGCTTAATATATATTGAAATGAGTCAAATGAATACCTTCCTGGAAGCATTTTTTTGCTAAGAATATAATATATTATCCAAAGTAACACTGGTGTTTACCTGATTACATAGTATCCATACCTCATTCGGGACTGCTTCAAAGATAGATCATGAGCTTTACCTGGGATGTGGAAATCGCAACATGATTCCAAATGCCCACAATTGACTTTCTCCAATATTGTTTTTGTTTAGGCTTGTTCTCCCTGCTGCGAAGATACATGTCTTTCTACCCTCTAAAAACCCAAGGACTTTATAACATTGTCTTCCCACTAACAAATACTTCTATCTATACTTTTCTCTACAGTTCCAGCATTCCAACCACCTTCCAACCACCTTCCAACCACCTTCCAACCACCTTCCAACCACCTTCCAACCACCTTCCAACCAATGCCCAGTCTTTCAGAAGTACAACAGATTTCCATCTCCCGAACCTCTAAATTGTTATTTATCTTAAGATTATATTCCAACAATCGCTATGCTTTGTGACATCAAGCTCACAGATATCTGCCTCCGAATGCTTAGTTTTCTTTCAATCCAATCACCCCCAGCAGTATAGGCCTTTTTTGACAGAGAGCAGCTTTGCTGCCCAGAGTTGGTACATATTCTCAGGTCTCGGACTGTCATCAACTTCTTGGCTGGTACTATTCAGTTGCTTGCCAGCTGTCCATGTGTTTGCAGCAAGCATCAACTTGTTGGCCGATGGCATTGAGCTGTTGGTTAGCTGTCTGTGTGTTATCAGCAATTCGAAGCAGATGTGACAGCAACCATTAACTTGATAGCATTGCTTATCCATGGTGTGGGTGTTGGTTTGTTAGCCATCCTTAAAGATTGGCTGTGGGTTCTGGAACAAGTGATTGCCAATGACATCCAATTCAGCAAATTGTAAATCATCATACATAACCTCACTGCAAACATGCTTGATTCAACGCTTAGCTGCTTCTGTGAATCATCAACTTTCGGTTTTCTTTCCCCCAAATCCATAGGTATTCAGTTTTTCAGTTGTCGATACAAACTTGTAATCTTGGCTTGTAAATTCCTTGTATTCAAGCCGACATTCTTGCTGCCAAGTCCCTGATATATTGTGTCACTGTCAGCACTTTGTTCTTATTTGCTTTGTTTTGTTCAAGGTTTTATTCCGCTTACAGAAATTGAAAAATAATTGATTGAACTTCTTCAATAGTTGTGGCATGAATAGCCATTTGGTTTTTCAGACACCAAATTGGATTTCTGATTTGGAATGTTGGTCCTCAGGCCATTCTCCCTATGTAATCATATATTTATTTGGTGGCAGTCATAGTATTCTGTTGATCGTGTGCTGGAAAATCTACTGGAATGATTTGTAACATTACTTCTTGATCTAGTATCAATATTTTGACATGATATGGGCCACTGTTTGAGCTGCTGCATATCATAGTTTATTGAATTGTTGAATGGTAATAGATAGAGGTAGTTGATAATATTGAGCCATAGCCCTTGAAGTGAGTATATCAGATCCAGGCCATTGTTGCAAATATATTCCTATGGAGTGTTAGTTGCCCAATATATCCAGCAGTCATTACTGGGCAGAACATCACACCAAGTACAGATTCCTGAATTCCAGTACAGTTATATCTGATACTGAGCTGTTTGAATTTTTTGATAATACAGATATTGTAAAAGTTGGAACCTAACCTTGGTATATTTGTGGATGTGTTCAAGTTCATAATCCTTTTCAATTGCTTCAATTTCGGCTGGAATGTCTGCTTGTGTAAAGTATTTCCCTTTCAACCAAGAGGCATGCATATTTGACACTTGGTTAGAGACTAAAGCAATCGAGATTTAAAGCCAAGATTCCAGAGTAAACACAGAATACACCCGGACTCTTGAATGGGGTCCAAAAAACCATTAAATGCTTCCACCTTGCAGTCACTAGTCATACCAGCCAGCTACATCTAGTGTATTTCACTGGTATTGGAGATGTTGCATTTCGATAGTGCAAATCTAATTCTGTTGAAGTTTCTGAACAATAATGAACATAAATACAATTTAAGGTATTTTTGCTCATGTATTAAACTACACATGGTACTGTTTGCCCAAGATATTCAGAGTTGTAGGTTTTCGGAAGATCTGCAAGCAGGGTAAACAGATTTGTTTCAAATGAGAATGGATAACTAAACTGTTTTCAAAGTTGCTTACCAATGTAAAAACTGTGCTTCAGGTATTACAGGTGCCATGACAATTCTTGCAGCCTGAATGGTAAGGGTATTAATATATGAACTGAAAATATCACTGGTGGAATCAATTGTAGACTTGTTCTTTTCTTATTGTTTCAACTTTGGAGTTCCAGGGATTATAAAACCCAATTTAGGATTTTAAATGGCAAGAATACAAACAAAACAAGATACGAAAATCCAGAAAAACAGAATCGAACTGATTATAATACCAAACCTTTTTGATTGTTTTGTACACTAGGAAACAAGTGAAAAGCAAATCAATTCTCAGCTATAATCTCCTCTTTATTTAGTCAACACAACTATTGTCATCTTAACTCACGTGTTCAATATATATCCAAATTTCATAAAATATTTATATTCCTTCTTCATCCATTTTGAACTGTTGGGGGTTTTGACCTTCAGCTGCTTGCATATTATCATTAATAAGTAATTGGACCTATTTCACTTTCTTTAAAACCTATTGCTTTTTTGAAACCAGTTTGTTATTTTTGCAACCTATCATGCGGTTTCTTTTCAAGCCAATCTAACTTCCCATCATCAATTCTTATTCAATTACCAATCTTTACTTTACACAATCATGACAGTGGGTATATAAAAATACCACTTCAATAATTACAATTAAAATCATTTGCTATTTGATGTTTATTAATATCATTTATTTGTTATAATACAAAGGTTGTATTTCTACCCTTTTCCGATCCTGAAATATTTATACCTCCTGCTTATCAACTTTTAATATATACTTAAGACCATCTTTTTCTCTAGAACTTCAGTTTCCCACAATTCTTCACACGAAAACCCAATTGTTTTAAAACTATTTTCGCCTTCATCCTCCATCTGTCCCAGACATTTGATATGATTAAAATATATTCAGATCATTGGTATTCTGTATGGCATCGTCTGTACAGCATCTGGATTTCAAATCGCTAGTATTGTTAGAATTTAATAACATTGTCAGATTATGTTCAAAATAACTGATATAGTTTATAACAACAATCCTGGAGTTTTTGGCCTCCAAATCAGTTGTTTACTCTCTGCCTAGTGACACCTGGATAAATAAACTTCATATCATAATAAATAGCTTTTTATTCAAAGCTGTATATTTTCTAGCTTCATTTGATATACAGTAGTTTTCCCATTGATTAGTGTATATTCTCCAGCTTTGAATGAGACTGAGACCATCTACCAAATGTTATAGTTTATCTATACAATAAATAATTGATTGGTGGTAATTTTAAAGTATTTGCTTTGCCATCCACAGTATATAATAGATAATAATGTTTAAATTGAATAATTGCAAAAATAACAAGTTATCATGTGAATCTCGCTTCCGAGGAGATTTGAATCGGTACAATATTAATCATTGTAAGCCAGCCAACTTCCAACTTGGTATTATTGTGCGAAGATAGCTGAGAACTATTCTGGCTTGATTGCATCTAACCAGTCAAAATACTATTCAGCTCAGCTGTATTCATCCAGTCTATTTCAAACATTCAACTGCTATCTCAAAGTACATTTCTTAGTTCATCTCTGAGTGAACATATTGATATACTGAATTAAAATTCAAATTCATTCATTCAAGTAAGTTTGATCAAATCCTTCCAGTTGAGAGTCAGTGCCATATTATAATTATTGACCCATATAGATTGAGCTGAATATAATTGTCATCAAAGCTATAAAGATTAGTGTTGGCAACGAACCGCCCGCGGTTCGTACAATTGACGAACCAATTCGGTTCGAGCGAAGCGAATCCTTGCCAAGACTTTTTCACTCGAACCCCACCATTTCGACTCACAACTTGAAACAAAAATAAGTAAGCGAGTTCTTGTCCGATCGGCTCGATTTTGGTGTATCTTGTAGCTAACTTCAAGCGCTACAAGATAAACCAAAAATCAAGCAGATCGGACAAGAACTCGCTTAGTTATTATCGATTGCGATTTTTGGGATTCAGTTCGAAGTTCAAGTCGAACTTCGGAACTTCGCCAAAACTCGGATCGAAGCATCTTCGAACCCCTGCTTGGTTCGGTTCGACTCGAACCAATCTGCTTCGTTGCCAACACTAATGAAGATGGTATATTTCATCTTGTTCAGTCAGCCCTGAGGCAGCCTGAATCTGTTGAATATATATAACTATATAGCTGCAAAATTCAATTAACTCAATCAATTTCTGCTGGTAATATAACTAGCATAATATTTTCAAAGTAGGTACAGCAACAGTTACCAATAATCATTTCAATTGGAATGATATCTTGTATTACTTGTATTGAAGATTTGAGTGATTCCAGAAAAGACATCACTGCAAACAGTGTAACTAGAATATACACCACTCTCAACAGTACAGCTAGTGCTATCAAACTAAAACTGAGAACATTCAACATTGAACAGCAAAGATAGTTTCTACTGAACAATATTTCAAAACATACTTAACCAAACACCAAAGCTACTCTCTATTGATCTTGGTGCAATTGTACACCATTTTGAATAGTACAGCTACTTTCGGTTGAATAATATCAAGGAGTACTTCACTCTATGCTGATATGCAAGGAAATACATCCACATAAACATTGAGGCTATCATTTGTATAACAATATAAAAGTAGTATTAGTGACTGTTTCGGAGTGTCCAATTTCAGTCCAATTTGAGTTTTGGAACTATATCAAAGCCAAATGAGGTATAATTGCCAGTTCTGAATCCACAACTAAATTGACTGCTCTGCAGGTTTCATTATATTTGATTAGACCAGCAGGATCACAATTCCAGGTTCTAAAAATATATTCATCTATACTTGGCAAATCCATAGCATTGCAAATATATCTATAAAACAAAAATATTTTAGTCAAACAACATTTCAAACTTTTTGCCTAATTGTTCATCAAATCTAATAAGTTACATTATTGTAATCTTTTATTGACCTATCGAATCATGCACAGAGTCCAAATTATTTACAGTTAATCATGAATATATATTATCTATTGATTTTATTTTTAAATACTTATAGAATATCTTTAAAGAATATATTAGTAAAATATAATATAAGTTTTTTACTGTTTCTTAGAATTCTGTTAATGCTTTTGACACTCACTTTCAGTCCAGTAACTAATCTGTATAGAGAATAATTGCCATATATTGAATCATTCAACATGGTATTGGACATTATATGAGTTAGTCATTTTTTGAAATATGAATATATTGTAATTCAGTAATTGCTGATACTTATTTATAGAGATTACAAGACCTCATTATTGAGTAGTATTTAGTTTATCACAGTCCTCAGAACTTTGAAACATGGTACAAAGCAAATAAAATATCTGGTGAAAGAGGTGTATATAAATAAAAATCATTGATACTGCAATGATGTTCAGTTTCAGTTTTGTAGCTTAGAAGTATGATTGCATGCAGACAGTAGAATACCTTGTAATGAATCATATTCTTTCCTATTTGATTCTGATCTATCTTGTATACAGATACATTATAATTTAATCAATGTTGATACTCACTTTTAGAAATTGCATGGATGAATTTCTAAAAACTATTTGGTCCATGAATACAGTTAAAAGTAAGAAAACATGAATAAAAAGCATACAATATTTCGTGCAAGAGGTATTGTATAACCAAAGATCATTCATTCTGTATGGATACTGATATTGAGTTCTGTAACTTCCATATATGATCATATGAATACAGTTGATTATATAATCAAATATACATCATTCATTTTTATTCGATCAATATATATCTTCTGTTACTGATAAATCTTCTTTTAATAATTTCTGACACACACTACCCGCAATTGCATAAATGTATTATATTGAACCAATTTGGCAAAAAAAGCTGTTGAAATCATACAAACAATTATGAAATACTGAGAATTCCTTATACTAGAGATATTACACAACACAAAATCGTTGATATTTAAGTGAAGCTCATTGTTAGTATTGTAGTCTACATGTATGGTTATACCAATACTATCTATTACATACCAGAACAGAGCATTTACAATTATGTGCTGAAAATATATTTTATGAAACAGATAAAAGTAGATTGGATATTTATTGATACTTACTTTCAGCAATGGTATAAATATATTATTTCAAACAAATTTACCAATCAAGGCAGTTGAAATGAATGAAATAATAATAGAATCCCAATAATGGGTTATGCTAAAGATATTATATGACTAGAAATGGTTGATTCTGATATCCCGTTGAGTAGTCAAAACGTATGGTCACTGGCAAATAGTTCATTCAATTATTCAACAGGTCTTGTATATATATTGGATAACAAGATATTGTATAATATAATTTAGACTGAAAGAACTGTAATAATACTAAAGTACTACATTAAATCATTGAAACAACTTCACAGATACAATATCATTTCATTTACTATCATAGTACTAGGTATAACCAGCAAAACTATATAAATAAATTGAATATCCAAAATTAAATATCTCTATACTAATATACACAATATCCAAATAAGTTGCTGGAAATTGATGATTTTAGTATGCCCAATGAACCCACTCTTTTATTTACCAACAATTATAATCTGTTTATTAAGATTGTTTTTCTTACCAATCACTTCATTAAGGCTGTTGTTTTCTTCACAATCGTCATTGATAGTAATAACTTTGCAAGGTTGAAGTACATATATAATATGACCTCAGTAGTATCATTATCTGTCTCATCACCAGTTGATGCCCAATTGTTGAAGTCATCTTAATCATTTGTATTATTATACAGTATATTTCCAGCTATAATATCAACATGAAACATCCTGTCAATATGATCTTGAAAGGTATTGGAGGCTGAGGAGTATCAGGTATTGATGTTTTGTCATTCATACTGATGATGCTGCAGGTAGTATAGCAATGCGAGATTCTGTGCCATTGAATATTTAGTGGGAGGCATGGCTAGAATTAGTGTTATCAACAATTCCGGATTACCCAGCCACCATCTGGGTTGGAACCAGAACCGAGGTCACGGTCCAGTTCTGGAACTGTACTAAACCCGAACTGTGTGAAATTTCCGGTTCCAAACTCAGAACCGAACCGACCAACCAGCAGGTTGTACCTGGTTTTGTTTGACCCTGTGGATTCAATATCCAGTTCCACATTTTGGGATCGCTTTTCTTACGTTATCACATTTTCGTTCAATCGATTGTCAATAATCAATCGTAACACCATGACCATCAAATATTCAACTTTAGTATATATTTTCGAATGCGATGGGACACTTTTGTATGTATCCAATAATATTGTAGCGAACTTAATAGTATTGTTACTCTTTTGGCACTCATATCAGAATGCTCACATATTGATCAAGCAAAGCTCTTTCTCTTCAAAAGAATGACATAATTACTTGTTTGGGATGAATCATGATGTTTAACAAATATGTTAACAGGTTAGTGATATAACTCTCTTGTATCCCAGAACCACCATACAATGATTATTTGCCAACAAAGCCAGTTCCAATATCCCATTTGATTATTTCAACACATCTAACCATATCCAATAATTGTCTGCTGAACTGAAAAGTGTTGAGGCTCTATTCACCCTCATTTTACAGCATTCATACCGCATGATGGATTTTTCTAGATTGAATTTATCTTCACAAAGGACAGTCAATACTGCGGCAAAATGATTTATTGGCTTTTTGAGCCACATTTTAAACTGCTGTTGACGCTCTGTTGACGCTCATTGCAGATCATTCATACAATGTCAGAACTTAGATAATGTTTGTTGAAAGTCAGTCAATGTAATTGGATCCACGCTTTTAGCAAATGTGCTTATTTGCAATTTTAACGTGGTGACCTGCAGAGAGTTGATACTTAATTTAACCCACATTTTATGCTGCTGTTGACCTTCGTTGACGTTCATTTTAGAACGTTCTTGCCATACTTCATCTTCACCCCTGCACCATACAGTAGATCAATATGACTGATTCGAATTGACTGTAAAATGCAATTGAATGCTTATATATGATAGTGTACTAACAAGTGATGATGCTCTGTGGATGCTCATTTATGGACATTGTTGTCACACTTTATCCTGACTATTTGATGACAAAGCCGATCAAAACTTCTAATTTGATCATTTCCACAAATACAACCATACTCAATAACAGTCCGCTGGACTGAAAAGTTTTCATGCCCTGTTGACACTCATTTTAGAGTATTCATACAGTACAATATATCGTCCTGAATTGAATGTATCCTGACAAAAGGCACACAAAATGGCTGCAAAAGAGTTGATTTTCTTTTTGAGCTGCATTTTAAACTGCTGGTAATGCTCCGTTGACCCTCATTTCGAAGCAATCATATTGCCCAATAGCTATACTATATCGAATGGAAAGACTGTCATTATAATCGATTCTATATGAATGTAATACATAATCATTTCACAAACATAATTGGGGTTCCTCTCTTTGGATGGTCAGAAGCACTGCACAATAATCATCTGTTGATAAAGTCAGTCAAAACATCCAATTTGATTATATCAATACATGCAACTCTATCCAATAATGATCCACTGAACTGAAAAGCGTTGATGCTCCATTGACACAGATTTCAGAACACTCATGCAGCACAATTGTCACCCTAGATTGAATGAAATCTGACAAAAGGCTGTCAAAACTGTTAAAAATGGATGTATTAGGTTTTTGAGCCACATGTTAAGCCACTGTTGATGCTCTGTTGACACTCATTATAGAGCAATCATACTGGGCAATAACTATGCTATATCCAACGGAAATACTGGCATTATAATTGAATCCACATGAATGTAATATATAACAAGTTTGCAATCAGAATTGGGGTTGCTCTCTTTCGTACATCAGAAGCACTGCCAAACAATCATTTGTCGATAAAGTCAGTCGAAACATCCAATTTGATCATTTCAACGAATGCAACTCTACCCAATAATACTTCGCTCAACTGAAAAGCGTTGACGTTCCATTGACGCTCATTTGAGAACATTCATACTGCACAATAGTTTGCCCTACATTAAATAAATCCTGACAAAAGGCAGTCAAAATTGTTGAAAATGGATGTATTTGGTTTTTGTGCTGTATTTTAAGCCACTGTTGACACTCTGTTGACGCTCATTTTAGAGCAATTATACAGCACGATAGCTACACTATATCTATGGACAGACTGAAATTATGATCGATTCCACATCAATGTATTGCATAACGATTTTGCAAACAGAATTGGCTTCCTCACTTTTGTACATGAGAAGCACTGCACAATCTCTATCTGTCAATAAGGTATTTCAAAATATCCAATTTGATTATTTCAACAAATGCGACTCTATCCAATAATTATCTACTGATATAAAAAGCATTGATGCTCTGTTGACGCTTATTTTAGGGCATTCATACAGCACAATAGTTTGCCCCAGATTGAATAAATCCTGACCAAAGGCAGTTGAAACTACTGAAAAAGGATGCATTTAGTTTTTGTGCAGCATTTTAAGCCGCTGTTGAGGCTATATTGATGCTCTGTTGATGCTCTGATGATGCTCATTTTAGGGCAATCATACTGCACAATAGTTATGCTATATCCAATTGAAAGATGGTCATTATAATTAATTTCATATGAGTTGCAATGTATAATGACTTTGTAAACAGAATTGTGGTTGCACTCTTTGGCACCTCCAAAGAACTGCCCAATGATTATCGGTAAATCAAGTCAGTCAAAACATTCAGTTCAATCATTTCCACAAATGCGACTATACCCAATAATTATCTACTGAACTGGAAACCATTGCTGCTCCATTGACGCTCATTTTTGAGTATTTAGAGTGAACAATAGGTGGTTCTGGATTGAATATATGTTGATGAAAGACAGTCAATACTGCTGCAAAAGAATCAATTTGCCTGTTGAACCGTATTTTCAGCTGCTGTTGATACGCTGTTGATGCTCCTTTTGATGCATTTATACTGCACTATGGATTGTCTTTGATTGAATATATTTTTTTGAAAGACAGTCAATACTGATGCAAAAGTGTTCATTTGCTTTATGCACCATATTTTCAGCTGCTGTTGATACCTCATTGAGGCTCATTTCAGAGCACACATTGTACCCAACAGATAGTCCTTGATTGCATATATCCTGACAAAAGGCAGTCCATAATGCTGAACAAAGGTTCATTTGCTCTTTTGTGGAATTCAACTTGACGTATCAGTTGATGTAAATTCAAATATCATTATTGAACCAAATGACCAATCAGTAGTACATTATCTTTTCTCTGAATTGGTGATTCATATGTTTATTATCACTAGTACCCATGAAAACCGTTTGTTGGTGTCCAATTGATTTGAAATATACTTGAAAAATACCTGCAGTCTGCAACCCAACAATATTAATTATACTGGAATTACTATGACATATTGATATTAGTAGTATTTCCGCTGATATGGTATAGCTAGTCATGGTTCTATTTAAAAATAATCTTATGTCTGCCTATATATTCACTATGCAAACCGCTGGCACTGTGTCAGTAAATAGTAATTGTTTTTTCCTACATCGATAATTTCCGAAATACCATAAAGTGGTTCATAAATGCTGGGTGCATTAAGATATTGTTTATCTACAAGTCAGGTCAAGTTACACATCAAGTGTCTGTTTGTTGTGACAAAATCAAGAAACAGATAGGCAATACTCTTATAACAACCATGGTCAAGAATACATATCTATGGTACTTGGTACTCATCATATACTACAGGATTGAAAACTAATATTAGTTTTAACATTCTTTTGGTTTCTATTCTTGCTGAATCCAGTCGAATCTACAAAAATATGGACCAATTCAAAATATCATTTTTATAATTTTTAGTTTTATTGAAATAAAATTTCTGACAGACTATATAGTTAATATAGATTACTGATGTAATTGATTACCAGACTACAAATGTCACAAGCAGTCTATTGTGAACCCTTTTTACAACCTGTTATATAATCCGGAAATTTGAGTGGTTCCAAATTGAAGTATGGACCCGGACCGTTCTTTCTGGTTCGGTTCTACTGATATCCTGCACCGCCAATTTGGAAACGGTTCGGTTCCAAACCGAACCTTGACTGGAGCCTCTGGGTTGGAATCATTGCTAACACTTGCTATACTATTCTGCCACAGCACCTGCTGGTACTGTTTTTGGTACTGATATGGCATTTTGCCATTTCTTGCTTCTTTGACCCTGCTTTCTATTTTCCACTGATTCTTTTGGCTGTGTAGAAATGGATTTGGAAATCATCTTTCAAGTTGAACTTAACAAATTCAGTGATGTTATCTAAGAGTTTGCAATGTTGGAGTGACTCATTCAATTTCCTCAACAAGCCTGATCTCAGTACTGACAATTGAGTGCCTTCATTCCAGTCAAGATCTGGTACATATAAAGGGAATACTATATAATACTGTGAAAATTCTTGGTCTTTTGATCAAAGTTCAAGAAGCTCTTGATTGGTGGTGGTCTGTATATCTTGTTATCGAAAGGTGGACTGTAACATACCTAATAGTTGTTCTAGTGTTGCCAGTTTGAGGTTACCAGTTATTTTATTGATATATAGCTGGATTTGATTTAAAACAACACCATCCAATTAATTGGCCATATGCCACATCTTTGACTACTTATTGAAGAGTCAGATTCGTTAGTCCAAAATCTTTATTGCCAACTGTGCAATCCACAATTGGAGTATTGATCAATCTCTTCTCAAAAATCAAGGAATCCCACTGTTTTTGTGTCCTCTAATTCTGCTATTGCTATCATTTCCTTCTTATGCCAGTACTTTCTTGACTTGATCTTCATATTTCTTTCTGTCTTCCCCCATTGATTTCAGCTATACTTGTGCAGTATCAAGTTCTTGTTTTATTTTTTCCATATATACTGGTATCTTGTTTTTTAGGTATTTTTTCTGGTCAGTGATAATAGCTCACCAGTTCCCATGTATACAGCTGGGTACTTTTGAATTAAAGTCCTTGAGCTTTTGTTGTTTCAATGTCTGCTTCTTGTCTATAGTTGCTTTCATTTTGAATAATTTTTTTCATTCATTATGAGTGTAGTAATCCATTCTATTGATTCTGCAATGATTGTTGATTGGGCAGTAACTTGTTTATTGAAACTACGTATAATATTCTCAATTTGTAAGGGGGATGATTTTAAAATCGGTCTAATTGTAATCATTATTGAATTGGATGCTTCCAGAACATGTGTTCCGTCAAAGATGGTAAAATCCACCAGTACATATTTCCCTGCCACATCTTGGCTCATTGTGGTGAGCCTGATATATTTTGTTGCTGATGCTGTTGAACTGCATTCTATCTTTCAAGTTATCAAAATGGGATTGATATTGGTCGTTGTTGATATCAAATCCTAAACCACTTATTGAACAACATATATCTATGCAATGATTTTATATTTATGCATACTGTATTTATTTCAAGATAATTCCAACAATGGCTGGGGTAGGCAATATTGCACCAGATGTGATATGATTAATTGCTGTATATTCAGTGCTCAATTGCAGATGCTTTCAGATCTATCTGATAAGGAATGAATTTCTATAATTGGAATCTAAATGAATGGTATTTACTAAGTTGCATTGTTCATTGTTACATTGAAACAGTTGCAAAATGTGCCTGCATATCAATTTGTGCAAAATCGATTTTGGCCTGCAACAGGATAGTATTGAAAAGGTCTTGGAATATGAGTGTTAGCAATGATTCCATATTTCGAACCAGCTGGTTTTATAGGTTTGATTGGCCACCGCCATACTATATTAACAATCGATAATTTTCAAGCAAACTGCCCAATAAAGTCCTCCAATATTGTTCACACCATTTAGTACTTAGTATGTAAATTGTGCAGCATTGCATGGCGTATCTTTTCGTTGTCGCCGATTTTTGATATATTAAAAACTTGGCAAGTGATGGTGCAAAAAGGTATTTTTTGAGTGAAAAATTACTGCATTCTCAAATCCACTTGCTGAGTTTTCAAGATATTGAAAATCGGAGACCGTCAAAAAATGCGCCATGTGAAGCTGCATATTTTACATACCAGGATTTAAATTCTTTGATCGATATTGGTAAACATAATGAACGGAACTCGTTGGCAAAAACCGGAATTGAACCAGCAGGTTCTAGGATATCTTCGATCCGCTATAGTACCAATGGTCCCAAAATTGAACCATTGCTAACCCTACTGAATGCCAAAAATGTTTTGAATTGGAGGCCTGTGAAGGTTCTACGGGAATATTGTAACAATATATCACAATAAATTGAATGCCATCAATCAATTCTAGAAGCTGCTATTGAATCAAAACATATTGCAATGAATATTGCAGGTTCAATAACAAATATAACACCTGCTCTGGTGAAGATAGTGGCACATATACTTGATTTGAGAATAAAACTGGTAAAATTGATTCCAGACTTGTTGTTCTGTCAAGGGTTCAAGGCTTTGGGTGGCAATAGTTCAGGGCTTGGGGTTCTAGGGTTTGTCAAATCAAAAACCAGAAAGTTTAAGAGTTGAAAATTGTCTGTTGCTCAAGTAAGAGGACTGCATGTTAGAGACTTGATTCAGAATTACGAAGTGTAAAAGAAGAGGAAGTTAAAACAATTTGTATGTGATATAGACTAGGGAATGAGTGAAGAAATAAAAAAAATCTCTGCTATATGCCTGGTTAATATACCGCTATTTTTTTCATAATCCACCTATTCCATATTATATCCAAACTCCTGCTATCTTTGAATACCACTTTCACACAATTCTTACTTTCTCCACAAAACCTGATTCTTTCCATTTGAAACCTAAATCTTTCCACATGAAATCTGATTTCATTTTCAAAGTATATAATATCTGCATTTTGCACGAATTGACACTCTATCACAGCTCGGCATCAGGCCCAATACTGACATTAGCAGAATACAGTTGATTCAAGCAGAACAAGCAGTTACGTACCACCACAAAGAACTGCCACTGCATGCATAAGGCAAAGTATAAATGAAACCCAAAATATTGTAAATCACAGGTGTAGCAAAAAGTTGCACTGGATACATATATGACCCTACAAAATTCTCAATGTTATCAGTTCATAAGTATATAGTTTATCAATATCAACTGACTCACATATTCATTGCATTCAACTGATCGGGTAGTTATCCAAATCCTTGCACGACCCAATTCCATAACAAGGTGAATTCAAATCTCCAACAGATATACTAGATGGCATAGAGGAATACAAAGTAGAATGAATTGACAATTTGCAGTAGTTGCTAAAATGGAAAAGATACAACAAATCAAGCTGGAAATAAGCATGGAATATGGATAAACAGCAGGCGATCAGTATTTTGAATAGGGAACAACCTGGAACACCTGGATCACAAATCTAGTAGAAATAGAGTGTATACAACAAGGGGCTACTCTTGCCATTGAACGGAATAAAAATTGATGATTGAACAAGAATTGATACTGAATGGTTACATATGTTTTGAACAATACCAGGTGATTCATCATGAGAATAACAAAAAGAATTTTTAATTATGAGATAGATATAAAGAAAACACCATGAGATTTAACTGATAATTATAATAGAAAGTAGTATAAAGTCAGAAAATATATGTTCAATGTATAAAGTAATATAGAGATGGAATGTATTTTCAACCAAGTGACACAAAGCAATAACTTTTCAAATTGTTCGATTTGCAAGCCTGTGGTTTTATAGAGAATTCATTGGCTCATCACTTCTTCTTCAGTTTACAAACAATCTATTAGCTTCTGCACCAATCTCTGCTCATATTTGGAATTCCACACATCAAGTCTCTGATTCTGCTTGCATGCTTGGAATCCAAAAGTTTTGGTTGGGTTTTCACAACACCAAGAATCATGAAATTCAGTTCCATTTTGACAATGATGTTCAAGTAGATAGGAGCACAAATATTATGTGTGCAAGGAATTTGTTTAAAATAAACACATAAACCCTAATGTTAAAGTCAAGTAGTAAAAGTGAAAAGCCAGAGGTGGATAGATACATAACATATCACAACCAAAAGACCAAGCAAAACTGAGAGCAGCCAATACATTGAACTCTTCAGAACATTAGATATAATCAGTCTCTGGGCCTACCAGTTGGAATTATCCAGGGAGCTTTATATATACTCAATGCAATCTATATAATAATTGTCATAAATATCAGAGATTATATTACCTGAAGACATTATAGCACTGCTACCATGTGTAATAAACAATAGACAGGTAAAATGTGAAATGGAATGCATCAAAGACTCCAGTATTGAGTTTAGTGGTAAGGGTATAACTAATCAAATTGGTACGCAGCCATAATCTGAACAGTATACAGGTGATTGATATTGACTATTTATTCAAATCTAGATGGTAAACCTTATAGAAACTGGGAACATATGGATGGAAAAACCTGCCATGATTCTGTGGAGCAAGTATATATAAAGTATGGTTAGAAAATGAAATTTATGAACTATGAAAACATAAACAGGTTTTGAAGAAATAAAAAAATGGAAAATATGTTTATGGAATGAAATAAAATGATGGAATGCAAATATAGAACATGGCATGAGGAAAATTCAATTTCCTCCCTGGCCTGGCACCCACCTGCCGGGATCCTCCTGGGGGCTTGGGAGGCTCCCAAACCCTTCGGTATCATTTTAGTAAGCTCCGATGCGCTCCAGGCAGCTCCTGCTGCACCTGTGAACATTCCACAATCACACAGGAGCATCTCACAGTATTTCTACAACTTCCTGGGAGGTCCACAAACTCGTTCCTTTGCATACTCTGCTCCCCGTGCCTCCCTGACACTCCGCAGCCCTCACTACCAATTGGCATCATATTTGACTCAATTCATGGATCATACTGTCAATTTATCACTGCTACTTCAAGCATGGTCACGAGAGATTTGTATAAATAGACATCTCTACATCTCATTACACTAATATATTGTCTATATACACCAGCTGGATTTCAAGTGCACCCCTGCGTGAGACTGCTTTCATTCGTTTGGATAAATGGCAGAGGTGGCTCCAAACCTTTCATCCATATGTGTTTTGTCTTAATATACATCCCAGTACGTATCCAAATCCACTTGATTATTTACAATCCATATCCAACCGTTCCCTGTTGCTGCCCGGATTTCTGGGAACAAGTGGCATGGCCCTTCAATTTTCTCCATGGCAAAAACATGTTGTGTTGATTCCTTTATCACTCTGATGAACCCATCCACTGCTTGAGGGTGCCCTAAACGATGCTTGAAATGTGTACCAACAACAACGGCCCACTCCAGCAGTGAGGGTCTATCAACTCAGGGTTGAAGGGATGAAAGGAAATAAGGGTGCTGCTGCAACAGCCAGCCGCCAGTCATCGCAATCATCCCACCTACAAGCGAGGTCATGGTCGGTGGTGAACAGGTGAAGTATAGAATGGGAAATGTGGCGCTGCTCCAACGGAGTCCATCATCCGTATTTTCGCCCACGCCCACCCATATCACCAGCGGTGGCCGTCTGTGCATCTCATCATCTGGCCTACCATCAACAATACAGTCGAGCAGGATCCAGTTCATCTGCTGAGGGTTATGAAGTTCCGGCATGTTGAAAGTGATCTCATTGTCAGGTTGTGAGGTTATGTCTTTGTTGAACTCATTTCCGTAGCCCCCGATCACACTGACTGCATCATGGTCCCAGATCTCATCCAGATGCTGCCTAACAAGTGATGGCAATGTTGGAATGTTGAAGGTTGCAGCTGCTTCAGCTAGTGATATCCACTTGAAAGACCATGAACATGCACAAATAGTTGAAAGTTTAAACAGCCGCAGAGGTTATGTACTGGATCGAATCAAAGGTTCAGATTCGCCGGCAAGGATCATTTTCTGCTGGGCGCACCTGTTCATTTGCGGTTTCTCTCGACCCGTCATCATGTTATGAACTGCTGCACTCTCCTCGACATACCATCCGTACGAAGCAAGCCACCGAAGAGTGTGTTCCATGTGGTCCATCGTGGTGTAGCGATCATGGTGCTGAAAAAGCTGTAGCATCAAATTGACCCCATTGCTGGCGTGGTACGCTTCATTGACGTTCGAAATATGCAAGAGCTCAGAGATCTCGGTTTCCAAATGATCAGGAACACCCATTGTAGTGATGAACTTGCGGTAATGACAGAGGAGGTGCATTTTTAAAGTTCCGAAGAGATAGAATTGCAGCGTTAGCTGCTTCTGTAAATTCGGACATTTTCTCGAGTCCCATTCCTGATCATACTTCAGGCACTGCTCCATCATGGCGTGACCAAACACAGCGTGAGCTGCATGGCTTGCTCCGTAAACCTCCATCTCCCGACACCAGGCAACCTCTTGTTGGCACTCCTCTGACCAATTTGTTGCTGCATTCTCAGCTTCCAACAGGCGCCGCTCAAACTGCCACATTGCAGTGACAGTGACCTTTGATGCACTGAATACGGCAGTCATGATGGCCTGACGTTCTCGTTCATGTTCTTGATCAAACTTGCTTGTCGGATCACCGCTAGCTTCAGGATGCAGCTTGAGTTCCAGGCGGTCCTGAGATTCTTTGCACGACTGGCCAAACCAGGCAAGCTGGTCGGTTGAAGCGCTGTAGAGCGCTGCTTCGAGTCGTACCATTGTTGTCGCCCGCTCCTCTGCATTCCAGGTAATGGCGCGCAGCTGCCCATCTTTCAGGTGTACCTCAAAAGTTCACTGCTGTCCAGTTGTGATACCATAAATCTTCTTATGAAGGTCTCTCTCTATCTGCTCCATCGCCACCTGTTGAAGTTTTGCTGCTTGCGCTTAGAGATCGCTTTCAAAACGCCTTGTCCGAGGCTCAGTAGCATGTTGAGGAGTGAAGATTTGGTTGCACTTGTTAAAGCTTTCGGGAGATTCGTCGAGGTATTTCAACAAGATATCTGAGTGCGCTCGCTGGCTGGCAAGTAAAAAAAAATTCAATCAGTGCCAGAATTGATGTCATGCCTCCATATCAGATGCACTTTCTGAGATTGATTTCCCTGCAACGTCGCTGGAAAGCAGGGGAGCACAAACTGCACATAGACTCATGAGCATTTCTCGAATTTCCTTGCCATGCCAGGATCTATTCTTGAGTGCATCAAAGGGTTTAGAGAAACGCAACATGTTTGGGTAGTGTGCAACTGAGGTGAACCGGGAATTGAATTCAGCTTTCATGCCTCGATCAGTTAGGTACTCCAACAGCCAGTTCACGAGATTTTCCACGATTCCCAAATAGAGTTGGTGAAGCCCATCTGTTTGCCAAATGCGATGGACGTTGCACAGAGGATAATCCCAGACGAGATTTGATGTCGGTTGTAGATGCACATCTTGAAATTCATCAAGTCAATTCTCCTCCAGGTGCTCTTCATAGCGTGATATACATCGAGGCTTCCTGTTGGGAAAACCTTTGTGGTGGCCCATTTCAGGTCGCATCGGTCCTTCACACGAAGGGCATGCACCTCGGACAATCCTCCAGAGCATTGCGATCTCCAAGTAGTCCCCAATCCATGCTACTAGCGACGGGTACCAGGTACGATTGAAACTTTCGGCACAATATCACTTGTAGTCAGTGCCACTGATATCAACTTCTCTAAGTGGTTTCAGGATGGTATCGATCGCGTGGTGCCATGAGGAGTCTATATCAGTTGCGCCTTTTGGTGGAACTGGGATAAATCCCACCAGAATCCAGGACCACTTTGATACTGCACAACAATCATCTTTCCGAATGATCTCGATAGTCATATATAGCGGCCAGACACTCTTGTTGCCTGCAAAATTTGGGAGATGGGTTTTGTCTGAGGCAAAGATTTCTGGCACAATTGTTCCACTGTCGGGTAATTGCTTCTGAGTTTCCCACCACCAATCTCCTGAGTTTGTCTCACTATAGATTGAATGATTAGCTGAATCATACAGCTGCACCGGAGCGAAATCCAGGTGCTCCGCAAACAGTAAATGTCCCAAAAGAAACTGGATGCACTTTACAATGTCCCTGCAGTATATGTTGCCATATTTCCCAGGTGCCTGAAGCCAACTCTCTGCTCCCAGTCCGAAGTTGAGGCACCACAGCAGCTTCCAGAGCCCAGATGCTGTCTGGAAGAAAGTCGTACGGAAATCGTCCTGGCCGCGCCGCAGATAGTCGTTTACCCAAGTTTTGCTTTGTGTACCTGGAGCATGGGGTTGTTGATAATCGAATGTATTTGCATATGGGTGTCACGTATTCCATTTAGTTTCCGGTATTTGTCATAAATGCTCATAGCCTCTCCCACCACTTGCCCACCTGTGGCCTTTCCATACACTTCTGTGTGGGTGACTTTCCTTGCGGTAACAAATGTGATGCCGTGTTTCTCTGGTAGCTGGGGTATGGGAGCGCTCTTGGAGGTGTGCGCAGCTGGTATAAACCCTTGGGTACTGTCAGGTTTCCCTGCATTCGTTTGTTTCTTACTTTGTTCATCTCACTACTTACTAGATCCCAATTTGCTTCTGATCCAAGTCGTGCCATTAGCTCCCCGTGTCGTCAAACACCTCTGGGTGATCGTTTTGACAATATTGAGCATGACCAATGGAGTTGCGGATCCGTTGTCCACATGGTGTGCATCGCAATTCTAAGAACTGGTTTGCCTGACGACTCATACTGATAACCGTTGCTAGAGTATCTCCAGTCAATGGGGCATGACAAGTAAATGGTGAATGGTAGATGGGGTGAACGAGTGTATGGCAAATGGTAGATGGTTTGACGAGTGCATGGTGAATGGTAAATGGGTTGCGACCAGTGTATGGTGAATGGTGGATGGGGTGTGATGGGTGTATGGTGAATGGTAGATGGGGTGCAACAAGTGTATGGTAAATGGTGGATGGGGTGTGACAAGTATATGTGAATGCTGAGGAGCACCGATTCAGGGGTAAAGAAAGCTGCCGAAGGTTCAAGTTGCACACCCCTCCAAAGACATGAGGCTCCGTGCCATATGACATGCGGGCTTGATAGGACTAGTCTTAAAACAGATAAACAACTATACATCACTTCACCCGACAAATAGTTTGTACCCTACAAAGTGATTGAGCTTCCATCCCTAACCCCTGCTAAGCCTACAATTTTTGTCATGAGCACCTTACAATAACCTGCAGGCAGAGGTTCAGATGCACCTGTAGGTGATGGCAGAGCTTGGATCGCATCTCAATGTACAGCTCCCTTCCAATAGGAAGGCAGCTGAGTTTGATAGGCATTGGATAATCGGAGTTTCCCATCTTTAGATCGTGTTGTATGTTCGGATGTGTGGTGAATTTTCAGTATATTCCCAGAATCTGCAACCACCAACAGGGTTTTCCTGCCGGTCGCCTGCTTTGTTATACAAGAGATGGACACCTGCAAGCACCTCTCTTGATAGGCAGTAGGCTGATTTCAAGTATCAAACTTCAACAAGCAAAGCGATCATGGGTGTTCATATGTTTTGTTTGTTGTAACTTCAGAATCACAGCATAAGTTGGGTGGGCTTTTAGAAACTTCAACCAAGTAGCAGGTGTGATATCCCACCTTTCATCTAGTGATCAACTTGAACGCTCCTAGCAGACAATGGGTGACGAAAGCATGTATCAGAAGTTTGTCAAACAATGCTGTATGGTAAGAGAAGTGCGGACGATGTCGGGGCGCATTGAGTGTTCTCAACAGAATTGCAAGTGTATATAAATATACCTTCCCTCCCATAAATGCCGCCCATCACACAACTTCATTCTCAGCAACTACTGCAGGTACCATAGAGCTTTTAGAAAAAGCTCCAAACCATCTAACCTCCTCTTCGAAACTATTTCAATACATCATGTTGCAGTACAACCCCTCAAATAATCACTCTCCGACCAACCCAGACACCTGTAACAATATTATGGTGGCGCACTTCCACAACAACCCAATCCAAACTACCAGCTCAGCAGTGATCGGTCTCAGAAGTGGGACCTGTTTGTCTGGCATGCCAATCCCAATCATCAACTGCCCCAGCCGGCGATTGAGGAACTGCAATATGAACCGCAACCACTGATCTATCCTCCGTATACTGCACCGCTGATGATCAGCCCTGACAGATGGCACATGTTGAATGAGTACCGACAACCTGGATTCCATACGAATGGGTTCCACCTCGACCACCACCACCACCACCACCACCACCACCACCACCTTCAGCAAACCCAAACCCACCAATGTCTCCGCTGCCTGAAAAAGACTGACACACACCACTGCCTCTGCCTTCGTGGTCAGGTCCACCTGGAGCGGATGGATCCCAGTTCACCCGACAGCCCCCTCCCGCTCCACCTGGAGGTGAACGATCCCGGTTCAGCCCAGAGCCCAATCCCATTCCACCTTGAGGTGAAGGGCCCCGGTACACCCCACATCCTCCTCCCCCTCCACCAAGACCACCAGTTGCTCCAGGCTCATGGTCCACAAATTCTGCCCCACCTCTGATGCAGCCCACCTTCCCTCAACCACTCCCAGCACAACTGAGACCAGAAGAAGCACCGACACCTGGACCGGAAACTGCCACTTCTGAAGATACTAGCGAGACTGAAGGGAGTACAGCCCCTCAGCAATGGAGATAGACCAAAGTGCTACCTGAACTGTCTCCATGGACCCCAACTTCAAATATCCACTTTGGTCTATGCCGGCGGCAGATAACTCTTGGTGAATACCAGTGTCAGATAGCCCTAGCCGACATCGTTCCACCAGATGTAACTGGAGATGGAAAAAAGCCGCCCACTATCACTGGGGCTATAGTCAACACCGGCCAACTCATGGTTAAAATGGGCCAAGTTAAAATGGGGTCCAAGGAAGGCGACACACCTGGGAGAAGCGACATCTCCAAGTTTGAGAATCATGTCCCGCAGGAATGGCTGATTCCTCGGCACCCACATTGCGTGATGAGACTGCTCCGGTTGAAGATGACGCAGATCGAGGGGCACACTGGATTCGAACTTTGGGAAGCAGCTATCTCACATTTCATCCAGTGTTATGAAGAGTTTCACCCCATGACCAGTTTGATGATTCTGAGAGTATCAGACACGACTGGATTCACAATTTCATCCGAAGTCTCTGGAACCGCATACGCGAGACATCCACTGGGACGGTAACATGTGACAAAAGGAAAGGCAAGGGACATGGTGGAAAGTACAACGCGGAGGGTAGCAGTGATGAACCCCCTCCCAAACGGCCTAACATTGAGGTGGCCGATATCCAAAACAAGTCATTTGTGTTGCAGGTGCGCGTAGATGCCACTTCTGGGTCCATATTCAGGACTTTTCAAGGACTTGAAGAATATTCCCAACTTCTGAAGTGGATCGCTAAGGCAGAGCCGAAGCGCCCATTCACTCTCCAGACCGTATATCACTGCCAGTTGAGTGAAGAAGCTGCTCAAGACGCAGCAGTTACGGTTGGAGAGGAGTTTCGTGGCAGTGTTTGGCACCTGGTAACATGGATCGGGAGGTCCAGAACTTCCGTGCAGTTGTGTCTGAAGCAGCGACACTGCTCCTTGAGACAAACCTGTTGAATGGAGATGGGGAGGACCTGCCTGAGAACATCCTGTTAGTGGAGGAGCCCAAGGAAAGCAATGATGGAGAGAGAGTAAGTTAGGAGTGCCTGAAGTGATGAATGAAGTTCTGGGCTAACTGGAATTCCTTGTAGGGAGCATCCCCACAAACACCCAAAAGGAGGTCTCCCAGAACCCCTGGTGCACCACCGGATACACCCAAAAGGAAGTCTCCCAGAACCCCCAGTGCACTACCAGTTACATACAGCAAGAGGAGGGCACCAGCCCTGCTAGATGACAATGCCGATTTACCTGTGCCACTGACTCCAAGTGCTCTTGTTGGCCTTGTGAAGGAAATTCAGATGACCGAAGTTGTATACCACGATGCCCAATTCGCCACAGAGCTGATCGAGCCTCCAGGTGACAAGCCAGGGCAAGTTTCAGATGATGCTCTCATCGCCACTATCAACAACACCTTCGAGCACGAGTGTTTTGAAGAAGCAGTTGTATTATTTGGTGCTGTGCCACGCAGAGATTCACATGTGGATGCCATTCGTGGGCCAAAGTACGCCTTGATGCAATTTCCAGAAGTGACATTTCTTGAACATCAGTTCTGGGTTATTCGGTTCATTGTGCAAGATGGATATTCGATCTGAACCTTCCTGGGGCGCTCCTGGCTGATGAAATGGGACTTGGGAAGACGTTCACCATCTGAGCTGCAGCTCATCATGCCAAGTCAATTGTGGAGTATGTGACAAATCTCCAAGAGACACAACTACTGGTGCTCTTAACCTCTCGATTGGCGCATGGTGTCAGGTGGTGGACATGTGCTTCTCAACCCTCAGCACTGTCCAGAAGCGATGGTACCCTTGCACTCACCTTGACCCTGTTCCTTGTCGTCTTCTCAAGTTGCTTGATGATAAGCTGACAACTGACCTGTGGCCATGGAATCTGGTACTCTGTGTGGTGCTCCCAAGTGTCTGAGCAACATTCATCGGTGCAATCAATACCATCACGACTGGGACTCTGTTTTCAGTGCGCGATCTCTGCGCAGATGATGCTGGCGACCTGACTTACCCACACCTCAACTGTTGTGTGGAACATCCTGAGAGACAATGTGACGCCCACATGATTGCCTACGATACATTCACGAGCCGGGCACATAGAAATGAAAACGATACAGTTCGCCAGCTCACCAACGCACAGTGGGCGTAGGGATTATTTGATGAGGCGTACCACTTCAAAGGTCCGAAGTCTAAGTGTTGGTCCATTGCATCTGAAGCCCATATTTGTTTCAAAGTGCCAGTTACCGCAATGCCGGCCTACCACTCAGTCAATGATTGGGGAACTACGACTTGGCGCCTGTTTACAATTCCAGATGCGCCTGCGAATGAACGAGCGGTAGAAGAACATGGTCCTGAGGCTTTAATGTCTGCGATCACCACCCTTCAAACCGCCGTCAACAATGCAGGATCCTTTGAAGCGCAGCAGGAAGCTGCCTCTGTGATGTTCAAGGTCGATCACCTATGGACAATCCGCCAATGGTTAGAGTTGCGGCTGGCTTCAGGTTCACCCCTGGTATACATCCCATCGGAGGATTTCCATCCAGCTGCGCTGGAGTGGTCACAGGAAGAATAGAAGCAGCTTGATGATGTTGCCACCTGACTCACGAGGCAGAAGCATAAAGGCGAGCATGGCATCGCCTGGCGGATTCATCGCTGGCAGCTGGCTTGCGTTTGGCTACCGTTTAAGCAAGAAGGTGATCGTTTTGTCGATGGCAGTTGAAAGGAAGAGTGGGATACCAGCAGTTTTGTGGAGGGACCGATCTTCAGATGGCTCCGGGAATCTTTCCTCCCTCAATTGATCAGCGGATCGGTGACTGCTCCTGGGATGGATGACCAGCCTAGTACAGACTCTTCTGTTCTTTCACTGCTTCCTCACAAGGCTGAACTGATTTGTCCTTTGCCAGGCCAGGTTCGTGATCTGGCATGGTGGATTCATCGCCATTTCAACCATGATATCCAGGTCATTCGTATGGTCTCCGAAGATTCCGCCGACAGGCGCAGCGAAGTTATGAGCGATTTCCAGAATTCCCCCTCGTGCTCCGTTTTTATTACCACCACCAAGATTGGGGGTACTGTGCTCAACCTCATGGCTGCCAATCATGCGGTGATTCTTCAGAAGCCTGGGGTTCTCAACGAACAGCAGCAAGCTTTAGATGGATCGTGCAACTGGGTTAGATGCCTAAGCCTCACCCCTGGCTGGTCAACACTGGACCAAACGGCTTCGATGATAGAGTGACTGCGCTCGATATGGTCAATGGTACTACTCAGCTATGTGTTTTGAATGGACAGATGAATCGTCCGATGATAAACAAGGAGGATGTCTACACTGTTCTCAAAACATGCATTGAGGAAACAGCCATTCAGGCTGGGATGTTGTTGCAATTGGAATAGCTGCTCGGGTGTTTCTAGGTGCGCTTGGGTTTTGAATTTCATTGATTGGTCGTTTAAAATGTTTTGTTGATTTGCTGGGGTGCATCTGAGAGTATTCTTTGTGGTTGTACGGAGTTCGGGTGGGGGTATTTACTGGGTTTCTTCTTCAAAATGGGCTAGATTTTCTGTATCTCTATTATCTCCCTTGTATCACTAGGTCGAGATGTTAAAGAATTGATGGCTTTGGGTTAAGGTATATCCACTTGATATCATGTGAGAAACAGAATGCAGTTGTGAAGAAAAAAATATGGTGGTGGTCGAGGGAGTGGTCAAGCTGTCAGGTGAAACTTGCTTGCCCAAAACCAGATATAGAAAGCAAAGATGGTTCGGATTATAATCGAAATTGCAATAAATTTGACCCTAATTTCCCACGCTATCCCCTGTGCATCTACCACACACCAAGACTAACCTCAGCCCACACTTTCAGCGTCCAAAACAGTACCATCAATGATTCATATGTGCGCTCGGCCCGCCCAAGCTTTCACGACAGATTGAGCTCCAGCTTAAAGCTTCCAGCTTATGCAAAGATTGAGTGAGAATAGATGTTTTGGTTCGACATCATACAAGCTGATAGTCACTCAATTTTTCCGAATGGGAGTCAGGTGCACCCTGCAGCATCCCCCTGGCAACAGCCAACATAACATGATGTTATTGTCCCTTCTGCTCCATTTCATCTCGCCCCTTTTTATCATCTCTGCACACCTACAGCTTAAACTGCCTGTCTGCCATTCAAATCATCACAGCTCCACCTGGACCAAAGCCCAAATTCTATCTTCCATTCAGTGAATACTTTCCCCCACAGAATCTTGTCTGGAGGTGAACTGACCGTATCTGAATAGACCCGATTCACACTACAGAAGATACTATGTGCATTGAGCTTGAGATTGCATATAGCTGCAGTGCAGTACTGAATATGTTTGATCACTTCAGGTTCCTGATTTTGAGCAACGGAAACTGCCCACGGGGTGCATCCCGAATTCCGATGCTGTCCCACGACACGTAATGCGACTTTGCCCAGCACGATCACGGCGGCTGCGGGATCCTCAAGAATCACTTCCTGCAGATTGATAGGGAGGACTATCGACTGCTATCTAAGATGATTCATTGCGGTTCGCCTATTAGAGCTCTGGTTAGTCGAACCGAGCCTGCCCACTTTGTGCTGCTCGTGCTCGAACATGTTGAGGTAATGAGTACGGCACCACAAACCCAGTGCTTAACGTGCAACAAAAACCAAAACGAAAATGTCAATCATTCGAGTGCAGCTACTCTTATGGCAGGGTATTCGACACATTCGAAGACCATTGAAGGCAGAGATTTCCTGGGGCAATATTGAAGCCAAAACGGAATGCGAAGCACTGGTATCCCAACAGTAAGAATACCAGTAGCTCTCGCGTATCAGGACCAATCTGCGTGGTTGGTCGGCTATGATAACAGCCAACATTGCAGATATCAGAAGCTCAGGCACTCCCCAAAACTCTGATGCAGAGCATGGGCTTGAATCTATCTCAACCACGTCTGAGTCTGAATCTTGCCACCTCACAATGGTAACCAGTCCTGAAGGCGGAATACCCATTCGTCTCACGAACAGATCCCTGAACTCAGTGTATGGATCAGCAGCTCAGGTGCTTCTCAACTCCATTGAGAATCAACAGGTTGTCCCTTCGATGCGAACCACAGTGTCACTTTCAGTTTTCTATTAGGAAAAACAGGTTCTCCAGGTGCACCTGAGCTATATTCGGACCATTTCTTCTCAAATCACATTTGGATATATTCTCATCACTTATGGCATCGCAACGTCCTAACTTTACCACTTCTCAAGAGCGAGATTTTGAGTGCTCAGCAAGGACGGCCAGTCAAAAATGGTCCCTATGCGTTCCCAGACATGTAAGGCAAGATGAATCCCTAATTTGTATCAAGCTAACCTGTAGGGCCGCCGGAATGAACTGGATGATTTCTAAGATGACGATGATGAACACCGAGAGCATGACGACTATCCCACCACCTGTTTGGACTATAATGATGATGAGCTACTGTCAACTCATGAGCAGAATTGACGCAGTCGCAACACAGACTCAAAAGGCCTCAAAAGGGCTCACTCAGATACTGTCCAGCGGACTGACCGACTCCGACGAAAGAAATCCGCATCAAATCTCGGGAGCACCAATGGAGAACATTCTCGGTTGTGGACGCGCTCACAATCACCTCAAGGCACTCCGCCTCAATCTCCTAGCCAAGATACAACATTCCTCGTTCCAGTGAACCATGCCAGATGGCAGCCTGCAAGAAGTCAGGATTCTTTAGCTGCCCCTCCACCTATTGAAGGTGTGTTGAGAACCAAGAGTGACATGGATAGCAAGGTGCCACTCGATAACAAAGCAGCTTTTGATTTAGCAAAGAACTGCTTGAAATCTGTTCTGTATACTGACAACCACTGGCCGGCCTCTGACGAGGACGAATTGGACATTTGTCATAAGGCATAGAATGAAGCCCTTGACACCATGACCATCCAGCAGAGAGCAGATGGCACACTTGACAGCATGCAACACGTGTGGGAGCGACCCGGTGGACCCAGTGAGCACATCGATGCCCTGACATGTGGAATTGTGAGTTTCCAAAGAATTCTTCGGGTTTCAAAGTTTGATTATCTAATGATCAATGCAATACAGTTGCGGGGGAAAATCAGTGGTATACGGGGTCGACTAGTTGCCACAGCGAGGTCTATGGTGACTTCACTGTACTCGTTGAAGATAGAAGAAATGCTTCTATGTCTACAGCAGGTTGCCACTATACTGAATGATGACTCTTGGAATGGGAAGTAGGATGATCTCCCGAACGGTAAGAAGGAAGTCTGGTGGTTTGCGCGAAGCGAGCCTGCCGTGCTGATCTTTGCCCACTTCTTCGCTTCCAATACCTATATTGGCAGACAACATCATTGCAACAAATTTTGGGACAAGCAAGTAACTCCCAAATTGATTTGCTTGGCTGCGACCGCACTCAACTGCGCCTTGAGAGACTACGACAAAGAAACCAAGAGCCAACCCTCTGAGGACATCCGCAGGGAGATATTCAGCTGTCAGTGTACCCCCTCGATCGTATAATTGATGGCTACTAACATTTGAAATAGCCTTGTATGAGAGATGCCGGAAACACTGGAATTCCATTGGTCTTGGTCTCCAGGCAGCCATCATTGAGCATATGGGCAGCTATATGGATGCAAGAATTGCATGCTCTGTGGAGCACTTGACCCGTTATGTAGCACCAGATGCAGCAGAAGAGAAAACAGAGGACCTGGCAGCTGTGTTGAAGTGAGAGTCTGTGTCTCAGGGGTTGTGTTTATCAGGGGTTGTGTTTCTCGGGGGTTGTGTTTCTCGGGGGTTGTGTTTCTTGGGGGTTGTGTTTCTCAGGGGTTGTGGGTCTCGGGGGTTGTGTTCTTCGGGGGTTGTGCTTCCCGGGGGTTGTGTTTCTCGGGGGTTGTGCTTCATTTGTCAAGGTCGTGTTGAGGTGCAGCTGGGGCGCAGTGTGGATATATGTTGTTTTGGTTGATAGTGGCAGGCTGCAGTAGATGAATGGCAAAGATGTATGCGATGCTACAGGCGCATCTGAAAATGGGTGCCACACCATGATTCCATGTGGAAATGAAGAAATGGATCCAGGTGCTTCTGAGTGATCCGAGAATGTAACGGAGCTCCATAGATAGCTCAGAAGCAGCTACGGAGGACTTTGCTGCGCTTCAGATATCTCCTGGAGCACCCTGAGAAGTGGTTACAGAGTACACAATTGCAATACAGCAATCTTCTGGAGTACCCTCAGAGGCATCAGAAGTTGCTACGGAGTATACTGTTGCAATACAGGAATCTTCCGGAACAGCATCACGGCCTCTGGGAGAACAAGGGAATATACTGAGGCTGCATTTGCCGGTCCCGGAGGACTCCTGGAAGCTCTGCAGAGTGTGTCAATCAAAATCAACCTCCACAACCTCTGGAGGGTTACGGGGCTTCCGGCACTGGACGATTGACTTTGCTGATGCATATACAATTAAATATTTTGACAGAATGGGGATAAAATTATAGTAGGATTTGAATGTATATGGAATGATAGATAAAAAATTGCAATAGTTGTCAATTTGAATAAGTATTCAACTTGAGTAGAAAATTGATTTCTTTTGTGTTTATTTTGTTATTTTCAAAACAATATTATATCTTTGAAATCAATGTTTTTTCACTTTTATAATTGTCAATCCTGTCTTCAATTATGTTTACAATGTTTTGAATAGAGATTAGAGAATATGAACATTTGTATTTAACTTCAGTTTACTATTTTAAATATTGAAATCTATTTGTTTAGATGACTGAGACTGTTAGCTAGTCATTGTTGCTTATAGGAGGTGTGGGTGATTATAAACTAGCTATCCCAAAACTAGGGCTCAAGAATTGAATGTAAAAAATAGCCAATGAAATTCTGATTGAAGGAATCATTAGATGATTATTTCAGTCTCTGCTGCAAATATGCTAGGTAAAGTACAGAATAAGGCAGGAAATACAAATGAATGTGATGGAATATTAAAGAGACATGTATAGTAGTAACCATTTCTCAATATAGTATATTAAGCCCAGGAATTTGTATAATATTGTCTCTTGTAATCCTGAATTTGCCAGTAATATTAAAATTAACTCTATGATACTGAGCATTCCAGCTATATATGGTTTAGCTGAGAAAAGAATAGATATGTAACTTATCAAATTCAGATCCAATTTGTACCATATCAATCCAAAGGTTTTTTTTATCATCTCTCTCTCTTCTCATTTATATCCATCTCTTGCCTGTTTTAATATTTTCCTATCTGCAGATAAATGCCCTCTCAATAGTCATATTAAACAGTTGGACAGTATTCATCGCCAGCTTTTATATATACTGACTGGCTTGATTATTCTCTTATAACATATAGTTCTCATCTCAACTGCCAGTGGAATAGGTATTTGCTTCTGAGTAATATATATGCAGCCCTCCTCCTATCCAAGTCAGCTCTGTTACTTGACTTTCCTATAGTAGGTTAATATTTTCCCACCCATACTTCACACCTATCATACTGCCATTTCCACTGCCCCTCATACTCTGCAATCGTCATCAATTACGGACTCTACCATTGGCCTATTGTCTCTTTTCTCTTTCCTTCACTTGCCCTTGAAATCATGGGTCATTATTCTTTCAAATTGGCCATGTATTGATTATCCATATATTTTGTGAAGCCTTCTTGTTACGGTTGTGTCGAGTGAGGATCGAAGAAGGAGTATGGATCGATGCAGGATATAGGGAAATACGAGAAGAAACAGGATTCGGTGGAAGGAAACAGGTTTCTGGGGAAGGAAACAGGTTTCTGGGGAAGGAATCAGGTTTCGAAGGAGGAAATCAGGTTTCGAAGGAAGGAATCAGGTTTCGAGGGAAGGAATCAGGTTTCGATGGTTGCGTTGTAAATATGGTGTGATGGTTATGGCGTGAGCTGTGGTTTCGAAAGGGTTGCATACATGGTTGGGTGAGGTTAGGATTCATTTTGTAATGAGTGAGTAAAGGTGACGACGGTCGCATTGGATGTATATAAGGACGACGGATTCGCAGAGGATAGGTATGTTCTTCACTCGTTCTCTAGTCTACAAAACAATCAATAGCTTTGGCACCAACTTTTGTTCACTTCTGTGATTCCGGATTTCGAGTGTCTAGTTTGTTATGCAGTACCCGCAATCACTGCACCTTCTGTTTCGTTTTTATAACCCCTAGAACATGGAGCCTTGAAACCTTGACAGAAGAACGAGTCTAAAATCGATTCGACCGGTCATAATTCAGTATATGTGCCGTTATCATCACCGAAGCAGCTGTTACTTTTGTCACCATCCTGGCAATCCCCAGTGCCCGGTGTTTAAAGCGGTTGGCAACTTCGAAAACCGGTTGACGGTACACAGTTTCTGGAGACACATTTGCATAGAGTGCATCTGAAAAGTTCGACAACAATGATCCAACATATTAGAGTAAATGCCAGCATACGATAGCAACGCACCACAGCAATCCGGAATCAATTTCTTTGACCTAGCTGGTCGAACCACCAACCTTTTTGAACACGGACCCTTAAATGTATTTGATAGCATCGACGCTATCCTGAACGAACCCAAAGAACCTATTGAAGCTGATTTTTGGGACGAACCACAAGTGGTATCACCTTGGAATAGCTAGTGGACGGAAGCAGCACGCAACGGAGGAGGACTCCAAATCAACGAACCAGTATTTCAATACTTCTGGACCAAATACTATGGTCTCCACGTCAATTGTCCGGACGAGAAACCGTGTCATTGTGCACACAACTGCGGAGAAACACATACAACAATTGGAAGAGCAGCAGACGCTCAAACCACGAAATCAGAATCCACGATCAAGGCAACCAAGCAACATTTAGAAAGCCAGATTTCGTGGACAGATTATAACGAACGAAGGGCAAATAAGTGAAAGGAAGTGGCTCGAGAGTTACATCCAGCCCCTCTCCCAACTCCGCTGATTATCGTAACAACACCCACTAAACACCAGGTGTGTTTCTGGTAAATGGTTAGCCCGTTTTCAGAAGCTGAAGTCGAAGCAGCAATCCAGCAGATCCAAGAAAATACCGACCAGGTAGCAAACTACCTGAGTAGAAAAACATGCTCCCATTTCACAGCCGCCAATCTCCTCACAGCAGCCTCACAACATCGCAGTCAAGATGTCAGAAGGTTCCATAAGACTAACTCGCAATGTCACATTGACCAGTGCGTTACAACTGGAATTGGAAAATGTGGCAGCAAAGAATGTAGAAGGCATGGACGAAACACAAATCCAAAAACATATCCAAGATATCAACCTTGGGCTGACAGCGTTGGCCCAACTACTGACCACCAGCAGATTGAACGAATTGTTGAAGGAACAGCAATCTGTAAGGAGTGCGGAAGCACGAATATCAGAGTTGTTTGCAGAAGAAGAGAATGTTATTCAAGAGCGGGACACCTTGAAGCAGGAGTTACTGCTTACGCAACAAGCATTAGCATCGAAGGAAGAAGTACGTCAAGAATGTAGTCATGGAGATCTGGGGGAAAAAGTCCGGAACCTGAATCCGGACCTGGCAGAAATGAGGCAAGACCTGAAAGACGCCCAGGGAGAGTTAGAGAAGTTCAAGGAAGTGGCAGAAGAGAATTGCCAACAAGCGATCCGAATTCTGAAGTCGATAGAAGGAGGAATGGGAGCAGTAAGGGAAAGAGAAGAGAAAGAAGAGAAGGTAAATGACATGGCCAGTTTTTCTGGGGAAAACAGAAAGGAACTCCATGCGTGGAAAGTTCAACTGGCCCTGAAGATAGCCGGAAAACCAAATGCATTCAACACCAAACAGAAGAAGCTAAGGTATGCGGTGGGCTGTCTAAAAGGGGTGGCTCTGGCACAGATAATGCCACGATGTGACAAAATCTCTGGGGAAGTTAAACTTGATAGCCTGAGAGACCTAGTTGACCTGCTAGATCTAGCGTTCGAGGATCAGGACAAGGTACAAACGGCCAGAAGAGAACACTTGAGACTCAAACAACGAGACCGCAAATTCTCCCAGTACTACGCAGAGTTCCAGAGATACATAGCAGACGTCAAATGGAACGAAGATGCCCAGCTGGATGCATCATGACAAGGGTTTTCCAACGAGCTCAAAGAATCTCTTCAACATATCGAGCAACCAGAGAGTATCGTCAAATTCATCAAGTTGTGCTTGAAGCGACACTCCCAGCTGAGAAGACGCGTCGCAGCAAAGCAGTGTGGAAGATGGGATGGCCACCAGAAGTCTGATCCAACGACCAACACCACATCCGCCCCAGAAACGGCACCAGCAGGAACAGTTACAGGATATCATGGTCCCGCACCAATGGATCTTTCGGCAGTCAAGGGAAAGAAAATTACACCTGAAGAGTGAAAGAGATGCAGGCAAGGAGGATTATGTATGTATTGTGGGGATAGCAGGCATTTTGCAGCGTCATGTCCAAAGAAGTTAAAGGTAGCATCAGGACCAACAGAGATAACACCTTTCAGGAAAGCAGCAAATGAAGGAGACGCAGATTTGCAAACAAGGAAAGAAATGGAAGTTGAGTCGGGAAAAGTCAAGTCCAGTGCAATGAGGATAGCAATTGCACTGGAAACGAATCGCCTTTGTCAGTTAATGCAAGTTTTGGTATCTCGCAGTTCTCTATATCAAGCGCAGAAATAAAAGAGTCTTCTATGGAAAGCAAACATCTCATCGTAAAATGCTGGCTGAAAATAGAAAACAGAACCATTGATACCCACACTTTGATAGACTGCGGAGCTACTGGAATAGCATTTATTGACAAAGATTTTGTCCGCCATCATCAATTGAAGGAAAGAGAGTTAAAAGAATCAAGGGAGTTGGAAGTTATAGATGGAAGATCCATCGAGTCAGGAACTATTACCACAATGGCTAAACTAGACCTAGGCATACCGGGACATCAGGAGCAATTATCAGCATTCGTCACAAAGTTGTGACATTATCCAATTCTACTTGGACTACCATGGCTACAACTTCACGACATTACAGTCAAGTTTCGGAAAAAACGAATTGCATTTGAAAGCCAATACTGTCAAAAACACTGTCAACATCATTCGAGCGTATTGGTAGGGGGCAATCACATGGAAACAACACAACCGGACAAGCCAAAGCTGGATATATGTGCAATTGCAGCAGCACCATTTTTGAGACGCAATAAGAAGGAGAAACTCAGAGTATACGCGGTAACACTATACGAAATCATCAATGCCCTCGAAGTTAGAGCCCTTCTGGAAAAACCGCTAGATCAGTTAATTCCAAATGAATATCATGAGTTTCTTCCCCTCTTGGACAAGGTTATTGCTGAACGACTACCCCCACACAGACTGTACGACCACAAGATCACTCTCCAAGAAGGCTTTACACCTCCTTTCGGACCAATTTACAGCTTATCAAGAGAAGAGCTACAAACCTTGAAGGAATGGATTGAAAAGAACTTGTCGAAGGGATTTATCAGGTCACCGTCATCATCATGTGGAGCGCCAGTGTTGTTCTCACCCACACCAAATGGAGGCCTCTGGTTATACATAGATTATAGAGGCCTAAACGAAGCAACAATCAAAAATCGATACCCCCTACCACTCATTCAAGAAACCCTATTGAGATTATCGAAGGCCAAGTGGTACACCAAGTTGGATGTTCGAGATGCCTACAATATGATCCGAATAGCAGAAGCGGATAAATGGAAAATGGCGTTTAGAACCCACTAGGACCAGTTCAAATCTTTGGTAATGCCATTTGGACTCACCAATGCACCGGCAAGTTTCAGGAATTCATCAATGACACCCTTCAACCATTTTTGGACATCTTTTGCACAGCATTCCTGGACGATATCCGCATCTACAGTAACAATCTAACGGAACATAAGGAACACATCCGGGCCATGATGACAACATTAAAAGAAGCTGGGCTATACCTGAAGGCTGAAAAATGCGAATTTCATCAACAAGGGGTCAAATATCTGGGATTGATAGTTGGAGTAAATGGAATCAAAATGGACCCGGAGAAGGTAACAGCCGTCAAGGAATGGGAAGCACCCGGAAAACTCAAGGAGGTCCAAGAATTTTGAGAATTCGCCAATTTTTACCAAAGATTAATAAGAAATTATAGCAGAATAGTCCAACCATTAACGAAACTCACGAAGAAGCTGGTACCATTCCACTGGGGTCCTGATCAAAAGAGAGCATTTGTGGAGCTGAAGGAGGTATTTTCAACAGCACCAGTCCTGGCACATGTCGATTACGAAAACGAAATCATTTTGGAAACTGACGCATCGAGTTATGTATCTGCAGGAGTACTTTCACAATATGGCAATCAGGGAATTCTCCATCCAGTAGCATTTTTCTCGAAGAAACATAAACCTGCAGAAGAGAACTACGAGATTGATGATCTGGAACTCGAAGCTAGTGTTAGGAGCTTGGAACAGTGGAGATCGGAATGTGATGGGTCAGTCCATCCAATCCAGATACTGGCAGATCATAAGAACCTCGAATACTTCATGACGTCGAAACTCCTCAGCAGGAGACAAACATGATGGTCCGAATTCCTGTCAAGATTTAAATTCAAGATTATATACCGCCCAGCAAAACAGGGTCAGAAGCCCGATGCACTCACTAGAATGCCAGGTGACATCCCTCCGAAGGGGGGGGCAGAAAAAACCCAACAAATCGTGCTGAAGACTGAGAATATTGACCAAAGAATACGAAACGGAATGGTAGTAGCGTTCGCTGAAGTAGTCAATCGGGGCACAGACAAAGTCAATCTGGAAGAGTTGTGGAGTTGCATTCACAATGTGTACAAGGACTGCCCCTTCGACAGCAGTGAGGGACTGTGTGCCAATGCAATGGAAATCATCAATCAAGAGGCATCAGAAAGGCTTAAGCTGATTAAAGAACCCCACGATACACCTGCCACCGGATATCCAGGAAGAGCCAAAACCCTCCAACTTTTGAAAAGAAATCATCAATGGCAAGGAATGAGGTCAGACGTGGACAGGTACGTACAAAATTGCCATACGTGCCAATGCAGCAAGGCGACTCATCAAAAGACTCATTGATGGCTCAAATCGCTGGAAGTACCACAACAACGATAGAAAGACCTGAGTATAGACTTCGTGGTAGGATTACCCAAAAGCGAAGAATATAATACCATCCGGGTAGTGGTTGACTGGTTATCAAAGATAAGGCATTTGGTTCTATGAAGAGATGATACAGACGGAAAGAAACTGGGCGAAATGTTTATACGAGAAGTGTTCAAGTTGCATGGCCCACCAGACACCATAGTATCGGTCAGAGGACCCCAATTCGCATCGGAGTTCTGGAGACATGCCTGTGAGAGACTGGGAATCGAACGAAGACTTTCAACTGCATTCCATCCACAGACCGACGGTCAAACGGAACGGATGAACGCTGTTATGGAACAGCACCTCAGAGCCTTCTTCAATTATCAACAAAACGACTGGACAAAATGGCTATCTATGGCCGAATTCGCATCAAACAATCACACCTCAGAAACAACAGGATGCTCACCTTTTTTTGGCAACTATGGGTTCCACCCAAGAATGACCTTTAGTCAACATCCAGTTGAAAATGGAAACGATATCAGGGATATAAACGCTGATACCCTCTTGCAAAAGATAAATCATATCTTTGAAGAGATGAAGGCTGAATTAACTTGGGGACAAGCTATTCAAGCGGAACAAGCAGATAAGCACCGAAGAGAGGGAGTGTTAATGAAGGTTGGTGATCGGGTATGGATGGATGCCAGGATTATTGCAACACAGCGACCCAGCAAGAAGTTGGATTGGAAACGTCTGGGACCGTATAAGATCACGAACGTTATCAGTCCATGGGCCTACCGTCTACAGTTACCCAAGAACCTTCATATACATCCAGTACAACCAATCTTCCATTTGAGCTAAGTTTTGGAGGACCCGTTACCAGGACAAACTGAATCGGCACCACCACCAGTTATTGTGGATGGAGAGGAGGAATACGAAGTAGAAAGCATCGAAGACTCCAGGATATTTCGACGCCAGTTACAGTATCTGGTCAAGTGGAACGGCTGTGATGAAAGACGGTGGGAGCCGGCAGTAAATGTGGACGGACTTCAACCTATCGATATATTCGACACAAAACAACCTGGCAAACCCGGATCAACAGCCTCGTAGGAACACAGCTTGTGGGAGGGGGAGCTACTGTCACAGTTGAGTCAAGTGAGGATCGAAGACGGTGTATGGATCAATGAAGGATATAGGGAAATATGAGGAGTAACAGGTTTCGGTGGACGGAATCAGGTTTCAGGGGAAAGAATCAGGTTTCGAAGAAGGGAATCAAGTTTCGAAGGAAGGAATCAGGTTTCGAGGGAAGGCATCAGGTTTCGATGGTTGCCTTGTAAATATGGTGTGATGGTTATGGCATGAGCTGTGGTTTCGAAAGGGTTGCTTACATAGTTGGGTAAGGTTGGAATGTATTTTGGAACGGGTGAGTAAAGGTAACGACAGTCGTGTTGGATGTATATAATGACGATGGATTCGCAGAGGATAGGTTTGTTTTTCACTCGTTCTCTAGTCTACAAAACAATCAATAACTTCAGCACCAACCTTTGTCACTTCTGAGATTCCGGATTTCAAGTGTCTAGTTTGTTACGCAGTACCCGCGATCACTGCACCTTCCGTTTGGTTCTTATAACCCCTAGAACACCGAGCCTTGAAACCTTGACACTTTTCTCTCTGCAGCCAACTTTGGTAACTGACATGAATAAAGGTGAAACTTCTCTGCACTCATTCCAAGCAAAGTTCTCCACTCAGCTTTGCAATTGAATATTGATATATTTCAAGCCAAATGATATACTAAGTATCTTTTATTCTGGCTGGCACTTGCTCTTTATATCAGAATACTAAGCAATCTCTTTTCATGCCTTTTTACAAGCTGTCTTTCTTTGATTCTGTCTCCCATCTCCCCTGTATTGCATCCACCAGTCTCTCATCAATCTATCTGTCCAAGATCACTTGTAAGCCATTTTGTCCATCTCTTTCTGAGCCCACTTGTCAGCAATTTTGTCCATATCTTTCAGTTTCTACTTATATGTTCTTTCAACTATCGCTTTCCAAGTTCACTTGAAAGCCATCTCATTCTTCTCTTTCCATGCCAATCACATTTATCTCTGTCCAAGCCTATATAACAACCATTGTGTTAATTTTTTCCTAAGCTAAACTTTGAGTTAATATATCAGTATTGCAATACCTAGTATATAAATAGTGAAACCAAGCATATTAAACTTGTGAAAGCATTAATATAAGGGCTCTGAAAGAACATACATCAAAGTTGTTAGTGTGAAATAGAATTGCAGCTCATAATAGATGTTGATCATTCTAGTGATGAATGAATTGTATTTGATATATTTATATATGAAGTGACCATGATATTATGGAAATGATATTAAGTAACTCTAGTGTATGATATAATTATTACTATAATACCGATCAATTCTGAGAAGTGATCAAAAGGTCTTACAATATCATCACAATCATATTGAAGAATGGTAAAATAATATCAAAATTTTAATGTTATGTTTAGTATATTAGTTATATCACAACCAAATACTTTGACAATCATACTTTAAAGTATATCATAAATTAGTAATATAGTGAACATATTGCAATATATTACTAGAGTGCTACCACAGTACTATTTGAGTGATTCCAAATAGACTGGGATGTATTTGTGTTTCCTACAATATTTGTAGTTACCAAAGATTTTGGCAAATTATGTGGTATATCATAAGTTAACAAAAATGTGTTATCATGTTACACCTATTGGTGTAATTTCTGGTGGGGAATCAATTGATATAACCTATCCAATGGGTAACAAACAGAGTGTTTATCATATAGAACTACTCGGTATTCTGATAGCTGCAAAGAAAAGCCTTCAACTATTTCAACATAATAACCTCAGTCTTTAATATCCTCAATGACCTCTATACACTCAGGAAAACAATTGCAGTACAATTTGTCACTGGTCCTATTGATATATCTGGCCAGGAATATACAAACGTGTTAGCAAAGCAGAGCATATTGGAAAAACCACTGATCTATTTCGAAACCAGTTTATATAACTTCATTTGAATCACCTATGCAACTAAGATACAAATATACAGTAATTGGTAGGTATAATACTCAGCAACGGAAAGAAAAGTATATGGAAATATTCCATACAGTAGAATCTGTCAGTATATTTATACTTTTGTGCATTTGTAATCAGAATATGGTTACTTCTGCTGCTATATATTGAATATCTTAATATTATTTGTTGACTAAACAGATTGTGCATAGCAGTCTGAAGGTTCATAGTTAACCCAATACCTGATTCAGTGAGTTCCAGTCTTTCAATTTGAACGACACACAATGTCCAATACGGTACAGATAGCACATCAATTTAAAAGACAAACACTGTCAAATGTGATTCAAATAGTATATCAATTTGAATGCCAAACAATGTTAAATATGGTATAGATAGTATATCTCTGATATCTTTGACAGTAGCTTCTTTATACTTTCAAAACCATCCAGTGTTCAAATTATTTCTAGCCTGATACATATCAAGTCATGTATTAGTCCCATTTAAGATAATTTGCATTCTGGACATAGTTGGAAAATTTCAAGTCAGTGAACTTTTAACCACAGGGGCAAAGACAATTGGAACAGTATAAACAACAATAATAAACATAATTGGAACAATAAAAATTGTTGAGAAAGGATGAGAGAAAAACAGTATTTATGATTGGAGAATAAAGAAGAAGAGCAAACTCCAGGGGCAGAGCCCACATGATTTGTATAACCTGATAGAAAATAATTGGCAAATATTTTACAAATTTTTAATTGATATTATAGACTACTGTAATTTCTTGAAAATTTCAATATCACTGGAATAGAGATAACAGAATACTGTAGAACACTGCTATCCAAATGGAAGATGTTCTTTGTTCTATTGCTTTATTTTATTTGTTTGTTTTGTTTAGAGTTATTTATGTATATTTTATAGAGCCTTTGGATAATATATTGGAGTTATTTAAGATTCAATTGCTTTTGTTATTTGTATTATCAAAATAGAGTACTTTAAATAATTGTTTTGTATTAATTAACTAATTAATATTGATGATAGGGTATTAATAATAGTAAAAAATATATAATACTAATCTTATAATTTCACTTCGAATAGTTCTAATAAATAGATATAATGTAGGCTCCATAAGATCATGTAATACTGGTATTGGATCTGTGTATTGAAATAGTGTAGAAAAGTAACTATAATAGTATTCCAACCAGATTCATTTGAAAATATATTTTAAAATACTATTTGAATATTTATTTAAATAAATACCTCAATTGGAATTATATTACTATTATGTCAATTATTATTGAAATTAATCATGGCAAAATCTATTTGCATGGAATTGTATTAATATGTTACTATGTATTTTAATCAATTTGTATTGAAAACCACTATTGTCAGTCCAAAAATTTCATAGACTGATTCAATTGAAAGGGATTTGAATTAGTGAAAAAAAAAAAAAATTTCAAATCACAGCATAATTTCAAACTGAAATAAGTTAGCAAGGTTTGAGTAATTAACACCATTTTCTTTATGTGTTATAGTCAACTGCAAGAACAATGATATGAATGAAAAGTTGTGCCAATTGGACGAGAACAAATGAAGTTTCATCATTTGACATTCGATTGTTCATGAGCCAATTTGTAACAGTGTTGTTATTTACTTCACATTTGAAATCCTATAAGAAATTAATTTTTGCAAGACTCCATGAATATTCAATTGAGTAGGTTCATTATTATTTCTGAAATTAATACAGACTATATCGACAAAATATCTAAGCAGCAAATGGACATATAGAAACCAATGAAGTATGTTCAAAAATCGATAATATTATAATATAGCAATTGTCAGCAAATGTACAATTATGTGAAAAAAATTGAAGTCTATATACAGTAATTTGAAGTTGTTGAAATTCATGCAATTAAAATTGATATACCAAAATGAATTATGTGAATAATAAATTAAAAGATGATATTAATAATTGCAAAAATAATTGTTTATTCAATTCATATTTGTAAATTACCAATCTATAAATTTCATTTAAATTACATATTTTGAATGAATTGGCTTTGATGATAATTAGTTGGAACAATTTCAATATTTCAGATTTGAAAGTACATTTGCAATATATACTGCTGTTATAATTTTCAATAATATTAATTTATACTTTTATATTTCTGGAATACATAATTGCAAAAGTATCCAAATAGTTCATCAAGAAACTATAACTACCTAAAGCAACTATCCAATAAATGATGAATGGAAATATAAAATTGGTAAATACTACTGAAGAATTGATTATGAAATATAGAGATAGAGGGATAACATCAAAAAGAAAGTCATTGTTCATTCAAATATTTGTTGTAATATATTATATATGAGTAGTATACTAATGACTCTGATTTTGTACCACTAGAACAATAAAATATCACTCAGCTTGTTATACAATTACTGGAATAATTTTGAAATAAGTGATTCATATTTATACTATAATGAAAACATAGCAGTGTATTTTGCATTATATGTGATATCATTCAGCCTGAACAACTTTCTGAGTCCTTATATTCTTTAATTTATACTTTAATTCACCCAATGATCTACTATATTTATTTGAATATAAATTCAAAATTGCAATTCTAATTTTCATAATTGGATATTTCAAATAATAGAATATTCAAACCATCAATTTCAATAGATATTGAGGTTTCTATAACCTTGAGGCAGCCACCCTATTGCTTGAATGAGTTGAAATTTGATCCTAATATATTTGCAGTATACCACAAAATACAAAAATTAAATTGAATATACTTCAATATTGTGTGGTCATAAATAAATAATTGTAGTAATGATTTTGTAATATTTTGCCTGTACTTTTTATAAGTTCAATATGATATCAATGACAGTCAATTGGTTTAAATATAGTGTCTACAAAACAAAGTAATAGTAAGGTAATGTTGTATCACTTCATCTGACTTTAAAGAATTACTATATTCACACAAGATCTAACAGATAATTGAGAAATTAATATATCAAACTTGATATAGAAAATATTTAAATATGAAAGTTTTGAAGATTTTGTTTTATAATGATAGTATAGTAATAGATTGATATATTCAATTGCACGAAAGTAAGCAATTTCAATACAAAGTGGAATATTTTAGTTAGATACAATATATTTTTGACAATAATTCATAATCACAATTAATTTAAATACTAGCAAAACCAAACTTTCACTATACCGGGTATGTTTTTTTTCAATCTTTTAAAAGCTTCAAAAAATGAAAATATAATTTTTGAATCTGTATTACTAGCTGCAATTAACAGCACAATTGCTATTGCAAAGCAACAGAAAGGTTTTCTATCAAGTGAATTGCTACTTGTAATTACTAAAATCTATTTTAGGAAAATATTAAACGAAATTTGATGAACTTTGTTATGTATTAATATGTTTTGGTAGTCATCAAATATAGGATGTATTGCTATGCCAGAACAAACAATTTTATCTATTCAATATACAATATACTCAAATATAATAATTTTTGTGCACAGATTGATATACAGATCATGTATATTATACTATCTATTCAACTGATTCAAATTGCAATTGCAGTTTATTGTTGATCCATTGCTATTGAAAAAACACATTATATTCAATATTTTGTATAATCTTCTTTGGTAATTCTAGTAATATCAAATATTATAACTGTATTATATTATTATTGAATTGTTTCCAGTTCATTCGATAATACTATATCTATCATATTGTATTTGTGTCAATTCAGTAATCATAATTGAATTTGTATTAAATATTTCATATTAGTATTTTGTACTCAATATATTAGTTTTCTTTGTTAAAACAATTGATTGGGTATATATCTACTAACGATATATATCCATTCTTTCAGATAACTTTACAATACATTGTTTTGTTGGAATGAAATGGGTTTGGTTGAACGAGACTAGTATATTTTCTAGTTTTTCAAAAACTATTAGCTGATTGAAAAGTACTCATGTCTTGGTTTTTGTTGGTAATTTGTATATAAATATATTCTGACAAATAACTGGTCTATATTTCATATCAAAGTTAATAGCAATCAAATTGATAGCATACCAAAAGAATTGGTAGAAATTTTCAAACAAAATATTATATTTCAAATGATTTCATGTTATTGTAATTATTGTAACAGAAAGAATATTATCATTCATATAACAAGGTTTGAAAAACAGAGAACTTGAATCAGTACAAGTAGTATTCTTTTGATATGGCACTCGAATTGGCTAGTAGCATTGTCAACCAAAACATATTCAAAAAACATATACAACGAGTATTCAAAAGTAGTATTAGCAACAGTTCCAGGTTACCTGGCTGCGGTCCAGGTTGGACCCGGAACCGAGGCCCCGGTCCGGTTCTGGAACTACACAGAAACCGAACCACCCACTGACAAGCGGTTCCAACCCGCAACCGGACTGAAACCCGCTGGGTTTTGGTGGGTTTCACCTGCAGCAGAGCCTCATTTTTCATCGGCCCCAATTATGCCATATTTTCCGCACCAATTAAGTATTTGAGGTCTGATTGGATCGCGACATGTTCTATATGTAGATTATGCAGTTTTTGACGCTCTGTTACTTCCCGCTCTCCGATTGACAATACGAATAGTATTCGTTGAGTCGCTGTGAAATAAAACCAATAATGCGGCCAAAATTGACTGTTTTTTGCAGCAACTCAACGAATACTCATCGTATTGCAAATCGGGGAGCGGGAGGTGAAAGAACGTCACAAACTGCATAATCTACGTATAGAACATGACGCGATCTAATGAGAACTCAAATACTTAATTGAAGCGATGGTTTTAGGTGTGGAACCTACCAAAACCCGGTGGGTTCGGTTCGGTTCCGGGATTGGAACCGGAAATTAGTGCCAGTTTGGGTTTAGTACAGTTTCAGAACTGAACCTGGGGCTTCAGTTGGGGTTTAGTGCTGATCCAGAACTGGACCAGGGACCCCAGTCTGGGTTTGCAACCGGAACCGAATCAAACCCGGATTTTTGGGACTGTTGCTAATACTATTCAAAAGTGGATATAAAAGTTCATTAACAAATTTCACACAGCATACTGATATATATTTCATTGCAAAAAACATAAATAGTGATTTGAATAATTTCTGTAAGAAATAAAATACTATTTTGTACTAATTTTCTTCAGTAATTGAACAGGAGGTGTCAGTTTCCTATATATTCTACTGTATATTTACTTATATTTCAGAATATTTCAACAGAATTTTCTTATTATCTTCAATAAAAGTCAGGTGTTTATCATTCTGTATTTATTCAATGATGATTCATGTAGATCAGTATATTCCATTATGAAGATAAAACAATCTTCATCTGCCCCAAATAGTTTTACTTTATTGTTCCAGATATAAGATAATTACTTGAACATTCGCAATTACAGGAATAGGCTTTGCAAATGAATATATTATTGAATCTTGTGTTTCTGACTAAGAAGGTGGATACATTTCTATTCTTGAAGAAATCGAATATCTCTAAACTATCAATGTTTCCCTGAACTTAAATTTTGACTTTTTACTAGAACTCTTGTATTTAGTGTTGGCAACGAAGCGGATTAATCCGAGTCGAATCAAACCAAGGCTAGGTTTGCAGAGGGTTCGATTTGAATGAACCCTAGCCACCAATTGTGCAATTTGATTCGCCACGAATCAAACCATGATTCTTGGCGGTTCGTAAGCGGTTCGTGAGGGATCTGAGGTGAAGTTCGTGGAGTATTGAATGGCCAAGCCGGATCTCATTCAAGCTCATACGTGCTATTATGCACTTCTATCGTGCTTTATCGTCACCATCAACTCAGTCAAAGTGATACTGAGAATGCGATGCAGCGATGCCATCGGTTGCATCATACCAGCTCATACCAGCTGATACCAGCTGTATCAAGCTCATACAAGGGTCTATGCGCATTATCGTGGCCAACTACGAATGCAATGCGACATCGCGACGCCATGACCTCACAGTAGTCAATTGATTATTTACTGTCACGTACTTGATTCACAAATTCATTGATAACTATACTAATGTAGATCTTGGATGCACTTGGAAAAGCACTTGGACGTGAACGAGCCGGGTTGGCTCTTGGCTGGCTTGAGATGATCGAGCTGGGCTGGCTTTCGGCTGGCTGGAGATGATCGAGCTGGACAGGATCTCGGCTGGATGACGGCTGGCTAGACGTGGTCGAGTTGTGATGGCTCTGGACTGGCTGTAGATGATCGAGCTGGGCTGGATCTCGGCTGGCTGACGGCTGGCTAGACGCGGTCGAGCTGTGCTGGCTCTCGACTGGCTGTAGATGATCGAGCTGGGCTGGATCTCGGCTGGCTGACGGCTGGCTAGACGCGGTCGAGCTGTGCTGGCTCTCGACTGGCTGGAGATGATCGAGCTGGGCTGGCTCGCAACTGGCTAGACGCATTCGAGTCGGGGCTGGCTGCGCTGGGCTGGCTCTCGACTGGCTGGAGACGGTTGAGCTGGGTTGGCTCTCGGCTGGCTGCAGATAATCGAGCTGGGCTGGCTTTCGGCTGGCCGGAGATGATCGAGCTGGAAAAGATCTCGGCTGGCTGACAGCTGGCTAGACGCGGTCGAGCTGTGCTGGCTCTGGACTGGCTGGAGATGATCGAGCTGGGCTGGCTTTCGGCTGGCTGGAGATGATTGAGCTGGACAGGATCTTGGCTGGCTCACGGCTGGTTGGACGCGGTCGAGCCATGCTGGCTCTCGACTGGCTGGACGCGATCGAGCCGGGGCTGGCTGGAGACGGTTGAGCTGGGTTGGCTCTCGGCTGGCTGGAGATGATCGAGCTGGGCTGGCTTTCGGCTGGCTGGAGATGATCAAGCTGGACAGGATCTTGGCTGGCTCACGGCTGGCTGGACGCGGACGAGCCATGCTGGCTCTCGACTGGCGGGATGCAATTGAGCCGAGGCTGGCTGGAGACGGTTGAGCTGGGTTGGCTCTCGGCTGGCTGGAGATGATTGAGCTGGACTGGCTCTCGGCTGGCTCTCGGCTGGCTTGAGATGATCGAGCTGGACAGGATCTCGGCTTGCTCACGGCTGGCTGGACGCAGTCGAGCCGTGCTGGCTCTCGACTGGCTGAACGCGATCGAGCCTGGGCTGGCTGGAGACGGTTGAGCTGGGTTGGCTCTCGGCTGGCTGGAGATGATCCAGCTGGGCTGGCTCCCGGCTAGCTGGAGATGATCAAGATGGGTTGGCTCCTGGCCGGCTGCAGATGATTGAAAAGGGCTGGCTCTCGGCTAGCTCTCAGCTAGCAAGTCAAAACTCATACACGTTTGTAAAAGCTTCTATGAACGATGACGATATTTAGAATCAGGTTCGCGAACCGGTTCGCACGAACCCAAAGATATGATGATAGTTCGTCGCAAACCTCGAACCAAATTGGTTCCAATGAGGCTCGGTTCGATTCGTGCCAGAATTGACCAACCCTAACCCAGATTCGATTCGTTCGAATCGAACCGGTTCGTCAATTCCCACGAACCAGAGCGGTTCGTTGCCAACACTACTTGTATTTTAACCATTATACAACCAGCTCCCTGGCTTGCAACTATTACTGGCTTCATTCGTGCAATTCCTGTAAATCTTAGTTATCCAATTGATTATACTTGAACTGATGATATTTTGAATTCCATCAATAATATAGCTTCAAGCTTGTAAACGAATGGTATGCAGTCAATCAAATAATATTCAAATAAATAGATATTGTTGAATTGACAATAGTTATACTGATTGGAGTAATCAAATTTTTTTTTACGTTGGATTGATAGTTGTTTGGTTTTTCAGAGCCACACATTATACTCCATTGTTGAATGAAAAGTAACATTCTTGTCTACAGAATTGATATATTGGCTAAGTTCGAATTGGAGTTATATATGATGACTTATGATTTTCCCCAATCAAGATAACATCAGCTATTACTGGTTTTGAATACCACAGGCAATATTTTCAGATGTCCAGCAAATAACTGTTTACATCTTTGATATGCAATGAACACTAATTATTTGTAGCAGTTCCTTTTCCTTCATATTGTAAATAACAAAGTATCAGCCAACAAACATCTCAATGGCATCAATCAAAAAACTGACAACTGATGAATTGCAAACATGCAACTGACAACCAGCTGAATGGTGGTATACAAGAATTCAACAACTGTCAAAGGGCTATGAATATATACCAACCCTGAATGGCAAGCTACTCTGTATTGAATGAGACCTATTTGTTTGTTAGTTATCAAATTAAATCATTATAACTGGTTGGAAGAAAGAAGCCAACTAGCACAATGTCATAAATCATTTGAATCATCCGATCATGATCAAACTACAATTATGATACCGGAAGATTTGGAAAGAAAAGTCTGTAGTAGTAGCAAAGATGAGGGTATTGATTGACAGTGGAAACCTGTAGAGAAATGTGTAGTTGAAATTACTTATTAGAGTATAAATACAGATATAATAACATTGGATTCTTTAAAAATTGAAAGCCATCAACCATTCGACAAAGGAGTATACAATTTAACAATATATAAATTTGAGAAAGTGTATTCTTTGCATTCAGAATCTTTTGGCGATTTCTATATTCTGAGGGAAGCATATAGTCCATCTTAGAAGGAGTACTGAATCAACAACTTCAACTTGATAAATCTGACATAATATTCCAGGTACTACAAGTATATCTGTTCTATCCAGAACAATACAATTTTCCACTTAGTTGGATTATGAATATCTTTGCTTTTCAAAGTTGGAAATGTTTAATATTGATTGGACCATGAATATCTTCATTGTGCAAACTGATGCATTCTCTAGTAATGCTGTTCAAAGTGGTTAGTTCAACATCTTCACTAGGATCACCAGAGTAAGTGGTATCAGGAGATATTTCAATTATCAGTGGTCATTTTTGGTATGACTGCAATATGGCTAGTATTATAGATACAATATTACCCTCTCCCTGAATATGTTTTCCTTTGAACAATGATTCCAAGTGAGTATTTTTACTTCAGTGAAATACAATCTAGTATACTGAAGTGAATGATTTTTGAAATGCAATTGTTAGTGGGTCCAGACAAATTCTTTTGAATAACTGAATCAATTTCCTTGCATTCAGCTAAGAAATTGCAATAAACAAACTTGACGAATCAGATAACTGTCATTCAGCTCATTTATGAATCCAAAGTACATCAAGAGATTTGCTTGTATCCATAGTTGTACCTGGGAGGCAAGATACACAGCAATGTAGAGAGGATGAAACTTGTTGAGTCTATTGCATCTAAAATCTAAAGCAAGAGAGCAGACAAGCCCTCTATATATACTGTTGCCATCACAAAGGAAACAAGCCATAAGGCAGAGGCTCTTTCTCCACAAACCCAACACAAGAATCAAGCTAGCAAACAAGCACACAAACAGTTCCACAACCTTCCAAATACCTGAAACACATACTTCCAGTCCTCCTGGCCCTACACTCCTCCTGGGGCAGATATCAATCCAAACAAATCAAACCAACAATGAATACAGTACAGAATGATGCCCCAAATAAGTAAACCTCCACAATTATCCCGTATTATATTCCAATCACAAGTGGGCTAAACTCAATACTTGAACCATATCCCATCCATTACTTATCCTTGATCAATCCGACCCATTCTGTGGAAGTGCTCCAGAAACGTCGGCTTCACCAAGTTCTTCTTAAATGCATCTGTTAGCATTTCCATAGTTGCAATATACTTGGCATCTGTGGTCACGTCTGTGGTCAACTGAGCAGTTGACGGTTACTTCCTGGATATCCAATTGACTGCACCTCCGAACATGATAACTATCTCTGAACTCAGTTTGAAATCGTCCAAATCTCAAGTATAATCGGATTCCATATAGACATGAAGTCGACCTCCTCCTGGATTTTCCCCTGCAAAATTTTCTCCTCCTAGATGAAGTATCCACTGCCCAGTGCCTTTAAAATATCTGACAATGCAAATGAGAGCGACGATAAATTCCTTGGATGAATTCGAATTGCATCAGTTGAGAACACCGAAACATTCATCTGGTGTAACTCTGTGTCATATGTGGCTGTAGTGGCCAAGCCCAACCAATTATGGCCAAGTCTGGCCGTCGGAGCATAGGTTTCCTTTAAATTGATGCCTTCTACTTGGTAATTGCCACCAACAATGAGGTGCACTTTGAATGTCTGAATAGTCCAATGGTGTCTGTTTCAGTCTCCAGCATCGGCCTCCATATCTGTATTGCTCGGTTTCTGTATATGGCTCTATCTAGGTATCCATTTGTAACCATTTCGGTTTCCGTCGGTCTCTGTCTCGCTCTCAGTCTCGGTCTCCATTGGTATCTGTCTTTGTCTCCAGCGTCAGACTCCATATCAGTACTCCCATCCTCAGCCTTTCAGTTTCAATTGTTTGGTGGAGGAATAATAGACATTAGTGCAGTCATTGTTGTTTAAACAGTATGCTGCATGGCCACCACTGGTGACCGCTAGTCTCGCCGGGTCCCATGGATTATATCACGTCATCTGTGTACTCAGTGGCGCATTGGTGTCTCAGTTGACCTCTTCCAAGTACGTATGGTCTCACTCCGAGACAGGTTTTGCATTACATTTGTCTTGTAGTCTACTGTGAGTTGTTTCCATAACTTCTTGGCATTCTTGACTTTCATATACTAGAGCTGGAGTCACTTCTCCATGGTCAGCAGGAGGGTTCATCTAGCAGTCTAATGCGGGTTGATAAATGACCCCATAACTGTCTCCAAATCAGTCTCCAGTATTGGTCTCTGATGTTGGTCTCCATATCAGTATCTGGTGGTCTCTATATTGGTGTGCATTGGTATCAGTCTCGGTCTCCAGCGTCTGTCCCTGGTATTGGTTTCCATATCAGTATCTGTTGGTCTCGGTCGTGATGTCTGTTAGTATCTGTTTCAGTCCCTGGTGTCGGTCTCCGAAACCATCGACTGCATCCAAAGCTTCTCAGAAATGAACATTTTGTCAAAATTCTTTCGGGTCGAGTGAGAATCCACTCACTTCTTCTCTCCTTGTTGACATTGATTGTATATTGTTTCCTTGAACCATTCCGGCTATTCATTCCTTTAACTAGTCCAGTGATTGATTTCTTGATCTAGTCCGGCTAGTGTTGCCTTAAAAATAGTCAGCCTATCAATTCCGTATCAATTCCACCAACATAGTTCATCCATCGATTCCTGCAACCCTGTCTGTCTATCAATTAGTTGAACTCTGTTCCATAATTGATTCCATAACTGTGATCGGTTTCCATAGTGTTGTTCCGGCAGAGGACTCAACATGATATCTGCCTAAAGCTCAACACTGCATCCATCTTGGCGCGCTCTGTAATCATGTCCGAATCACATACCCAGCTGTATCCCTAAGTGCTATCCATGAGGTTCGTGTTGTGCATCCGTCTTACAAAGTGTCTATCCTGAATGGTATCTTCATCACGTATCGTTTCCACTCTGGCAGCGCTGAATCCCATATCTCATGCTTTCTTACATCGAATGCATCCAAAGTTGTCATAATATTGCTCTGTCAATCTCGTTGATCGTTGCGGTCATGGTCCCGGACGCATTCCGTACCCGTCCTGGACACTGCTGCTTCGCTTCCATCAACACTTGATCAGATGTAAACTGGATAGTTGTTGCTATATTGTGGCAGTGCAAGGGCTCAGATACATGTTTTGTGTAGGTGGCAAGATGCACAGCAATAGAGAGAGGACAAAACTTGTTGAGTCAATAGCATCTGAAATCCAAAGCAAGAGAGCAGACAAGCCCAATATATATACTGTTGCCATCACAAAGGAAACAAGTTGTGAGATTGTGGTGTTTTCTCCACCAGCTCAAAACAAAGAATCAAGGTAACAAACCAGGAAACAATTAGTTCCCCAACCTTCCAGATACCTGAAACGAATACTTCAGACCCTTCTGGCCCAACATGTATTGCCATTTTGATGTTATAATCTGGAACATATATGATTTTTTGTTCTCTAAACATCCAAATGTATTGTTATTTCGAGTTGGAAATGCCATGACAGCTGGAAATTTTGTAATCAAATCTATCATTCTTTTGATTTAGTAAAATATTACTCTTAGTACCAAAAAGATACTTTTTTTATAAGATGTCTTGCTAGCCATTAAAAATCCTGAATAGGTAAAAGATACTAGCCCTAATACTGCAAAATTATCATTTTTTGGCAGCTGAAAGTTCAATGTATATTGCTTCGCTTAAAATCTTTTGTTATTGAAATTTTTATATTGTTTTTCAATTCAATCAGTTTTATTTGGATTTATCTTCTATCTATCCCAATATATAGCCTGTTTTGGATCCTGGCTATACAAGTTGCCCATGACTTCCTCAATTTTATAACCAATACTGACCTGATTCCAATCATTATCATAACCTGTTTGTTGCATAATCACTGGTTCTGGAGATATTCTTGTAGAATGGCTGGCAATACAATACAGTTCAATGGAAAATATAGAGAAAGTATTGTGGATATGCCATTAGTTCAGTGACTTGAGTTTTATTTCTGTGACTCAGTGTATTTTCAAGTCCTTTAAGGGTCCATATGGCTTTTCGTGTAATTTCATACATTGCTCGTAAATTTGGAAATTCTTTCAATTTGATATGATATGATCACCAACTTAATACTTCAGATAGTTCTTAGCACCCCTATTGTATTAGTTTTTCCTGATTGTGTTTACTAGTTCTAGGCTTCTTTAGCACAGTATATATATGCCAGTTATCCAGTAAAAATAGTTTCTATATTACAACTTCATTTGTTTTACCTCAAATGCCAATTATAGAAGAATTCAACTGACAGTTGGAAAAGGGTGGTAATATTATTCTAGTTGTTGTAAGAGAATAATATTGAATATATTGTATTATAAATAACATATAAAACCAATGATTATACTCATAATTGAAGTAATACTACACATTGCTTGCCAGTATGTAAATAATTTATTTGGAAGATCAATTCAATTAGAGATAGAATAATAAAGCAATATTGGGTTTAATATCAAGAGATTCAACCAAAAGAATTAAACTATAAAAGTATATATAATATTCTAATCAGTTTTGGTGAATAACAATCAGTGATTCATTCAATTAACAATTAGATTTGGTTTAGATTGACCAAATCCTTTACAAAATATTTGCCTCAACCATTGACTTTTTGGCCCACAATTTTGAACAAAACTATATAAGTACAATACAGTCTAATTCGGTAGATTTTGGTATTTATTTCATAGATTACTTGAACCGATATTGGATGAATTGAAATATAGTTGATCAGAAAAGGACTCATATGTTATTTTAGTTCAAATATGAAACCATGGCAAATCCATCTGTCACAAACTGGGTAGTTCACCTTATGTCTTGAATTCAATTTAAACTGCACTTGATCTTGTTTTTGAAAGATTCTGTCCCAGTTGGTAGTTATATTTTTGCTATTTTTCAATAGAACAAATTGTTTCAGATTGGTATACTGGTAAATAATTACCCATACTAATATACAACCTTGAAATACAAATAAATTGATAATTGATTGAAATACTGTTCCATAGATAGTTTATTGATATGAGTAGTTGGATTGGTCCATACTGCACATAATAAATTGATATATTTCTTTGATACTTGAGGCCTGAACAGATATAATTCACAATTATTTTTTTTATTTCTGGACAACACAAGTTTTGCCTACCCAATTGAATTGTTCGCTTCTGACCCTTGTATTTAGTAGTTTGTGTATTATATTCTGACTACAGTATATACAGGTTTGACTGCAAATTTCCAGAATTCACTGTCCGCCTTAACAATCATATGTATCATTTTTCCAATCAGCTAGCATGAGCAATTCATCAATACAGCAGTAGTCAAAATTTGTTATTGTTACTAGAATATATACATTGGTCTATCAGTAAGAATTTGATGAATTGAATTATATTTAATCATAACTGCTTTTTATGTATCAATCTTGTATTCACTCAGACCGATATATTTCAACTATTCATCTTATTCTAAAATATCCTTGTTTGAGCAGTGGAAAGTGATGTTTTATTATCCAAATACTCAAAATAATTTCAATATGTGCCATTGGGAGGTCCAAGAGAACCATAGATGTTATTATCCATATAATTCCACGAATATATGCATATCTTGTTGCACCTGGCAAATTCACAGTGGAGTCATGTATGATCACTGGTGATCTCTTGATGAGGATGTCATTGGCTATCACTTATCTTGGATACAAAAAAAATATTTTGAAATGGCCAACAAATGAACACCCACAACTCTGATATACAACAACAGTTAGTGAATGGTTGTAATTGCATCCACTGTAAATCACCAACAATACACAAACAGCTAGCAATCTGTTGAATGACATCAGTGAACACACTGATGACAAAAAGACAGCTGGAAAGCCACTGAATCGTGCAAGGCAAACAGCTGATGATTCACAAAGGCCTAAGAATATATATGGACTCTGAAATGCAAAGCTGTTCTCTATCAAACAACGTCTATTGATTTGGAGGTCATCAGATTGAAAGGATATCAGTGGTCCAGATGCAGAAAGCCTGCAAACTGAATGTTATTAAGAATACGGATGGTCTGACTATAAGCTGACGACAATAAAGACAACTGTCAAGAGTTCAGGGCTTCAGTATCCAGGGTTGAGTGCTTGGGGTTCTAAGGGGTATGAAAACCGAAAGCCTGAAAGGGAAAACGATCGAGCATATCTTGTAGCTATAGAGCGAAATCGGCAAAGTCAATTGTCCAGTCCCAGAAGCCCTGAAACCCTCCAGATGTTGCGGAGGTTGATTTTGAATGACGCTCTGTGCAGACCCTCTGGGAGTCCTCCAGAACCAGTGAATGCAGCCTCAGCACAATCCCTTGTTCTCATGGAAGCCTTCAAGCTACTCCGGGAGATTCCTGTATCCCAATAGTGTAGTCCATAGCAACATCTGATGCCTGTAAGGGTGCTCCAGAAGATATCTGTATTGAAATTATGTACATCGTAGCCGCTTCCAATGCCTCCAAGGGTGCTCAGTGAGATTTCCCAAGTGCTGTGAAGTTCACTATGGCCATTTCAGAGTGCTCTGTGAAGCTCTGGTACATTCTATGATGACTCAGAAGCACCAGAATCCATTTCTTCATTTCCAGATTGAATCATGGTGTGTCACCCATTTTCTGATGCACCTGTAGCATTGTACAAATCTCTAGAATTTATCTACTGCAGCCTGCCACTATCAACCAAAATGACATATATTTATGCTGCACCCCAGCAGCACCTTGATATGACCTTGACAAAAGAAACACAACCACCGAGAAACCCAACCCCCAAGAAACTCAACCCCCAAGAAACAGACTCTTACTTGAATATAGCTACCAGGTCCTGCATGTCCTCCCTGGCTGCATCTGGTGCTACATGACACATCAAGTGCTTGGTAGAGCTTGTAATTATTGCATCCATTTAGCTGCCCATAGGCTCAATGATGACCACCTGGTGACCAGAACCAATAGAATCCCAGTGTCTCCAGCATCTCTGGTACAAGGCAATATTGAACATTAGTAGCAATGAAATAGAGCATTGAGGAGGCACACAGAGGCTCAATATTGCCCGGCACGAGTGCTGAGAGGATCCACTCTGCGTTGTATTCTTGTAGTCCCTCAGGACGCAGTTGAATGCGATCGAAGCCACGCCAATCAATTGGGGCGGCACTCGCTTGTTCCAAAATATGTTGCAATGCTCTTGCCTGCCAATGTGGATATTGGAAGCGAAGAAGTAAGCGAAGATCAGCATGGCGGGCTCGCATCTGGCATACCACCCTCGTACCATATGGGAGATCTTTCCATTCCGTAATCCCAGAGTCATCATTAAGCAAAGCAGCAACCTGCTGTAGACATAGAAGCTTCTCTTCTATGTTTAACAAGTACAGTGAAGTCACCATAAGCCATGCTGTAGCAACTGATCAACCCTGCATATCACTCATGTTCCCCCGCAACTGAGTTGATTGATAATTAGTTGTATCAAACATTGAAAGGGAGAATACTTCGGAAACTGACCATTCCACGTGTGAGGGTATTGATGTGCTGACTGGGTTCGCTGGGGCGCTTCCACAGGTATTGCATGCCATTGAGTACGCCAAAAGCTCTCTGGTGGTCGGTCATTGCATGAAGGGCTCCATCCCATGCCTTATCACCAATGTCCAATTCGTCCTGTTGAAATGACAGCCAGGGGTGATCAGTATACAGAACAGATCTCAAGAAGTCCTCTGCTCAATCAAAAGCTGTTTCGTAATCGAGTGGCACCTTGCTTTTCTTGTTGCTCTTCGTCCCCAATGTACCTTCAATTGGTTGAGGGGCAGCTGAAGAATCCCAACTCCTTGCAGGCTGTCTTCAGCAATAGTTCACAGGAACAAGGAACGTTGTATCTTGGCTAGGTATGTGATGGGATGTGCCTTGAGGTGATTGTGTGCGCATCAACAACTGGGAACGGTCTCTATTTGTATTCCTGAGGTGATAGTTGGATTTCTTTCTTTGGAGTTGGTCTGTTGCCTAGATAGTATCAGAGCGAGCCCATTTCGGGCCTTTTGAGCCTGAATTGTGACTGTGTCTATTCCGTTGATGAGTTGACAGTAGCTTGTCATCATCATAGTCTGAACCAGTGGTAGAATAGTTGTCATGCTCTCGGTGTTCATCATCATTTTCTTCCACATCGTACAGTTCGCTCCGGTGGTCCTGACAGTTCGCTTGATGGAAATGAGGGATGTATCTGGCCTTACATGTTTGGGAACAGTCAAAGAACCATTTCGACTGGCCATCCATGCTGAGTGCCCAAAATCTTGCTCTTGAGATGCAGTAAGGTTAGGATATTCCAAAGCCATAGGTGATAAGAATATATCCAAATGTGATTTGAAAAGAAAATGTTTGAATATAGCTCAGGTATACTGGGAGAACATCTTTCTTTACATAGGAAACTGAAGGTAACACAGTGGTTCCCATTCAAGAGGACAACCTGTTTATTCCCACTGCAGTTGAGGAGCACTGTAGCTGTTGATCAATACACTGAGTTCAAGGATCGGGTAGTGAGACAAATGGGTATTTGGGCTTCAGGACTGCTTACCATTTTGAGATGGCTAGATTCAAACACAGATGTGGCTGAGGTAGATTCAAGTCCATGCTCAGGATCAGAGTTTTTGGGAGTGTCTGAGCTGCCAACATTTGATATGTCACCTGCAATGATAGCTGACCAACCATACAGATTGGTCTGGATATGTAAAAACTACAGATTTTCTTACCATTAGGACACCAGTGCTTAGCATTCCCTTTTGGCTTCAAAATTGCCCCACAAAATTTCTTGCTTTCAATGGTCCTCCCATGTGTCCAATTGTCAAGGATTCAGGGCTGGGTGTCAAGGGTTCAGGGATCGGAGTTCAAAGGGTTATAAAATTGGAATGCTGGAGGGCTAAAGGATCAAAAATAGCCTGTAGATAAGGAAATAAAGACTGTAGGCAAGAGACTCGATCCAGAATCACCGAGTGTGAAAGCAGTGAAAGCCGAAACTAATTAATTGTTTTATAGACAAGAAAACAAGTGAAGAATGAAATGTATCCTCCACCGAACACCTGGTTTATATACTGTAATTCACTTGTTACATAATACATCTGAACTCCTGCTTTCTTTTTATACTGCTTGTGTACAATTCCATTGTTTTCTATATAACCTGATTCGAAACTTGATTTGGTTGCCATGGTGTTTTAGCATCCATTCAAAACATGATTTCAGTCTCCTTGTGCTTTAGCATGTGTTCGATACCTGATTTCATTCTCGTCGTGGTTGATCTTGTATAATATTCACCGATCCTCACTGCACCATCAATCATCACTTGACACAACAGTGTCACTGATACCCTGCCATGAGAATAGTAACACTCGAAAGATTGATGATTTCGTTTTGATTTGTGTAGTACGTTAAGTACTCGTGCCGGTTCAGTCATTTGCAGCATGTGATATCTGAGCATGAGCAGTTCAAAGTACATAGGCTCGGTTTGACTAACATGAGCTCTGATAGACGAACTGAAAAGAATCATTTTAGTCAGCTGTCAATTGTTCTCTCTATCAATCTGCAGGTAGTGCTCCTTCAGGATCCCACTACCACCATGATCATGATCATCCAATCTCCATTCCATGTTGTGGGACAGCATCGGTATCCGGGATGCACCCCATGAGCAGTGTTCATTCATCGAAATTGGAAATCTACAGCAATCAAACTTATGAAGTACTCCGCCGCAGCTATATGCAATCTCAAGCTGAATGCACATCGTATCTGCTGTAGTGTGAATCGTGTCTGTCCAGATACAGTCGTTTCACATGCAGACAAGATCTGGTGAGGGAAAGCATTCACTAAATGGTTGATGGAATAGCGGCTTCAGTCCAGGTAGAGCTGTGATGATTCAAATGGCAGGCAGGCAGGATATGCTGTAGGTGTACAGAGATGATATACAGGGGCGAAATTGAATGGAGCAGAAGGGACAAAAACATCATGTTACATTGGCAGTTGCCAGAGGAATGCTCCAGGGACCACCTGACTCCCATTCAAAAAAATCAAGTCACTATCAGCTGGTATGATATTGAACCTAAACATCAATTCTTATGTGATCATTTCATAGTCTGGATGCTTGAGCTGGAGCTCAGTCAGTCATGATAGCTTGAGCGGGCCGAGCGCACATATGAAACATTGCTAGTACTGCTTTGGAAGCTGAAGGCATTGGCAGAGTTTGGATTGGATGTGTAGTAGATGCACCAGGAATAGCATAAGAAATTAGGATTAAATATATTGCCATTTTGTATATGATCTGAACCGCCTTTGCTTTCTATTTCTGATTTTGGGCAAGCAAGTTTTACTTGACAGCTTGACCACTGGGCCCCTCACCCTCGACCACCATCATCAGTAATTCTTGACAACAGCATTCAGTTTCTTATTTGATATCAAGTGGATATATACTGTGATCAAAAGCCATCGATTCTCTACCATCTAGACCTAGTTACAAATGAGAGATAATAGAGATACAGAAAATCTAGCCCATTTTGAAGAAGAAACCCAATAACAGCCAAAAAAATACCCCCACCCAAACTCTGTACAACCACAAAGATTACTCCCAGATGCACCCCTGCAAATGAAAAACACATTCTAAATGACCCATCAATGAAATCCTGAACCCAAGTGTACGTAAAAACATCTGAGAGGCTATTCCAATCACCACAATATTCCAGCCTAAATTGCGGACGCCTCAATGCATGTTTTGACAATGTTGTAGACGTCCACCATGCTTAACATCGGAAGATTTATCAGTCAATGCAAAACACATAGCTGTGTAGTACCATTCACCATATGAAGTGCAGTCATTATATCATGGAAGCCGTTTGGACAAGTGTTGACAAGCGAGGTGTAAGGCCTACGTATGTGACCCAGATGCAGAATCCATCTAAATGCTTGCGGCAGCCCGTTGAGAACCCAAGGTCTCTGAAGAATAACTGCATAAATGGCAGCCATGAGGTAGAGCCCAGTGCCGCAAATCTTGGTGATGGTAATGAAGATGGAGTATCATGGGGAATTCTGGAAATCAATCATAACTTTGCTGCGCCTGTTGGTGGAATCTTCAGAGACCAAGCCAATGACCAGAATGTCATAGATCACACGGCAATGAATCCACCATGCCAGATAGCGAAGCTGGCCTGGCAAAGGACAAAAAAGTACAGCCTTCTGAGGAAGTGGTGAAAGAACAGGAGAGCCTGAACGAGGTTGGACATCCATCTCCGAAACAGTCACCTAACTGTTGATCAACTCAGGCAGGAAAGATTCTCAGAACCTTCGGAAAATCGGTCACTCCAGAAAATTAATGGCATCCTGCTCTTTCTTTCAACTGCCATTGGCAAAACATTCACCTTCTTCTTCCAATGGTACTGAGAAGCAAGCAAGCTGTCAGCGATGCATCTGCCATGCAACCTTTTGCTTGCCTTCCAGCATCTGGCGCTGGAGTTGGGTGACAACATCATCGAGCTTCCTCTGTTCTTTCTGAGACCTCCCTGGCCCGACTGGATGGTAATCCTCCGATGCAATATAAACCAGGGATGCACCTGAAGCCAGCCGCGACTCTGTCCATTGGCGGATTGTTCATGGGTGAGCAACTTCGGTAATCACAGATGCAGCTTCCTGATGTACTTCAGATTAACGTCTCTTTGTAATGGTGGTTTGAAGGATGGCGATCACTGACAACCAAGCTGCGGAACTATATTCGTCTACTGCTTGCTCATCCTCAGGCACATCTGCAATTGTGAACAGCCATGGAGTTGTTGTTCCCCAGTCTTTCAATAAATGGTAGGCCAGGATCACCGTAACTTGCACTTTGAAACAAATTTCAGCTTCAGATGCAACAGACAAACCCTTAGACATTCGACCTTTGAAGTGGTGCACCTCATCGATGATTCTCCACAAACAATGGCAGTTCCTGAGCTGGCGAACTGTGTCGTTCACATTTCCATGTTCCTGGCTGGTGAACGTATCGTATGTGATCATGTAGATGTCCCACTGTCTCCCTCGATGTTTCACACACATGTGGAGGTATGTGTGAGTCAGGTTGCCAGCTTTGTCTGCGCAGAGATTGCGCACCATAAACAGAGTTCCTTTTGTGATGGGATTGATTACACAGAGAAATGTTGCTCGGACACCCAGATGCACCACACATAGTACCTGATTCCATGGTGGGAGGTCAGTTGTCTGCATATCATCAAGCAACTGGCGAAGACGATGAGGATCAGGGTTAGGGTGAGTGCAAGGGTTCCATTGCTTCTAGAAAGTGCTTAGGATTGAAAAGCCTGTTTCCACTATCTGACACCAACTGCCCAGCAAGAGGTTAAAGAGCACGAGTAGTTGTGTCTCATTGTCATTTGTCACATCCTCGGTAATTGACTTTGCATAACAGGCTGCACTTAAGATGGTGAACATCTTTCCAAGTTCCAATTCCTCCATCAGAAGCACCCCAGGAAGGTCCACATCAAAAATCCATCTCCGTACAATCAACCCAATGGCCCAGATCTGATGTGCAAGAAATCTTACTTCTGGACATTGTTTCAAGGTGTACATTGGCCCTTGAATGGCATCCAAATGAGAATCTCTGTGTGGCAGAGCACTGTGTAGTGCAACCGCTTCTTCAAGACATTCGTTCTCAAAGATATAGTTGATAGTGGCCATGAGAGCATTATCTGAAACTTACCCTAGCACATTACCTTGAGGCTCGATCAGCTCTTTCGCAAATTGTTACATGCTTTCTAGAACTCTGGTGCTTTGAATTTCCTTCACCAGGGTGGCAAGAGCACTTGTGGTCAGTCGCACAGAGAAATCGGCATAGTTATCGAGCTGGGTTGGTGCCCTCCACTTGTTGGGTGTATCAGGTTGTCCGCCAGAGGTTGTGGGACACATCTTTTTGGGTGTATCCGGTGTTGCACCAGGGGTTCTGGGAGACTTTCTTTTGGGTGTTTGTGGGGGTACTCCCTTCAAAGAAATCCAGTAAGCCCAGAACATCATTCATTACTTCAGGCACTCCTTTTTCTCTCTCTATCTTTGCTTTTCTTGCGCTCCTCCACCAACCGGATGTTCTCAGGCTGGTCCTCTCCATCACCATTCCACCAGTTAGCCTCAGGGAGCAGAGTTGCTGCTTCAGGCGCAACTATACAGAAGATTTGGACCTCCCCATTCCATGTTTCTTCATTCCAACCGCTGCCACAAAACACCTCCCCAACTTCAACTGTGGCTTCTTGAGCAGCTTCTTCACTCAACTGGCAGTGATATACAGTCTGGAGAGTGCATGGGTCCTTAGGCTGTACTTCAGGAATCCACTTCGGAAGTTGGGAAGATTTCCCAACTCCTTGAAATGACCTGAATAGGGGCCCAGAAGTGGCATCTCCATGTATCTGCACCACAAACAACTTGTTGAGGATATTGGCCACCTCAATGTTCGGCTGTTTGGCAGGGCACACCTAACTGCCACCCTCCGCATTGCGCTACCCACCACCTTTCATCACTGGTATTCTGTCACCTTTTATGGTCCCGGTGGCTATCTGTCACAGGTAATTGCCAAGATTTCAAATAAACTGGAGAATCCAGTTGTGCCTGATACTCTGAGAATCATCAAACCGTTCAAAGGGCAAGAACTCCGCATAACACTGGATGAAATCTGAGATTGCAGCTTCCCACGGTTCAAACCTGGTATGACCCATGATTTTGCTCAGGCTCTCACAGAGTTATTCCATTACGGATTCAGGGTGGCGAGAAAATAGCCATTTATGCCTCACATGATTCTGAAACAGGGACATATCGCTTCTGCCAGGGTTGTCGCTTCCTTGGGCCCCTTTATATCTTGGCGCATCTTAACCATGAGTTGCCTGGTGGTTCCTTTAGCCCCAGTGACACTTGGCAGCTTGTTTCCATCTCCAGTTCCATTGGGTGGAACAATGATGGCTGGGGCTGTCTGACCCTGGTATTCACCATGAGTGATCTGCTGCCAGCATTGACCGAAGGACATGTTGGAAGTTGGGGTCCATGGCAACAGTGGGGTAGCCCAATTGTCCATCTCCATATCCCAGGGGCCACACTCCCTTCAGTCTTGCTGGATTCTTCAAAAGTGGCAGTTTGAAATCAACACATCGGTGATCCTGATGCTCACGTCTGTGCTGGCAGTGGTTGAGGGAAGGTAGGCTATATCAGAGATTGGAGAGGGTGTGTGGACCATGAGCCTGGAGCAACTGGTGGTATTACCGAAGGGGGTGAAGGATGTGCAGTGTACCGGGGCCCTTCACCTCGAGGTGGTGGGGGAGTGGGCTGTAAGGTAATACGGGATCCTTCCGCTCTAGGTGGACCTGGCCGCGGAGGGGGAGGCAGCGGTGTGTACCGGTCTTTGTCAGGTGGGGGCGACATTGGTGGGTTTGGGTTTGCTGATGGTGGGGGTGGTGGGGTTGGTGGTGGTGGTGGTGGTGGAGGTGGTGAAGGTGGTCGGGGTGGAAACTGATTGTATGAAACCCAGGGTCATCGGTACTCATTCCACATGTGCTGTCCATCAGGGCTGATCATTGGTGGTGCTGAATACACAGGATTGCTGTTCAGTGGATGCAGTTCATACCACTGTTCCTCAATCGGCAGCTGGGGTCGTCGATAATTAGGATTGGGATGCCAGGCAAACACATCCCACATCTGAGACCCATCACTGCTGAGCTCGAATTTCAGATTGGGTCGTTATGCATGTGCGCCAGTGGAATATTGGTACTGGTGTCCTGGATTGATCGGGGAGTGGTTGTTGAAGGGGTTGTTCTGCAACATGATATTGAAGTAGTTACAAAGAGGAGGTTACGAGGGTTGGAGCTTGTTGCTATAAGTTCTATGGTATCTGCAGTTGTCGCTGAGATTGAGGTAGGATTAACGGCAGCATTCGTGGGAGGCAAGGCGCATGTTTAACCCTCACAATTCTCTTGAGAACACTTAATGTGTACTGACCTCGCTCGCACATTTTGTAACATACCACTTGGTTTGACAACCGTCTGATATATGTGTTTGTCAGCCATTGTCTGCTTGGAGCGTTCAAGTTGATTACTAGATGAAAGGTGGAGTATCACCCCTGCCACTTGGTTGCGGTTTCTCAAATCCCACCCAACTTATACAAGATTTCTGAAGCTACAACAAATGAACCATATGAACACATGCGATCGTCTTGCTTGTTGATGTTCGATACTGGAAATCGGCCAACTGACCTTTCAAGAGAGTTACTTGCTTATGCCAGTGTCCATCTCTTGTATAACAAAGCAGGTGACCTGCATTGAACCCCTGTCGGTGGTTGCAGATTGTGGGAATATACTGCAAATATACCACACATCCTCACATATACCACCATCTCGAGCTGGGAAACTCCGATTATTCAATGCATATCAGACTCAGATCTCTTCCTATTTGAAGGGAGCTTCATACATCGATGCAATCCGACCCCGGCTGGTATCTACAGGTGCATCTGAACCTTTGCATGGAGGTTTCGGTGTCGTGCTCAGGGCAAATATTGTAGGCTTAGCAGGGGTTAGAGACACACACCCAATCACATTGTGGGGTACAAACAATTTGTCGGGTGAAGTGACGTATAGTTCTTTGTCTGTTACCAGACGAGTCCTATCAAGCATGTGTGTCCTATGGAACAGAGGCTCATCTTGCTACTGGGGCGTGCAAATTGAACCTTCAGTACCTGTCTTTACGCCTGAATTGGTGCTCCTTACCATTCACCATTTACTCATTGCACCCCATCAGCCGTTCACCATACATTCGTCGCACCATTTACCAATCGCCAAATACATATTGCACCTCATCTACCAATCACCATACACTGGTCGAGCTCCATCTACCGGAGATACTGTAACAACGATCACCAGTATGAGTCATTGGGCAAATCAGTTCTAACAATTGTGATGCACACATTTTGGAATGTAGATCCACTATACCCCTAGTTTTGCTCAACATCATCGAAACGATCACCCAGAGGAATTTGACGACACAGAAGAGGTAATAAAATGACAGGGAACAGAAGCACATTGGAAAACTAGTAACTAGCAAGATGAGCAATGGAAGAGGAAGTCAACAAATGCAGAAGAACCTGACACTGCCCAAGGGTTCATACCAGCCGAGCACACCTCCGAAAGCACTCCCATACCCAAGCTACCGGAGAAACATAACTTTACATTTGTAACCATGAGGAAAATTACCCACACAGAAGTTTATAGAGAGGCCGCAGGTGGAACAGTGGTGGGAGAGGCAATCGGCCTCCACGACAAATATCCAAAACTGAATTGGCACCTGAAGCACCCATTCGCAAATATGCTCGAATATCAACCAGCACATACTCTGGGTACACAAAGCACACTTGGGTAAACAACCATCTACTGTATGGCCTTGTCAATTTCCATACAGCACCATACCTGGCAATATCCGAGCTGGGTGAGCGGTGGAGGTAACCTGACTTTGGACTGCGAGCAGAGGGTTGGCTTCAGGCAGCTGGAAAATATGGCAAGATATACTGCCGGAACATTTTCAAGCGGATCCAGTTTCTTTCGGGGCATTTACCAATTGCAGAGCACCTGGATATCGCTTTGGTGCATCTGTACGATTCGGCTCATTATCCGCTCTATAGTGAGATGAACTAAGCAGAGTGGCGGTGGGAAACACTAGAGCAATTACCCGATGGTACGACGAGTGTGCCAGTAATTGTTGCCTCAGACATTACCCATGTCACAAATGCCGCTTGCAACCAGAGCCCCTGGCCGTTATATATGAGTATTCGAAACATTCAGAAAGATGTTCGGCATGCAGCATTCAGGTGAACCAGGTTTCTGGTTGGATTTATTCCAGTTCCACCAAAAGGCGCAACTCATAGAGACTCTTCATGGCAACATGCAATTCATACCATCCTGAAACCACTCAGGAATGTCAATATCAGTGGCGCTGGTTATACGTGGAATTGGGCCACAGGTTGCAAACGTACCTGCTACTTGTTCATGTCAACATGGATTGAGGACAACCCAGTAATCGCAATGATCAAGATGATTGGCAGAGAAGTACGCCCTGTCTGTGATATAGCGAAGGGACCTTAGATGGGCCATGGCAAAAGATTTTGCAACTGGGAGCCTTGATATACATCAAACTAACAGGAGCACCTGGAGGAGAATGCACTTGATGAATTCAAACAAGTACATCTGCAACCAACTTCAAATTTCTTCTGGGATTATTCTCTGTGCAACCTCTATCGCCTTTGCAAACAGATTTGCTTTATACACTCTATTTGGGGATCATGAAAGATCTCTTCAACTATCTTTGAAGTACCTCACTGAATGGGGTATAAATGCTGAATTTTATGTCCATTTCACCTCAGTTCCATACTACCCAAACATTTTGAGTTTCTCTAAAGCGATTGATGCTCTCAAGAATGAATCCTGGCATGGCAAGAATATCCAAATACTCAGTAGTCCATCTGCAGTACGTGCTCCTCTGCATTCCAGTGACATTGCAAGGAAAACAATCGCAGAAAGTGCATCTGAGATGGAGGTTATGAAAACGATTCGTATACTGGTAGAATTTTCTTTGCTGGCAAGCCACCAAATACACTCACATATATTGTTGAAATACCTCGCCAAAGCTCTCGAAAACTTTTACAAGTGCAAACAAATCTTCACTCCTCAATTTGCTTCCAAGGCTCAGACAATGTGTTCAGAAAGCGACTTCCAAGCACAGGGCGCAAAACTTGAAGAGACCGCGATGGAAAGAATAGAGAAAGAGCTTATTAGGAAGATTCATGATATGAACACTGGGCAGCAGAGGACTTTTGAGGTGTGCCTCAAAGGGGAGCAGCTGCATGCAACTACCTGGAATGCAAAGGAGTGGGCAACAACAAAGGTATGACTCAAAGCAGAGCTCTATGGAGAGTCCACTGACCAGCTTGCCTGGTTTGGCCTGCCGATCGCAGATGCTCAGGACCGCCTGAGACTGAAGCGCAGTCCCAAAGCTAGCTGTGGACCGAGAGGCATGTTTGCTTGAAAACTTGAACAAGAATGTCACGCAATCATGACTGCCATATTTAATGCATTGAAGGTCACTGCCGCTGCAAAGTGAGAGTTTGAATGGTGCCTGTTGGAAGCCGAGAGAAAAGCAATCAATTGGTCAAAGAAGCGCCTACAAGAGGTTGCCCAGCGTCAGAAGATAGAATTTTATGGGCCAGGACAGGCAGCTGAAGCTGCTTTTTGTCACGCAATAACACAGAAGCGTCTGAATTACGATCAGGGATGGGACTCAAGCAAAGATTCAAATTTATGGAAGCAGCTAATACTGCAATTCTATTACTTTGGAAAACCAATAATGCACTTCCTCTGTCATTACTGCAATTTCATCACCAGGATTGATGCTCTTGATAAATTTTCCACCAAGATCTCAGAACTTTTGCACATTTCGAACATTGAGGAAGCCTACTGTGCCAGCAATGGGCTCCACTTTATGCTACAGCATCATCATCACAATAATTGCTACACTGCGATGATCTATATGGCACAGACTCTTCGGTGGCTTGCTTTGAATAGATGGTACGTGGAGGGGAGCAGTGCTGTAGTCCTTAACATGATGATTGGTCAAGAGAAACAGCCAATGACCAGGTGCGCTTGGCCAAAAAGAATCCTTGCTGGCGAATCTAAACCATTGATACGACCCAGTACACCATCTCTGCGGCAGTTCAAATGTTCAACTATTTGTGCACATTCATGATCTTTCAAGCGGATATCACTAGCTGAAGCAGCTGAAACCTTCAGCATCCCAACATTGCAATCACTTGTCAAGCAGCATCTGTGTCGGATATGCAGCTGTGATGGGGTCAGTGTGATCTGGGGCTACAGAAAGGAGTTCAAGGAAGACATAACCTTAGAACCTCACAATAGGGTTGCTTTCTATATGCCGGAATATTTTAACCCTCAGCAGCTGAACCAGATCCTGCTGGACTGCAGCATTGAGGGTATACCTGATTGTGAAATGCACTGATGGCTACCGCAGGTGATATGGGTGCGCGTGGGCAAAAATATTTATGTTAGACTGCATGGGCACCATCCAATATTTCCCATTCTCTACTTCACCTCAACATATCTGACCAGGACCTCACTGTCAAGTGGAATCATTGTGAGGACTGATGGCCCGCTGTTGCAGCAGCACCCTCATTTTCTTTCATCCCCTTCAGCCTGGGTTAATAGACCATTACCACTGGAGTTGGCTGTTGTCAGTACACATTTCGAGCATCCTTTACAGTGCCCTCAGGATGTGGATTGGTTTCTCACAGTGGTAAAGGAATCAACACCACATGTTATTGCCGTGGAGAAAATTGAAGCACAGTGCCCCTTGGTCCCAGAGATCCAGGCAGCAACAGGGAACCATTTGGTATGGATTGAACATAATCATATGGATTTGGATACCTACTGAGATGTATATTGTGACAACATACATATGGACGAAAGGTTTTGAAGCCACCTCTGCGATCGATCCAAATGAATGAGAGGAGTCACATGCAGGGGTGCACTCAATATCCGGCAGTTGTATATGGACAATATATTAGTATAATGAGATCTAGAGATGTCTATTTATACAAATCTTTCGTGACGATGCATGCGGTAGCAGCAATGAATTGACAGCATGATCTACACATGGAGTCACATATGATGCCAATTGGCAGTGAGGACTGCAGAGTAGCAGGGAGGCACACAGTGCAGAGTACACAAAGGAGCCAGTTCGTTGACACCGCAGGAAGTGGTAGAAAGGCTGTGAGATGCTCCTGTGTAATTGTGGAAAGTTCACAGGTGCAGCAGGAGAAAATTGCATTTTCCTAATGCAGAATACAAGCTGGATGGTGAAGAGGGTCGAATATAGCCTGTTGCTTAAAAGGCGAGAACAGTATGAAAGAGACTTGATCCAGATTGACAAAGTGTAAAAGAAGTGGAAGCTGAAGCTATTTGATTGTGTTGTAGACTAGAGAATGATTGAAGAAGTAAACTTATCCTCCGCCAGACACCTCGTTTACACACTGTGAATTCGTACATAATCCACTTGTTCCATACTACCTGTGAACTCTGGCATTCTTTGTACATCACCTTGGTATGAATTCTACAATTCTTGTGAAACCTGATTAGAAATATGATTTTCTCTCACTTTGTAATATATCCTCCATTCAAAACCAGATTGCATTCTCGTCGTGCTTTAGCCTACGTGTGAAACCTGTTTTCATCCTCATCAGGCTTTAGCCTACTTTCTAAACCTGATTTGATTCTCATGGTGCTTTAGCCTTTGATCAAAACATGATTTTATTTGTGTTGTGGATTAACTTTTGTATCATACAGTGATTATCACTACACCATTGATTGTTGCTCATCACCACCGTGATAATAGCACCCCCTCTTCGATGCTTAATACTTACCAGGGTCACGACCCACACTTGTCTGGTTGATTGGGGTGAAAATTGTCAATAGCTTTAAGTCTATTTGTGTTGGCTGTGGGCTACTGGCTGCACACATTGTAACCTTTCAATTTTACAAGATATTGCAATTGCTTTTGAAAGAACTGGGAATTGTCTATCAGTTCGACTGCGTACTCTTCTCTTTCTCCAACTATCACTGATGGTGGAGGTTCTTGTATTTTTAGTGGCAGAGGGTCCTGAGCCGCCGGTTCCAATCAAGATATCAGTTGAATACAGTGAATACCTCGTAGGCTTGGTAATTTGATCTGATATGCCCAGAGGATGATGATTTTGGTTACTTCGTTGGGTCTTATACATTTCAAGTCATGTCTCTCCTCTGGTCGAGTTGTTGATATATTTCGTGCGTCCAGCCATACTCTATCGGCAACTTGCAATGCTCTATTCACCCTTGAGGACTTGATGGCTTGTTGGAACTGTATGGCCTTGGCACTTTTGATTTCTGGTTGGAGTTTGCTGAAATGTTGCTCCATCTGTTGGGCTATTGGCTCAGCATTTACATTGCAAATATCATTTGGGTCCTGAATTAGATGTGGCCTGAATATCATTTGCAGATGACAAGCGTAGTTCCCAAAGAACACAGAGCAATTGGTTGTCTCTGAGGTATGATTGTTGCCTGTAAACTAACCCAATGGTAGCAACCTAACCTGATTGTGCTGTTGAAAATTAACAAAGTCATGGAGGTACTGTTTCATTACTGTATTGATTGTTTTGGTTTGGTTGTCAGTCTGCAGATGAAATACGGTTGACAGTCTTCATTCGATTCCCAATCATTCCCCATTGTGTTTCCAGTATTCTAAACCAAAAATGACCCTGGGTAAGACACTATCGTCTCAGGCAGTCTGTTCAGTCTGAGCACCTCTTTGACAGATATTTCTCCCAACTCCTTTCGATTGACTTTGGCAGTTCAGGGTGCCAGGTGTCGAATCTTCATTAGGCGATTGACCAGTACCCATACTCTATTGAACCCTTCCCTTTCTGGTAGTCTGAGTATACTATCCATGCTCAAGTCCTTCCATGCTTGTTCTGGTACTTCTAACATTCATAACAAGCCATGAGTCATTCCATGGGTTGCCTTGCTTCTCTGGCAGGTATGGCAATTTCATACATAGCAGTCCACACCCCTCCTCATCTGATTCCAGGAATGGCTTCAGCTTGGCAGGTCATAGGTTTTTGCTCATCCTGGGTGTCTTATAACTGGTAAATCGTAGTACACCTCAAGCTACATGATCTTCTCCTCTTCTATTGGTTGAACTTGTTGCTCTTCAATGATTTCTAGTGACTGCTTGTTTGTGCATTGGCACTGCTATTGTACTGGCAATTTTGACACATGTTTTTTTCCCAATTCCATAACTCTTTAAGACTGACTTAGTTATTGTCGACTTTAACTGTTTCTGCGAAGGCCACTTACGATGACTTTCATAATGCCTTGTTGTGGTTTTCCATTTTTAGCATGATTCGCTGCGTTTTTTCTGCCCCCCCATCTCGAAAAATATCTTCTGGCGTTCTTGTAAATGCATTGGGCTTCTGTTCTTGTTGGCCTGGGCGGTAAACAATTTTGAATGTGAAATGGAAGAGAAATTTGGACCACCTGGTTTGCCGCTGGTTCAACAGCTTTAAGGTCATGAAGTACTGCAGATTTTTGTGATCTGTGAGAATCTTAATCAAATGTACTGAATCTTTGCACTCTGGCCTCCACTGTTCCAAACTTTTGACAATCGCCCCAAATTCTTGATTGAATAATTTGATAATTATCTTCGGCCAGCAAATATGTTTTAGAGAAGAATACAACTAGATGCAATACTTCTGGATTATTGTACTGTGAAAGGACTCTGGCAGATATATAAGTTGAAGTGTCAGTTTCAAGGACCATGTCTTTTCTATAATTGAAGTGGGCTAGCACTGATACCATCATAAAAGCTACATTGAGGACTGCGAAAGTCTTCTTCTGGTTTTAACCTCCACCCAAAGATACAAACTTGTTGGTGAGTATTGTGAGTGATTGAACCACCCTGCTGTACTTTCGTATCAAACATCAATAGAAAATTGCAATGCCCAAAAAAGCTTGGAGTTCTTTAAATTTCTCAGCTGCTTCCCCTTTTGCAATTACTTGAACTTTCTCCAGATCCATTCTGATTCCGTTTACTCTGTCAATTAACACTAGACACATAACTTCTTTCTTATGCAACTTGCAGTGTTCTGCTTTGAGGTATAGCCCAGTTTCCTTGAGTGATATCATCACTACTTGAATGTGTTGCATATATTTCTTCAGATCACTGTAGATATGAATATTGTCCAAAAAGGCCAGGCAAAATACATTAAGGAAGGGTTCCGGTATATTGTTGATGAATTCTTGACACAACACTGAGGTGTTGGTAAGTCCAAAAGGCCTAACCAAGGATTCAAAGAGTCCATACTGGGCTCTAAAAGTTGTTTTCCATTCATCCCATGCTGCAATACTGATCATATTATAGGCATCGTACATGTCTAGCTTAGTATAGTACCTCAATTTCGACTGTTTTAGGAAGTTTTTTGAATCAAAGATAGGGGAGACTGATTTTTCATTGTTCATTCATTCAAGTCTTGTTGATTTACACAGAGCCTCAGACCTCCGTCTGGTTTTGAGGTGAAAATCACACAGGCACTGCCAGGTGATAATGATAATCAGATAAATTCTTTGGACAAATTCATTTCGATCCATTGTTTTAGAACTTCTAATACTTCCCTTGAGAGGCTGTAGATAGGCCCAAAAAGCAGCATGAATCAATTCTGTAACATAATCTTATGGTCATAAAATTGATGCTGGGGAAATGTGTCTGCTATCACTTTACTGAATAGAGGTAGAAATTCGTAGTATTCTTTGGGGATGTCTTCTTCAATGGTCTTGCCCTGCAGGTCCATAACTCCCAACACTGTGTTGATTTTGTCCTACATGATAGCATAACCCTTAGGTTTCCCTTTTGTAATAGTTTCATAATATGGAATGCTGCTACTGTGCAGACGTTGAATTGAGGTGTATTTGAGTCTACTGTTGGTTCAATGTGATTGCCCGACACACCCATGCTTGAGTGATTTTCGTAATGTTATCGCCAGTCACTGCTTTTCAAATCAATTTTTTGTTTTCAAATCCCACTCCAGCATCAAGACATTGTATCTATGATAGTTTCAACACTATCGGATGATATCTTAACAATTGTATCAAATGCTGGTAGCCGTTTCTGATATCATTGTTTTCCCAGGTGTGATATGGCTATAGTCATAATTGTTCCTGATGCGATGGGTCTTTCTCGATAACCTCAAACTCTCTTCATTCACCTAATTCCTTTTCCTCCAACAGATGATGGCAAATAAAATCTTTACATACAAAGGCTATTCCCATGGCTCGGCAGTCAATTGAAGCATATGTATTGATTAACCTGCCTCCGATTTTCAGTGAATATTTTACAATCAGATGCTTGCTTGCCATTAAAGACTCCATAATATCTGCACTACTCATTGAAAACTGTGAATTTCCAAAATGTGACATAACAACTTGGGACAAAGAGTATTCATGCCCAGCACAATGGCTATTCTTATTGTATCAGCTTAAACTTTTCACAACTTGACTACCTTCTCAACTGTCTTCTCCACTCATTTTTCATTGCCTGTGTTCTCAAATAGTTGTTCCTTTACCTGTCCTGACTCGGCCTTCAACCTCAATTGGCAACATGTTGTGAAATGCCTTGAATCCACACAGTACATGTACAGTTCTCCGTCCCTTCATTTCCTATATTCATCCAGGGTTATGTTTCTTCCCACAACTGCAGATTAGTTCATAGGAGTGGGACCAAAATAGCCTGCCATATTGTCCACTGGTACAGCTGCTTGGGCAGATGAGGTGTTGTTTATGTTGTCAGGTTGTTAGTATCCTCCTTCCCACTGGCCTGATTTCTTTTTAGTTTGTCATATTTATATCTGTAAATCTTGCTTTGAACACAATTTGACGAAGTCAACTAGGTAGTCTGGACAGTTGCAGTGCTGTGGTGAATTTTATAAATTGTGGGACAGGCTATTTCGCAGTGGATTCATTTGTACTTCTGTGTTTCATTTTATATGAGCAAAATATTTTTAGAATTCCATGTGATACTTGGAGAATTTGCAGTCACTTTGGTTCAGATATTGGAGTTCGCTTGTTGCAGTTGTCACTTTGTTCTGATCTCCAAAGGCAATATCTGCCATCTTCAGCAGGGATTTAAAGAATTCAACATGACTTCTCCCAATACTTCATTGTGGTATGGCATTACCTGTGCCAGGGCCGCTTTGTCAAGACATGTGATGGTGTACCTCAGTGCCTTCCATTTGGTGTCGAATCCACTTGGTTTCCTGCCAAATTTTGGGGCCAACTGGACCTTCCATCCCCTAAGTTCCTTCCTGTATTCTCCTGGAAAGCGGGCAATTTCATTTCTGTTGTTTTTGTATTCCATTATGTCCGGGACTTTGAAATTCCTTCCGTCTATTAGCATGAAAATTCAGGTTACCTCTTTTCTATATTCATTTACCGATCGTCTTATGAATTTGAGTTGTACCTGGGTATCTTCCAGATTATGTGATAGTTCCGCTTGTTCTGGAGCAATAATTTCCGGCTTATGTTCCTGATTCATATCATTTTCCGCTAGATCCCCAAGACTGCACTCCTGAGTTCATCACTTTGCTGAGGTCATCTTTTGTTGTATGAGGATCTGTTGTTGCTTTAGGTTCATTTTCTCCATAAAGATTCTCTCTCCTTTGCTTATAAGTTCTGTAATTCTGTGTTTCTTTAACTTCACAAGGGTCTTTTCCATCAGTAGATCATTCAGCCTGCTGATCATGGATAGCCTGACCAGGCCATTTGGTACTATGTTGACTTGGAAAATATGGACCCAGAGTTTTCTTTTGTCTATTACACCAGTGTTTTCTTGATAGCCCTAGGAAGTTCGCAGCAGGGTCATGTACGATCACCCGCAATTTCCCTGATAGTTGTCTTCGGCTATCACTCATCTCGGATGCCAGAGACAACCTGTTTGGATGGCTAGCAAACGAACACCCACACCATCAATAAGCATCGACGGCTAGTTAATTGCCGCAGTCACTTCTGCTTCGAATCACCGATGACAAACGGGCAGCAACAAACATCTGAATGGCATCGGCCAAGAAGCTGACAACCTAAGATTATGTGCTGACTCTGAACAGCGAAGCTGCTCTCTATCGAGAGAGGCCTATTTGTTTGGAGGTCATCAGATTGATAGAATACCAATAGTCAGGAGGCACCAGCCGGTGTGCTTGATGTCATAAAGGATACCGATGGTCTAATTATAATCCAATGACACTCAAGGCGATAGCAGATCGAGAGATGGAGGCCACGATAGTTGCGAAGAAACGGGCATTGGTTCGAAGGAGGTCCAGAGGCTGTTATGGTGCCGGACTCTAGCAAAATGTGTAGATAGAAGTATTAGTTAGAATGCGAAGACGAAGGTATAAAGACCTTGGGTTCTTGGAGGGTAGAAAGGCATCAACATTCTCAGCGCGAAGAATAAGGCTTAACAATATACGTATTGAAAAGCTATTCTTTTCGTTCAGAATCTTTTAATGATTGCACATCGCGTGTGAACCTCCTAACGTATCTTCGAAGCAAGTCCCGAATTAAGTACCGATACTATATTGACCGGGTAAATCCGAAGCGAAGCTCCTGGTGTTACATTATATTGTTAGCAAAGATACGCTTCCGAGGAATGTATTCTTTCTACCTACATATATCAAGCGACCTTGATGCCATACAACTCCAACTGCCACTATCGAGTCAACTTCTTCGATTTAGGTGGAATCCCATCGCATCTTGCAGAACCAGAACCTCTCAACCTCTTCGATACCATCGACGCTCTCCTGAACGAAACAGAAGCACCTCTCCAAGATTACTTTTGAGACGCACCTGATACGCCGTATCCGTGGAACGTCTACTGGACAGGCACAGCCAGACCGGGAGAAGGTCTAAGTATCAACGATCGAGTCTTGGCTGATCATTGGACTAGATACAAAGGCTTGCACATAGATTGCGAAGATCAGGAAGTGTGTTATTGTAAGCACAACTGAGGAGGAAACCACACAACAATCAGAAGAGCAGCAGCCGCTCTGACAACCATCGTCACAACCATTTACCATGGGAATTGGTGAATGATTTTGGATGAAATACCACTACTATTTCCATACATATTCCCACTTTTCTGGTCATTAATTACATACGCCTCCCACCCAGACTACAAACAGTCGGTACAACTGCAGCAACAATCCGGAGCTCGATTTCTCTTCTTTCACACCACTCCTGTTGCGCAATTCTACATTGTCCTATAATGACCCTATCCGACTCCAGCATGATGGACGCCTTTACGGTAGTTAGCAGGGAAAATGCGTTGATCCTATCCAGCGATAAGTATAAGCATGTGACACAATACCAGCCCATCACAAGGAAAGACATTCCGGACTGAGTTATTGAGCTTTTGGATGGAATCAACAGGGAGCTCGGACGAATGGATCACCTTATTCCAGAAGTAAGGGGGAAAAATTTTGAATTTCAGACAGCCCTTCCAGGATTGGCCAAAGCTTACACAGGCCTCATCATTAGACAATACGAGATATATGATGCCGTTTATCTGGGACTGGGCAAGATGGAAATGGCTCAATTCGAAAAGCATTTGGACATAGTCATCCAATCCCAAGGGTTTGCGGCTAAAGTTCAAGCAGCCTTTGTTCCGATGAAGGCGCAATCTACCGAGGCCTACGAAGAGCTGCGGTTAGCCCTCAGCAAACAAATCCAACGTTCTGGAAAAGACTGGGGAACCCTCTCACCTCTGCGCAATATTAGGGAATGAGCCCAAGAATGCCTTGCCCTCCAAGTGCATACCACATCCCAGGAGCTGCCGGATGTTCGGATAAAAGCCCAAAAGATGGCGAACGTATGATCGGGCTATATGCCAAATCTCGTCACGAAGTAAAAAGGATACAGAAGGAATCACAGAACAAGGCAGACAACGTGGAGAGGGAAAGGAAGGCAGCAGAGCATAAGATAAAGAAGCACTTTGAGTGGAAATTCAAAGAATTCACTAGAGCTTTGCAGACAAAGCTCTCAGATGATAGAACTAAGAAATCAGTACGCTCACTGGCCCGGTCAGTATTGACAACAAAGGAATGGGATACCAAGCTGTTGAGCTGGGATTCCGCCTTCGATACACCGTAAGTAATGGCGTTGGCATATGGATCAAGGAGGCTGTGACTTCAGAACCTAATGGTAATGGAGACGCCACAGGAGGCGTTGGAGGAGACCCCCCAGGAGACTCCAAGTCTTCTAGTTCCAACTCGAGTAGCTCCTGCTCTTCTGATAGTGGTGACAATAATCTCCCGCCACTTCCACCACCATGAGGAATGGACTATAGTGAACCACCTGCACTGCCACCACAAGTACCACATCACCCACCAAGAGCTCCGAATTCAGCCAAGAAGCAGAAGATTGAGCTTCCCTGCATGTTCGAGGGAGATCCAATTGACTGGTCGGAATCCTACCGCCACTGGATTACAGGAGCGGATCGACATCGCAGGTACTTCAAAGACGAGTATAACAATGACGATGATAAGATCATCTTCGTTGGAATTATTCTTCGAGAAAAATCGTTGGCCTGGTACAATAACTGAGAAAAACAGCTTAGAAAGCATTTTCAGGTTGACAAATGGTCGGCATTCACCAGCGATATGGAGGAACAATTGATTGACCCAGAGGAAGAATCAGAATGCCTCAAAAAAATGAACAAATTACAGTACAAGGGAGATATCTGGGACTACATCATCAAGATGGACAACTTAAACTACCATGTCTGCTTCTCAGGGATTGCATGGCGGCAGGCTCTACACAGCGGACTCAATGAAGAAATCAAGGATCGAATATTGTTTTCAAAGATTACCCCAAATGACCACATAGAATACGAATTACTGCTCAATCAAGTCGGCCGCGCATATCAGAGACACCTGCAAGAAAAGCGCCAACCTAACGATCACAAACCCAAAGACAAAAAGAACAATACGAAGAAGCGTGATGCTGATTGTGACAAGGGGAATCAAGAAAAGAAGAACTTTGAGAAAAATTCTGACTCCAAGAAACCTTGAACGGAGAAGAAGGGTCCTACCCTACTAAATACGGACAAATGCAAAGCCCTCAAGGGCATCACAGAATCATTGCTGGAAGCATGGGCCAAGCATAACAAGTGCAAGCGCTGCGGTTTGTCAGAGCATCGATGGGTATTCTGTAAGAATGTCATCAAGCTCTCCTCCAGTACGAAGAAGAAGAAGGATCAGAAGCCTAAAGTGGAAACGCCAGAAGTAACCACCTCTTCTTCGAAGGTCAAGCCTAGGAGTCTGGCTGACCGCATTACAAAATAGGCAGCAGCCTCAAGCTCTTGAGTGCTGTACGAGGTTGACTTGGATGGTATGGAGATTGATGGATGAAACTAGTTTCTTTTGTCGTTCCTTTGGGATTGTGGCCCTTCCTATGAGTTTTTTTGAGGTACAGATACCTCCGGTTTTTGGTATACATGGGTACAGACATCTGTGTATCATGTGGGTTATCATCTGGGTCTTACCAATGCGGTCATTGGAATTATAGCTTTTCGATATTCAATATACTTTCTTTTCTGCTGTTTAAGAAACGGTGCCTGAGGATGAGTTCAATACTTGAAATATGCTGGTCATATAGCATCCAAGTGTGACTAGTGACAAACGATTACCATCGAGCTTGATCATACTCACTTAAAACTGATTTTCCTACGCATCAATCACAATCACGACCAATTGCGGCCAGAGCTGTGTCGAAAAGCAGTTCACCATGGTTGTCAACCGAAACGATCGAAATCGCAAGGCTGTGGCCAGCGCATCTCAGCCTGTACCCAAGAAACCAAAGCAAAAAATGCCACCTGAACCTAAGACTGATTCAAGACCCACAATACGCATGTTTGCAAGCTTTCGAGATGAGAAGAACATCCCTGTAAGGGTTCTTTTGGATACTGGGTGCGATACACCAATCATGTCAAAGCAGTGGGCCGATTCACATGGGGTTCCATCAGTGACTTGAATGGAACCAAAGAGAGTTGAAAGCTTTAATGGGGAAAGAGTAGAAGGAGTGGGTTGGCAGTACACCTTCCCCGTTACTCTGCAGTATGAATTTCATTATACCAAAGAAACCTTCGAAATATGTCCAATGGAGAATTCGTCTGACATCATGTTACCTGAATGGTGGATCATGGAGTATGGAGCACTCGGTGGACTTACCGAAGAAAATAATAAGCTCCAATTGACTTCGATACACTGTCATCAACATTGCACAAAAGCAGCGGTATCTTCGTTCTCAATCGAATATGACGATTGCGTTTTGAAGTTCGGTACTGATCCTCGATCAATCTGGGTAATTGGTTCAATGCATGTCAATGTGGCACATGAAATTGAGATCGATTGGGTCAAGCGAATTCCATGGCAATACAGACACTTTGAAACGTTATACAATGGAGGAACTCCCAATGCTCTTCCGCCTCATCGATCCTACGATCATGCCATTGACTAAACAGATCGAGAGCAACCTCCGTGGGGACCCATCTACGTACTCTCAGAAAATGAGATTGCGGTCCTCAAAGAATATCTGAAGGAAATGCTTGATTCTGGAAATATTCATCATAGCAAGTCACCCGCGGGTGCACCCATACTATTCATTCCAATGCCACACGGAAGAGGCTTACGATTGTGCGTGGATTACAGAGGTTTAAATCGTGTGACGATTACGAACCGATATCCATCGCCTCTTATAAACAAACCTAGAGACAGGGTTGCTGGATTGAGGATTTTCACCAAGATTGAATTGAAGGCAGGGTACAACCTCCTTTGAATTAAACCTGGTGATGAATGGAACACAGTGTTTCGTACGAGATATGGACATTATGAATACCTAGTTATGCCCTTCGGATTGGCGAATGCGCCAGCTACATTCCAAGATATCATGAACAAATCCTGCGAGATCGAATCAATCATGGAGTGGTAGTCTGTATAGATGATAGTCCCATCTATACTGAAAACGAAGACGAGCATGTGCGATTGACTAGAGAAGTCTTTGGTCGACTACAGGAAAACAACTTCGCTATTGCACCCAATAAGTGCGAATGGCACCAGAAGCAAGATGAGTTCCTCGGGTATCTCATATCAGGAGAAGGTGTCAGTATGTTAGAAGACAAGATTGATACTATTCTTGGTTGGGAGATTCCAGAGTCTGTCAAGGACGTCCAGTCTTTCCTTGGATTCGCCAACGTCTATTGACGCTTCATCGAAGGATTTTCCAAGATATGGCATCCCTTAATGGAGTTAACCAACAAAACGAACGAAAGGTTGAATTGGAAAGCAAATTCCCGAAATCAAAATGCCTTGAATATGCTGAAGAAGTACTTTACTGAGGTTCCCATATGAGTGGCACTTCCAGCCTGTGTGGCCCGTCGTGATTGAAACTGACACAAGCGATTTTGCAATCGGCGCAGTACTTTCTCCAGTCATTGATAGAAGATGGCACCCTATAGCCTATCACTTCCGAAAGATGAATAAAGCCGAGATCAACTACGAAATCCATTCCAAAGAGATGCTCGCTGTACATCCGCATTCAAAGAATGCAGACATTATCTGGAAGCTGCAGCTCACCATATGTGTGTCTTCACCGATCACAAGAATCTCAAATACTTCACGACTATGAAGCTCTTGAATCGGGGACAAGCCCACTGGGCTCAAGAGTTGGTGGGATATGGTTTTAGAATATTCTACCAACCCGGTAGTGCAAATGAGAAACTGGATGCATTATCTAAGCGTTCGGAGTACCTCCCTAAAATATGGCAAGGTAGTGCCGAAGAAAACAAAAACCAGCCTATCCACCGCGTTCTAAGACCCCATCAGTAGGTAACTTCTGAAGTAGAAATAGTACAAGTAACAGCGATGAGGTTACGAGGCGAACCTATTGCGATTTCTTCTGCAAAGTTGAGAGGAATTCCAGTAGTCAAGTTCAATTCATGGCTGTTAGAAGCAGTGGTCAGCGCCGCTAACAACGATGCTGCATGGCAAGAAGCGTACATCCGAGGTATGGAAGGTAATCCAAGCCCAGATATCTCGTTCGAAGACGAAGCCCTGTATTTTACAGGCAGGCTGTGAATTCCGGACAATCTGCCGTTGAAGAAACAGATATTGGAAGCGGAGTACAATTCGACAGTGGCTGGACACCTGAGGCAGGACAAAACAATCATGCTGGTCGGACGAAACTTCTTTTGGACAGAATTGGAGAAATTCATCAAGGATTATATCCGCTCATGCCAGGAATGCCAGAAAAACAAAGCGGCTTGTCATGCTTACTACGGTCTTCTACAACCTCTAGAATTAGCATACCACCCATGGGACGAGATTTCCATGGACTTCATTATTGAATGACCGGTATCAGAGGGATACTCATCAGTATGGGTAATTGTCCATCAATCTACAAATATTGCTCACTTCATTCCATTGAAAGACGGCGAGAAGAATGCTACAGACCTGATCAAAATCATCTTGAAAGAAGTATGGAGATTGCATGGTCTACCATCGAACATAGTGCCAGATCGGGACTCTGGATTCACCTCCTTGTTTAGTTTCTCGTTGGTCGAAGCTCTTGGCAGTAGGTTAACAATTTCTTCCCATTAGACCCTCAAACAGACGGACAAACGCATAGAGTCAACCAAACGCTGGAATGCTATCTGTGGAATTGCTGCAATTATGAGCAGGATAACTGGTCTGAGATGTGACCAATGGCAGAGTATGCCAATAATAACTCTCTCACCACCGCTACGGGAATGCCACCGTTCTTTGCAAACATTGGGTTCGATCCTGGAACGACGTGGCCCATCGAAGCAGTAGTGAAGAATCCAGCATCGAGGAATTACGTTCGCTGGATGACCAGCGTGCATGTAGTCTGCCGTAAGGGCTTAGAGCAGGCGCGGGAGACAATGGGGAAGTACCTTGTTAGGCGTGCTAAGGAACCTCTGAAGTATTCGGTTGTTGATTTAGTCATTCTAAATGGGAAGAACTTCAAAACTCGAAGACCATCTAGATCACCAGAGGCGAAGCTTCATGGACCCTTGAAGGTCTCGATGGTGCTCTCGCCCACTGCTATCATGCTTGAGCTACAAAGTTGATCGCGTATTTACAATGACTTCCATATATCACTCATCGAACCTTATCGACTCGCCACTAACCCTACTAGACCTACACCGGAGTTTGCTGCAGCCAGTGGGCAGAATGAGCTTGGTTATGAAGTCGACGGCTATGTGTACAAAAATGGTTAGGAGGTCGAAGAGATCATCGGCAGCCAGTACAGCAAGGAACAGAACGGGTCTTATATCTGTTCAAGTGGAAGGGATATCCGAAAGAAGCAGATTTGACTGAGGAACCTTATGAGAACTTCGATAAAAAGAGACTGTTGAAGGAGTATCACAGATAGAATCCTCAGGCCGCGAAGGATAGCAGGATTAAATGACGGGTTGAGCTAGTACCTTTTCCCAACAAAGGGTTTTCAACGGCTCGCTAGACACCAAATGAAGGATTTGGTTTTTTAGGGCTCAAGGGGTCATGATTTTCCAGATCAAGAGAAAGATGGATCAGGAGAAAGATGGATTTGGTTTTAAGGGCACACGGGGTCACGATTTTTCCGGATCATCAAAAGAAAAAAAAAGACAGCAATGTGTCTTAGCTGGATGCACCTGATTGACCGATTCTGCTTGCTGCCATATGTCTCATCTGGACAAAAGCAAACTGATTGGACGATTGTGCTTGCATGTCTCAGAGCATGTAGTCGAAGCAAAATGGTCTTTGCAGATTCACTATGTCCAACATGGATGTCGAATAATTCTCTTCATCGTACTGGATCATGTTTCACCCAAGGCAACGAAGAGCAGATGAGTATGGAGTATGGTCGTTCAGGGACAAACTCTCTGTGAGAGAGGGTAGGGTTACTCCAAGCAAGTGTGCAGCGGGGTCATGTACGATCACACGTGATTTCCCTGATTGGACGTCATCGGCTATCACTCGTTTGGGATACCAGAGGCAATCTTGTCGGATGGCTTGCAAACGATCACCCACACCATCGATAAGCATCGACAGCTAGTTGATGGCCGCAGTGGCTTCTGCTCCGAATCGCCGATATCAAACGCACAGCCAACAAACAGCATAATTGTATCGACCAAGAAGCTGACGCTCGCCGATAACAAACACACAGCCAACAAACAGCTGAATGGCATCGGCCAAGAAGCTGACGACCTAAGATCATGTGCCGACTCTGAACAGCGAAGCTGCTCTCTATCGAAAGAGGCCTATTTGTCTGGAGATCATCAAATCGAAAGGATACCACTAGTCCAGAGGCACAAGCCCGCAAGCTTGATGTCATAAAGGATGCCGATGGTCCGATTATAATCTACAGACGATAAAGACAAGAGATGATGGAGAGATGAAGGCCGTGGTAGTTGTGAAGAAACGGGCATTGGTTCGAAGGAGGTCTGGAGGTGGTTCTGGTACTGGAGCTCTAGAGAAAAGTGTAGATAGAAGTATTTGTTAGAAAGCGAAGACGAAGGCATAAAGACCTTTGGTTCTTCGAGGGTAGAAAGTCATCAACCTTCTCAGCCAGCAGAACAAGCCTTGACAATATACGTATTGAAAAGCTATTCTTTTCATTCAGAATCTTTTAGTGATTTCACATCCAGGGAAAACCTCCTAACGTACCTTCGAAGCAAGTCCCGAATTAAGTACGGATACTACTTTGATCAGGTATACCTGGAGCAAAGCTCCTGGTATTACATTATTTGAATCAAGATTTCCAAGTGTGTTTGTATTTACCCAGTGAATGTGATATCACAGGCGATTCTTGAAGATTGTCTGATATAATTCTAATGATGTATAAATGCTGTTAGGGCAGGGTGGTATTAGCAACAAGTCTGGGTTACCTGGCCGTGGTCCTGTTCAAAACCGGAACCGTGGCCCCGGGTCGGTTCTGGAATCGCCATGGAACCAAACTGCACAATCACAAGCGGTTCCAACCCAGAACCAAACTGAAACTCGCTGGGTTGTGGCTGGTTTCACCCGCATCAGAGCCTCATTTTTTATTTGCCCCAAAAATTATAACTTTCCTGTTCCAATTAAGTATTTGAGTTTGGATTGGATTGCGACATGTCATATACGTAGATTATGCAGTTTTTCCCACTCTTTCACCTCCCGCTCCCGAGTTGCAATAGAATTAGTTTTAATCAAGTCACTGTGAAATGAAGCTGAAAAAACGGCAAAAATCAACTGCTTTTCACAGTGACTGAATGAATACTCATTTAATCGCACATTGGAGAGCGGGAGGTGAAAGAGCGTGAAAACCTACATAATCTACGTATATAATATGTTGCAATCCAATCACTACTCAAATACTTAATCATAGCGATAGTTTCAGAGATAGGACCCGCCAAAACCCAGTTAGTCACCGTTCTGTTCAGGGTTAGAATGGTTTGCCATTGGACGGATTTGTTCCTTGGCAGTTCTGATCCGGAATCAACCCGGACCCGTGATTTGGAACCATTGCTGACACTAGAGCAGGGGAACAGGGATTTCTTCAATAGTCCAGATAAACAGGTCATATCTGTCAATTTCAGTAACTATAAACATGTGGGTTGGTAGCATATAGGTTTCTCGGTTGACAGCTTGTTCATTATCATTTTTGGCCTGCAAATAAAATGCCCGTGATGGTGAGGTTTTTACTGTTACTGGGCATACTCTAATCATGGCTTGTGAGTCCATCATTTGTGTATTGGCAGCTCTTCCCTCAGCTGTATGGGTTCTCCCACAATTGTGTTCACAAAAGTACTCTTCTTGGTTCCAGCAATCCATGTGTAAACTGGGGTATTTGGTCCAAATGTGTTTTAACACCAGATGATTGATTTGCATTCCTCCTTCATTCTGTGTGGCTTTGATTCAATAACTGTTCCAGGGGGATACAGCCTGGGTTCATGCAAGAAGTATTCTTCCAGTGGTTGTTCAGTTTCTGAAAGAATAGCATTGATGCTATCCGAGGCGTTTAGGGGATCATTCTGAAAGAAGTTTGTGATTCCAGCTTGTGGTGATTTGTTGATGTGGTATGCTGGTATTTACTCAAAAATATTGGATTCTTCTTGTCAAAATTTCCAGATATATACTATGCAGATGTGTCACCAGGAACTGTGCACCATTAATCAATTTTTGAAGTTTCCAATGGATTTAAACACCATGCACTGAGAATTTCAGGGTCTGTGACAACAATAACAACCATTTTGGTGGGAAAAATGGCACATATACTAAATCATGACCAGTGATATCAATTGTGGACTCGTTCAACTGTCAAGAGTTTACAGCTTCGGTATTGAGGATTCAGGGCTTGAGACTCTAGGGGTTATAAAAACCGAAACCCAGAAAGGGTAAATGATCAAAGATAGCTTCAAGCTATGGAGCGAGGATAAACGCCGGAGGGCTAATCTGGTCTAAGGTAGCCTGTACCTCTGGAGATGAGGACTGTATGCAACAAACTTGATGCTGAATTGCCAAGTGTAAAAGAAGTGGAAACCAAAGCTATTTGATTGTGTTGCAGACAATAGAATAAGTGAAGAAAGAAATATATCCTCAACCAAACACCTGGTTGATATACAGTTATTTTGTGCATAATCTATTCGTTCCAAAATACCTCCATACTCCTGCTTTCTGTATACATCGCTTTGGGACTATTTTATATTTCCCATGACACCTGATCGAAAACTTGATATCATCTCTCTTTGTGATTTAGCCTCGATATGAAACCAGATTTCATTTTTGTTGTGCCTCAGCCTTCATTTAAAACCAGATTTCATTCTCATTATTCGAAATCATCGTTTGAAATCTGCTCTTATTCTCGTGGTCCTTTGGCCGATATTTGAAAGCTGATTTCATTCTTGTCGTGCATGATCTTTTCTATTATTCACCAATGATCACTGCACCACCCATTGTCTCTGATCACAACCATGACACCAACAGAGGATAGAGAGATGAAGAACTGTGGTTGTTGCAAAGATGGTTGAAATTGATTTGATGGTTTAGAAGCTCCTCGGAAATGCATTGATAGAAGAATTTGTCAGCGTGAAGACAAGGGTATAAAATCCTTGGGTTCTTCGAAGGTAGAAAGACATCAATCTTTTCAACAAGAAAAACACACCTGAACAATATACAGATAGGGGAAAGCCTATTCTTTTCATTCAGAATTATTAAGCATGTTCTACAAACAGACTATGGCTTCTAACCTATTTTGGAAGCAGTCTGGAATTCAGTATGGATACTCATTGACTGGGTCGACCTGAAGTGATGATCCTGGTGTTTGATTATATTGTTTGCAAAGGAATGATTTGGAAGAAGGTATTCCTTCAACCCATACCAATACATCAAGTGACCTCGATGCCATACAACTTCAACCCCCACTGTTGTGTCAACTGCGTGGATTGCACTGGGCTCCCCTGACCGCTTGCGGAACCAGAACCACTCAACTTCCTTGATGGCATCAATGCTCTGTTAAATGAAGCAGATGAACCTGTTGAAAATTACTTTTGGGACCCACCTGATACACCATATCTGTGGAACCTCTACTGGACAATGATAGCCGAACACGCACGATGCATGAGGAATAATGACCCAGTCTTCACAGATTATTGCACTGTATACAAACATATGAACAATTGTGTAGAGATCGGGAAGTGTGTTATTGTGTACACTACTGTGCAGGAACCGGCACAATGATCAGCAAAGCAGCAGGTGCTCAATCATCCATAGTCACCACCGTTTACCATTCGAATTCGTGAATGGCTTCAGACACTGTATCACCTTGCTTTGGTTACCAAATGCCATATTGCTGAACCTCAATCAAGTATGCCTCCTATTCAGACTCTACACAATCAGTAAAAGTGCTGTGAGATTCTTGATCTTGAATCCTCCTCAGTTTCACCTCTCCTGTTGAAAAATACTGCATAGTCCTATGATGGCTGGACCAGATACCAGCATGATCAATGCCCATACCATGATTAGAAGGGAAAATATGTTGATTCCATCCAGTAATAATGACAAGCAAGTTAAGCAATACCAACCCAGAATGAGGAAAGATATTCTAGACTGGGCAATTGAGCTTTAAGATGGAATGAACCGGGAACTCTGACAAATGGACATTGGTATTGAGGAAGTCAAGGAAAAGATTTTTGAGATATTGATGGCTATCCAAGAGTTGACCCAAGCTTATCAAGGGCTAATCATTAGGCAAAACACGATTTACAATACTATTGGCAAGGGAGTGGCAACGATGGACAGGGTTCAATTTGACAAGCATTGTGAAAAATCATTCTATCTCAAGTGTTTGTGGCTAATGTTGAAGCAGCTTTTCTTATAATAAATGCCCAAATCCCAAAAGCTTATGAAGAGATGTAGTCAGTCCTCAGTAAATAAATGCAATGTTTTGAAAAAACCTGTGGAATCTTCTTGACTCTGCTCAACAATAGGGAACAAGCCCAAGAATGCCTTATCCTCCAAGTGCATACCCAATTCCAACTGATGGTGGTTATTCAACTCAAAGCTATAGAACAGAGCAAACGGATGTCTGGGCTATATGCCAAGTCCCATACAGATGTCAATAAATTGCAGGAAAAGGGGCACAAAGAAGTACAGGGAAGGAAGGCAGCAGAGTGAAGGATAAAGAAAGACTAAGTTCAGTGAAAATTCAAAGAATTCAGTACAACCTTGTAGATACTGCTTGTGGATGAAAGAATGAAGACATCAGTACACTCACAGGCCCAGTCAGTGTTAACACCAAATGAACAGGATTCCAAGTCTGTTGAGCAGAGATTCCACCTTTGATACACCATCAGTGATGGCATTTAAATGAGGATCAATGGGGCTGTCATTCCAATACCAAATGGTGATGGATATGGTACAGAAGATATTGGAGAAGACCCCCCAGGGGACTCTGAGTCTTCTTGCTCCAGCTCAAGAAGCTCCAGTTCTTCTGATATTGGAGACAATATTCTTATATGACTTCCACGACCAGCAGGAATGGATGTTAGCAAATCACCATTATTACAAACACAAGTACCACCTCAAACACTATGACCTCCAAATCCAAGCAAGAAGCAAAAACTTCAACTTCCCTACAAGTTTAAGAGAGACCCAATGGACATGTTGGAGTCCTACCACCAGTGGATGACAGCAGTAGATTGCTATCTCAGATTCATCAATAACAATTATCACTATAACGATGTCAAAATTATCTTGGTTGGAAATATTCTTCAAGACCAAGCTTTGGCCTGGCATAACAACTGAAAAACCCAGCATAAAAAGTATTTTCAGGTTGGCACATGGACAGCATTCACCAGCACTATGGAGGAATGTTTTATTGACCAAGATAAAGAAATGGAATGCCCCCAAAAATGATGTAATTGCACTACAAGTGTAACATCCAGAACTACATTATATCAATTGAGGACTTAAACTACCATAAATGCTCATCAGGTATTGCATGGTGGCAGGCTCTATACATTTGACACAAAGAAGCAATCCAAGATGGAATATCTTTTTCCAATATTTCACCAAACAATGATGCAGAATACCAATTACTGCTCAATCCAGTCGGATGTGCATACCAGACACATCTCCAAGCAAAGCACAATTACAATGACCATACACCCAAAAACAAAAAGTTTAAAAGGAGGAAGTCTTAGAATAATGGTGATGATAAGTGAAATCAAGGAAAAAAAAACTTTGAGAATAGTTTTTATTCCAAAAAACCTCAAACATAGAAAAAGGGTCCTAAGCCTGTCAATATTGATACAGGTGAAGAGTTGAAAGGCATTCTGCATTATGTACAGAAAGCACAAATCAAGCCCAAAAAGTGTAAGCACTGCAGTTGATTTAAATATCGATGGGCATTCTGCCTGAATACATTTATGGTGTTGTCCAGCAACATGAAAAAGAATAAGAAGCCATACAAACAATCTTGGATGCCAAAAGTAACCACCATTTCTTTGGAGGTCAAGCCTATGAGTCTGGCAGACCAAATTACAAATCCAGCAACAGCCCAATCTCTTGAGTGCTTTACAAAGTGAACATTGAAAGTATGGAAATTGATGGATGAGTCAAAGTTCTTTTGTGATTCCTTTTGAATTGCTATTCTCCCTATGGGTTTTTTTTGATGTATACCCACCTCTGGTTTTGATATTTATAGATAGAGATATTGATATTTCTATGGAATTATATGGGTATAAAAATTTGTGTATGTTTTGAGTTTTTGGTTTTGCTAATACAGTTATGAGTATTACTTATAGATTTCAATATTCAATATTCTTTCTTTTCTGAAGTTTAAAAAATAGTACCTGAGAATGAGTTTAGTACTTAATATATACTGGACATATACAATCCAAGTATAACAAGTAACAAAACAATAACTATTGAACTTGATCATGCTCATTCAAACCTCATACAATTATGTATCAACCCTGACCAAATGTTCCCACAACTGTGTTCAAAGACAGTTCATCATAGTTGTTAAGAAAAAAAGTCAAAAACCCAAGGTTGCAGCCAATGCATCTCAGGCAGAACCCTGGAAATCAATGCAACCATTATAGCCAAAACCTAAATCAGGTTCAATATACACTGCATGTATGTTTGCCTGCTTTCAAGACTAGAAGAAGGTCTCTATAAAGGTCATTTGGGATATGGGGTGTGATACACCTATTATGTCCAAGCAGTGAGCCAATATATATGGTGTTTCATTTGTGACTCAAACAGAACCAAATGTAGTTGAATATTTAATTGGTGAATAAGAAGATGAGTGGACTGGCAGTACACCTGCTCTATTACTTAGTGGTATGAATATCATTGAATCAAAGAATCCTGAAAAATTGATTCTAAAGAGAATTCGTTAGATGTTGTGTTATTGTACTAGTAGATTGTCAAGTATAGAGCACTCAGGAGAGTTACTGAAGATAATAATAAGTACCAGTTTATATCAAAATACTGCCACCAATACTGTACAAAGTCAACAGTATCATTATATCCTATAGAATATAACAATTCCATTTTGAAGTTCAGTATGGATCTTTGATGGATTGGAATCATCAGTTCAATACATGTCAATGTGGCACTCAAGTTTGAAATCAATTGGATAGAGCGAATTCCATGGCAGTACACACACTGTTGAAAGATAGATATCAAAGAAACCACCAATTCTTTTCTGCCTTATCGATTCTATGATCATGCCATTGACTCAAAATATTGAGAATGACATCTGAGGGGTCCTGTCAATATACTCCCAGAAAAGAAGCTTTCAGTCGTTGAAGAATATTTGCAGGAAATACTGGTTTCCATAAAGATCAATTCTAGTAGGTTATCTGCAGGAGCTTCCAAACTGTTCGTTCATAAGCCACATATGAGAGGTTTTCAATTTTGTGTAGATTATAGAGGTCTAAATTTCAGGAGGATTATGGACTGATATCTATTGCCAATTATGAATGAACTTGGAGGCTGGGTTGGTAGAACAAGTTTTTCACCTCAATTGATTGGAAGGCAGGGTTAGTATTAACAACAGTTCCAACCTGGAGACTCTGGGTCAGGTTCTGGTTGAAACCAAAGCATTTGAAAATTGATAGTTCAGGTTGCAAATAGAAATGAACTAGAAAGAACAGTTCAGGTTAACTCTATATTATGGAACCATCTACATTCCTGTATGATCTGATGGGGCCAAAACTGGTTATATACAATTGCATATGTGAATTTTGAAATTATCAATTCAATCAACCATACAATTCATATTAATGATATTGACTGTTATTAAACTTGATTCAGTCAAATTCAATATTATGACTACAATTGATAAAATATGTATCATAACCTGGTAGTTTGCCTTCGCAACATGAAGACAGATGGTAAAAACTATATTCAAAATTGTACTGTGATAAATTTCAGTATATTGTGGCAGGTGTCAATTACTACAAATATTTTAGTATTGATCATATATTTTATCTCATTATTGTCTACCTTTTGCACATCCCATCCATATCTGCTCTAATCCTACCTTTAAAATCAACTTGAAACATATTTCAATAAAATTACAATGGGTCTAGCATTTTGTATTTCTTTCATATGGTATTTCAATAGACTTTTGATCATATATATATGAAATACAAAACATTTCTCAATAGTAACCAAAAAAACAACAAAATTAAAGATATCTATGTCCAATTACGTGAAACTAAAAACCACACGAAATATAAAATACTGATCACTGCTCTAATATCACATATTTACTTGTTCTTTTTGTATTTCCTGTATATCGACAGACATTGAGTTCCTAAGGACTAGTGATGCTGTGTGCTTTGACATTCAAACTGGCCAAATATAGTTTACAATGTTAGTGGCAGCTGGAATATATGGCGGGACTGCGTCATCAATGATATCAGAATCATCACATATTTTCAAATGGTTTTAATTGTCAGCCTGCCTATTATTTTTATGATAGTTTGGATTATCCAAGTCACCATTCTAATGGAGCCAATCATCAGCATCAGACTACATTTGAGTGGCACTATCATCATTACTTGTATTAAAATAGTGGTTCATTCTATGTATTTGCTGGATGTTTCAAAATGTGGTTTTGCCATATGGGAGGTCAATCTGAGATAGAACTGGTGGAAAACATTTTTTTGAGGTATTTCAAAAGCTGCAACTCCATCATGTTCAAAGGCCGACCACAATGCTTTTACTGGCTTTTCAGTGTTTGAAATATAACCCATGGCAGATATTTGTTTATATCACGGTTGTGTCAAGTGAAAATCAGAAATGATGTAGTGACCGATGAAGACAATATGAAGGATAAAAAGGGTATCATGTTTGGGTGAAAGGAAGCAGGTTTAATTGGAAGAAAACAGGTTTCATTGGTTGCGTTGCAAATAAGGTGTGATGGTTATGTCATAAGCCATGGCTTGAAAGGGTATGGTACATAGTAGGGTAAAATTGGAATATATTTCGGAACGAGTCACTTATGATGACAACAGTTGCATTAGCTGTATATAAGGCTGATTGATTTGTGGAGGATAGGTTTGTTGTTCACTCATTCTCCACTCTACAACACAATCAATAGGTTCGGCGCCAACCTCTGTTCACTTCCGTAATTCCAGATTTTGAGTTTCTTGTCTTGTTTGCAATTTTTGCAATTCTGATGTCTAATTTGGTTTTATAACTCCTAAAACCCTAAGCCTTGAAACCTTGACAGTTTGTTCTTGGCATGTAATACCTTCTGAATTGCCTGTTAATTTTAACTGCCCTGCCATATATACAAAATATTCTGAAACTCGGCCATCTATTGAAGTATTCTGTCTTCAGCTTTTTTGTTGATTTCAGAATCATTATCAGATGTTGATGAAGCTATTTGTACTGTATTGCCAGCCAAAAGACCATGATTGCTTCTCGCAATCTGCCAAACAACCAGTTTTTCTCAAAGTGTTTCTCCCATGGAGTTTCACTTCCTCTATCCAATTATATCACTGCAAAGTGAAATACCTACTTCTATTCCAACTGTTTATGGCTTGATTGAGAAGATGTTCTGCTCTTTATTGGCTGGATCAGTATACTTTGTATTTATTGTTTTTTGCTGTCACCACCAATTGGTGATATTGGGTATCCAGAATACCCTGGTATTCTCTGTGGGATCCAAATGATACTAATTAAGATTATAATAAATTTGTTTCCAATTGTTCAATACATCAGGTGGTGAATTCATTCAGAGTCAGGTGGCTGTCACAAAAGGTACAGCATAAACACACTGTTGTTTGGTATATTTCTCTGTGATTGCAGGTGTAGAATACACATTATCACTGAACAAATCATATAGATCATAAGTTGATTGACCTGGCCCTGACACTGATATTTAGAGTAAGAAGTTGTGATTTGATATCGTTTGAGGTTTTCTGATGGTCATGAATACATTATTTGATGCAGTATTCATGCTCTATATATTTTATGAATGCATCCTTGTACTTGGCAGTGATGAAACACTCATCCTCAGAATCAACATGCATAGCCTTGTCCCATTTCCAACATGATTGAAACTTGTGAAATGGATCAGGATTATATGATGCAATAAGGAGCATGTTTAATTCTGGTGTGACCGCACATTAATTTTTAGCCAGCTTTTGGCATGCAAACTTCAAAGTAAAGTACAGATCCCCTTTCCACTGAGTTTTCATCTTGGCCAAAGTATGCATGGTGCTATCAAGATAATTGAATATGATATTATGTATCATGATCACATAATATGAGGTAACTATACACAGTTTTGATATGCACAGTATTCTGTAATGAATTGATCTCAGTACCTCCATTACCCAGTTGACCATACTCCATTTGTTCTCAGTCGGCAATAAGGGCCAGCAATCATCAAATATATGGTGTTTACGCCACTTGCATGTATACTTTTACAATCTGTATACCCATTCTAGTCATTCCAGAGTTGAATTCCACTGAGTTTCAATATCTATGGTAGGTAGTACTACAATTCTAACTGTAAATTTCTGGCATTTGGGAAACTCATTGTGTTCTCTGGGAGGCAGTGTAATAAATACAGCAAGTATTCTGTGCTCTATCAAGAGGCTGTATTCAGATTGAAAGTAGAGATAATATACAGAAACTACCTTTTCAATAATTTTCTTTTTTCTGGGCTTCATGTTTGCTACCTTTGCCATCTTTGCATTTTCTGACTTCTGCAGCTTATGGCTTCTGATTGATGCAGTACTCTTATTGTCACCAAATCGCTCATTATGGATATTGGCTTCCCTTGAATTCATTTAACCATTGACCCCCAGACTACTCATGAAATCCAGTAAATATAGTTGAAAAATATGCGCCATGTACGGTACTTGGTTTTCTAATGCTGACCACTCAATTCCAGACATTTCGAGAGAAGATTGTAACCTTCCTGTTATTCAATATTTGCATAAGGTGTTATCAGTAGACTGAGGAAGCAATTGACTGTCAACAAGGCCAAAATATTGAAGTACTTTCTTCAAATCCTTGGCCAGTTGCCCACCTGTATTAATACCTTCAGCCTATAGTTGTCTGTAAGTGGTACAAAATATTGAAACCAAATGGCTACAAACCTCATCAAATACATGCTGTACTTTATGAAGGCACCAGTTGAGATCTATATAATAGCCAATGACCTACTCAATAGCCAATGTATTGATAAATGTTGACCCATCCCACTCTATACTAACTTTATGTGAAGGGTTCAGGTCTTTGGTATCGAGGGTTCAGGGCTTGGAGTTCTAGTGGTAACAAAAACCAAAAAGATAGAGGGCTTAAAAAGTTGGAAAGAGCCTATAGCTAAAGAGTGAGAACTGTATGCAAGAGACTCATTCCAGAATGACAAAAAGTGAAATAAGTGGAAACTGAAGTTATATGATTGTTTTGTAGACTAGGGAATAAGTGAAGAAAGGAATATATCCTGTAATGAATACTTGGTTTATATAGATTAATTTTATCGATAACCCACTTGTTCCATAATACATTTAAACACCTGTATTCTTCACATACCACTTTTGCCTTATTCTTACATTTCCCATGAAACCAGATTTAAAATCTCATGACATTCTCATTATGCGGTAGCCTCTATTGAATATCGGATTCCATCCTCATCATGCTTTAGCTTCTATTCGAAACCGGATTTCATTGTTGTCATATATTCTCATTTGTATTACTTACTGATGATCACTCCACCATTGCTGCTCACTCAGCACAACTATGAAACTTAAATTGTTGTTTGAAATTGTTTTTTAATTGCAACAATTGTGAGGGAGTATTCACTTTGACAAATATTACAAAGAGTATTGCCCAAGGGAAGAATTAAATCATGTTGTGAAGTATTTAATGTCGATTGAAACTACACGTTGGTTATAGTATTCCACAGAATGTATACCGAAACAAATCATGGAATCAAATAGCAGTCCTAGGCTTTTTGATTGAATTCAAGAGTTGTAAAGTCATTATTTGCCAGTTTTGCACATTCTATCTGTAAAAAATTTCAATATGGTCTCAGATTTTTAATCAATTTGTGTTTAATTGAAATTACTTGCCACTTTAACAGCCTGACTATTTTTCTTCTTGAGTACTGCTAAAGCTTGCTTATCACCAGTAATACCTGTTCATAAAATAACCTTTGATTTATTGAACTTCATTCACTCTACTTTATATATCATTAATGAGAGATGTTTTGACATATTATATGTTCTATTCTCTGATGGATATATAAGAACTAGGTGACAAACGATACAAATAACGGCAGTGCAGCTGTTTTCTGTATTTGTGCAATGTTTGTGGAATTACAATGCAGTTGCATCCTGGATGCTATTCCACACAATCTTAGCTTTTCTTTCAATATTCATCTATGTACACTATTTGTTGAACATCATTGGCCATATCTTATCAGTCAAATCTCGTATAAAAATATGTCATTTCTGGAAGGAGTATATTACTTCAAGTGAAGATCTGTCAATACTCTTCACCATAGCCGTTGAAACAGTGTTGAAAAGGGAATATGAAAGCAGAATAAGAAAGACATCAAACTACACTTCGGTCAAAATGATCATTTTGTCTTGGAATTTCTGATATTTCATATATCCACTTCCATAAACCATTTGTAGGACCAAATAATACACATTGTGTTAGTGAAAATCAATTTGTCAATACAGGTAGTCAAAACTGCAATATTACTAATGAAGCCCCAAATTTTCCACATACTAGAGATAGTGTGTGAACAGAAATAGTTGACACTCCATTGATGTTCAAATTTTATCTAGCAGTCGAATTGTCATGTTGCATATAAATATTGTATTCGATTATAACAGCTGGATTTCAAATTTATTTTTTATGAATATCCCTTGCAATATGGAAAAATCTTGATTTAATATCTTCAAGCTCAGTTTCAGAGATTGTGTAGTTTTAATTGATTTGTTCATAAAGGCAGTCAAAACTATAATAAAACTTATACAGTACACAAAAATACATATACTAAACAAATTGTGCAAATGAACATTGTTGATGCCATATCGACACTTACATTATATCCTGCAGTCTATATTTCAAGTTTCATAAAAATAGAATATTTGGGTCTCTCTTCTGGCTTATGGACTCATTGAAGATACATCTGCCTTGCGATACACATAAATTGTGTTCAATTCCTTCATGCTGAGTTTCAGAAGTTCATCAGTTCATATCAATTTGTCAATAATGGCAGTCAAAATGGCATTAACACTCAATCAGTATCCAAAATTCCATGTACTAGAGATGATGCACAACTGAACATTGTAGATACTCGGTTGACAATTAATTTTTGTCCTGCAGTCTAGACATAATGGTGTGATGTTGCACAAACACCACTGTATTCATTGTACCAGCTGTTGTACATGCATATTTCATTAGAATATGTCTTTGGATATTGATTAATTGCCATTTAATATATTCAATAATTGCTAATATTGAATTTCAGAGGGGACTTGGATACATTACTTGGCAGTAATTTGCCAATACAGACTGTCACAACTCTAATAATATTAATGCATTATACCTGGTCCCTAGCATGCAAAATATTGTACAACCACAAATTGTTGACACTCTACTGATGTATAATTTGATTTTTACAGCCAACCTGTTTCATTTCATCATTGTACTTTATTGAATTATGAAGGCTGGTTTTTATGAATATTTGATAAGTATACATCTCGCAATACAGAAAATCCTAATTATATACTTCAATTCTCAGATTACTCAGATGAATCGCTTTCAACTGATTTGTGGAAAAAGAGAGTCAGTTATCAGATAACACTAACCCAATGTATCAGTTTCTTTCTGTGGCATATATTGTGTGACCCAATATTGTTGACACCGATTTAAACTTCTGCAATCTGTGTATTTCATAGCATGATAATACTAGATATAATTGTGAGTGCTGGTTATTATATTTGTTTGACAAGAATATACTCTGAGATACAGATGAATGGTAATTTTATTACGTCAATTCAGAGGTTAATTGAATGAATTGCATATCAGTGATTTGTTCATAAAGCTACACAATATACTGATAAGACTAATACACTATATCCATTCCCTCCCATGCCACATATTGTATTACCAAAAACTATTCATGCTCCATTGATTCTCACTTTTACTCCTACAACCTATGTATTTTATTCTATAATTGCACTGAATTCAATTGTCATGTCTGAGTATTATGTTTATTCAACAAGAAAATACCTGTTGATACGGATGAATTGAAATTCAATTTCTTACATTCAGAGGATATTCAGATGAATTGCTTACAACGCATTTTTCGATCAAGACAGTTAATACTTTCATAACACAAATGGAATACACCTGTTTCCTCCTGTATATGATATTGTGTAACCAAAAATTATTGATGTTTTATTGATATTAAATTTCAATGCTGTAGCCTACCTGTCTTAAAACATGATTGCACTCTATTTGAATGTAAAGGCTGGATTGAATACATATTTGAGAAGAATATACAATATAATACAGATAAACTGCGATTGTAATTCCTTCAATTCCGGTTACTCAGATACATTGTATACTACTTATGTGTCTATAAAAGCAGTCAATCCTCTGATGACACAATTACAATGTATCCATTCCCTCCCATGTCCAATATTGTGTAACCAAAATTGTGGATATTCCATTGAAGCTCACTTTTACTCGTGTAGCATATGTGGCGAATCGTACAATTGCCACTCAATTTAATTGTGAAGTCAGGCAGTTATGCTGATTCAACATGAATATGCCTTGGGATCTAGACAAATTTTGTTTTTATTCCTTCAATGATATCTTACAAAGCCTTCAGAGGTTACTCACATAAATCAGTTACAACTGATATCTCAGTAAAGATATTAATTGCAATTTATCAGCAGTTGTAATACATGTTTCAGTATGACTATATTCTATGTATAATGGTACAACTATTTGATATTTGATGGACAGTTTGCCTATTTGTTGACACATAGTCGGTAGCATTATTCCACTTACAACCGGGGTGATGTGGTGTAATGATAATGATGAATTTGTATCTTATATATATCCCACTTTCTTCAGCCAGCGGATTGTACTGAATATTCATAGTTATCCATAAGGTCATTGTGAGATTGCCATAATGTGTTCTGGGTCTGAGTGGCAGCTTACACAGTTGGAATTCCATTTAAATGATTTATACTGGTTGTTTGCCAAAGTGTTTTACTATGATCAGACCACAACCAGTGAGAGAAATATAACATTAATAATGTAAAATTCAGGTGGCAGATTATATATCAATTAAGTTTTTGCTCACATTCTCAAAATAATCATCCTTCATATATGAATGCTCAATGATAGTATTTCTCATATATCTTGTGTGGTCAAAGTTCATATTGGTGGTTCCATCCCTGCATATGCACAGACAATTTTTTCAGATATTACTGAAATCGTAGAACACCAATAATTATACAAATACAACTCAATCAGTATTCAGGCTTCAAACACTGTCGAAAATAACATTATAACAATTAATATTTGCATGATGATCTATACTTATAGGTCATCATACACAGTACCAATATGATCAACTTGATTGAACATTTGGATAAATACTAGTAATGGCAAATGCATACATGTTGTCATTATGTACCAATTCAACTGTTTTGACTCACATAAATTCCGCAACAGGCTTTCCAACTCCTTGTAGCGAATCAATAGCTCCAGGAGGTGAACATGGTTGGGCCCTACATGATATGGTAGGATTGGAAATTGTATTCAGAGTGACAACCACCAGAACCTTCAAGTCTCCAGTGGTATACTTTTTGTTACAGTCACAAAAGTAATCTTCTCTGCCTGTCTATCCCAGTATTGTCAATTCATTGACCTTTATTCAATTCATACAATAGATGTTGAACAGTTTCTGCACCGATTTTTTGATTGTACGAACTACCTACCTGGATTCATCATCATTACTCAGCTTTGCCTACTCATTGTCTTCTCTATCTTCTTCCATATCATCATCATCTTCCTTATCTGATGTTGCAATATTGTCAACACTATTTCCAATTGCTTTCAACATCTGTTCAAATGTTATTTTTGTTTTTCCAGCTGCCATACTTCCTAATACATAGTCTCTCGCTCTCTCTACTGCTGCTTTTACATCTACAACTGTCTGTGTTGCCATTGCTGTGTTACTCTCCACAAATTCCTCAATCAACTTTTCCTTTGCTGCCTTGCTTACAAAGTATGATTTAGGTTTGTACTCAATTGTGCACCTCTTTTTGGAATGAAGACCATGTAGCGCACCAAGTGCTTGGACCTGTTCTGCCTCAATATCTGTCTTGCAATTGATTAATTTATGATGTTGTTTTGTGGTATGTATCATCAATTTATTGAATTTGCCAACCAGAAATAAGGAAATGTTTTTTTGGTATTTAGTCCATATTTGATACACTTTTCAGTGGTTCATGTGGACAGTGTTTTTGGAGGAGATGCTGGCTGTTGAATAGTGGGGGAAAGGTTGGTCTTTATGATAGTAGGTTCAATTTAGTTTAACTACCAAAATGATGATACTAGTAGGCACTACAGATATAATGGCTTTGCAATATGTTCAACCTCAATATACTATCCATTCAACATGACCGCAGAAACTGTTTCACAGGACATTGATTAAGTATCAATGCCTATAATACTGAACATACAACAATCGGTAGCAGAAACAAAAATATTATATTGCCTACCATTTACTTTTATTTATTATTACCAACAATTAACAGGGTTTGTATAAGGCCAACATCATTGCAATTCTGGAAACATCTACAGCAGAGTCTATTATGATATATTTAGATACTAGAATGTGTATAATGACAGCTTAAATTTTTGATTCAACTTGTATTTTACAGAAATTCCTATATATTCTTCAGGTTCTCCCTGTTCTCCATACTCAAATCCTTCACTCTTCACTTTCAATAATCTCACACAATGGCTGAACCACTACAACCTACTTGTGGCAGTAGATCTGAGAATAAACCCACATGTACACCAACCTCAACTGCAATGACCACAATTGAACCAACTTTACTCCTATGGCAGGCAAGAGATTACCACCGAATAGGCACCTATATTGGAACAAACAATACATCAGAACCAAACGTTGAACATTGTATGCAACACAGGTACAAAAAATAACAGCAAAAACAATGCAATAGAATGTGAGTATGATATTGTATAAGAACAACACTCAATTAATCAGATATAATTAGCTGCAATTTGTTCAGAAATATATGAGCCATTCACTGAGGGCTAGAAAAGCAAACCTCCATGGTCTACCAAGAAATACATCCAGGCAGTTCATGAAAGTGAACACCACAATGTTGTCCACTGCAGAGTTTTTGCCAACTAATTTTCTGACATATTACCCCAGGAGTGGACGAGGGCTTCTTTGGGAGTATTAGAGGAAGTCCCAGTGGAGTATATGACCAAAGTAAGTACTATTCCTGATATTTAAATATTCATTTCAGCAACTGCATGATAATATGTTTCTAATATGTTGCAACTATGGCCAGGCACTGTGAGTATGTACAGCATGAGTAGGCAGATATGGGCATCAAGCTCAACATGCTCAATATGGCTATACATGGCATCTTGTAGGCTGGAATCAAACAATCAAAGAATTTGATTGAAAAGCCTTGGGCAGAAATTTAAGAAAAGAGATGGTGTATTCAGTTGCCAGACCATGAGCATGAGAAGGCAGCCATTGAAAAGTATCCATCCATGATCTATGATAATCACATGGATGGATGCTTTCATTGCCAAAATATGATTGTTTGAAATTCTGTTACCTACTGAAGGTGCAAAGATTCATACCCTTGTTCTACTACAGTACTGGCAGTATCAGCAGCACCAGCAATATCAACAGCACCAGCAGAATCGGCAGCACAAGCAGAAACAAAAGTATCTGCAGCCATTGTTTTATGCATCGCGCTTGTAGTATGTGCTATCCCAGCAGTTTCCATATGTGAAGCTGCATCAATAGCTGACACAATGTTGTTTATTCTCAGCCTTCTGTGTGAAAATATTCTAGATAATGATACAAATTGGAATGATAATTTCAATTTCAGTGGCTCCAGTACTAATGACACCATCGAGGATATGACCTGTAAGTACTCCTGCCTTTCAAACATATTATATCAAAATCACTGTTATGTAGAAAACAATCACATTGATGAAGAAATTGAAAATCTTAGTCAATAGGCAAGTGGGTTCATTGGGGATACTGAAAGCGTCAATTTGTAGCAACATTGTGGGATATTATGTATATTATTATCATGGAGTGACTTAATTTTGATATCCAATTGATTTAAACTGTCTCAGCTACAAAATCTCACAATAAAATGATTAATGAAATTGTATTCAATTTGTCATGTATGCAACATTAGTATATTTGGAGTTCTGTCTCTCAAATTGCAAGACATCATCTTTTGAAATAGAAATGAAAGCCACCTTTATTAATGAATATATTCCTTGAAGGTACCCATACATTTAGGCTACTGGATTGAATATGAGTATCAATAGATCATCAACCATATTTGGTTGCACCATTCCTCTACCAGGATGAATTATATGAGTTTGGTGTATATTTTCCATGTTCTGACGACTTTTATTGGCTAAATAGTTCTCAAAAATGTACCAATACTATCTTTGACAGTGAATTTCAGTAATTATCCAATCACAATTTATTAGAATTGCAGGGTATATCATACTCAATTAAAGATGGATAACATTCTTCACAACAGATTATACAACTTGCACATGACTATTTATATTGTCTACAGGCCTGAAAGTAAGTATCACAATATCATCCACAATTTTTGGTCACACAATACCTTTAGCATGAGGGATTATATGTGCTATAATGATATTTTAAAAGATCTGACTGCATTGAGCAATTTAACAGTTCACAATAATGAATCAATACTATCACTGACAGTCAGTATCAGCAATTATCAACTAACCATTGATCTGTATTGAAGTATCTATCATAATCCAATAGGGACAAATCCCATTTTGTACAATATATTTTATGAATTGCATAAAATCATAATTTTAGGATACTGGACTGATAGTCAGTGTCAATGGAGTTGCAACAATATTTGATTATACAACACCTTTAGCATGAGAGATTATAAATACTTCATTAATATTTTCAAAGTACTGATTGCTTTTATCAACTAAACAGTTCTCAATGAAGCACAAATGCTATCTATGAACATAAGTAGTGGCAATTATTAAATTCCAATTTATTAGTATTACAGAATATATCATAATCCAATATGGATAAATACCATGCTTGATGATAAATTATACTATTTATATATGACCATATACATAGGCTACAAGACTGAAAGCAATTATCAATAGTGTGTCACCAATATTTTGTTATACAATACTACTAGTGCAAGGTATTATATGTACAATGTTCATATTTTTAAAGTTCAGATGACTTGAATTGATTCAATAGTTTGCAGCAATGTGCCAATTCTATCTCTGAAAGTGAGTAGCAGCAATCATCAAATTACAATTAATCCATACTACATGACATGTCACAATCAAATATGCACAAATACGATTCTGTATGGTACATTATACCATTTACCCACCTCTTCACACATAGGCTACAGGATTGAAAGTGAGCATCAACACAGCATCAACAATTGTGGATGCACAAGATCTCTAGTACAAGTAACTATGAATACTTTATTCATATTTTTCAATGGCTAACTGCTTTCAATGACTAAACAGTTCTCAAAAATACAGTGATGCTGTCCAAGAAAATCAATATCAGCAATCATTCAATCACAATGTATCAGTATCACAGAATATATCATAATCTACTCAGGCTGAATGCTATTCTTGACCATATAATATGCTACTTGCATGCGGCAATATACATAGGCCAAGATACTGAAAGTGAATATGAATGGGGTGTCAACAATTTTTGTTTACACAATAGGTATAGCATGAGATATTTTTTGTACTACATTGATATTTTTAAATTTCTGACTGCTTTTGATTGATTAAACTGTTTTCAATAATGCACAGATGCTAACTTCTAAAGTAAATATTAGCAATTATTGAATCACTATTTATCCATATCATAAAACATATCATAACCAAATAGAACAAACACCATTCTCAATGATTTATTATACTTTAGCCACCAGTATATACCCAGGTTATAGAACTGCAAGTGAGATTGTCAACAGATTTCTGAGAAACAGTGCAAAACTTATGTTAAATTTCATTAATATAATCTTTAAAAATATTTTGACATACTTTAAAGGACAAACAAATAGTTGATAGCATTTAAAAAGTATCTGTAATTGCTTTGAACTATGGACAGAGATCAATGAGTAATGAAAAGATCACAATAATGGAATCAATTTTATATGATAAAAAAATAGTGAAAAAGCATGAAATGTCATTTCACCTTGAATTTATCCCTTATTAGATGCATGTGTGATGCATTCCATTCAGAAAATTTAAAAGAACCCAGTATTAAAACCTTCAAGTAATACCCTGTGGGTTTAACTAAACCCAGTAAAACCCCCAGGTTGGCCACATCAGATTAGGGTTTATTATGTGAAAATACCGTCAGTTCAGGTTAACTACAGTTCTACAACTGGCAGCCGAGCATGGTGCTGGTTCAGAAATGGATAGTAGACTGATTTCCCACAACTGTAGGCACCACGACTTGTACCCTGTGGCAGGGTACAAGTATATTTGAATTTCACCTGGTCATGAATGGAAAAAAGCATTTCGTATGATATATAGATATCATAAATAACTAGTCATACCGTTCAGATTGGCTAATATACTAGCTATATGTCACAATTTAATAAACGAAACAATGTGGGATCTAATCAATCATGAACTTGTAGTCTAATGAGATTATACTCCCATCTAGTTACAAATCAAACAACAGTATGGGAGATTGACTTGAGAAGTTCTTTTATTATAACCAGAAAACAACTTGGCTATAGTATTTGAGAAGTGCAAACAGTACCAGAAGCAAGTTGAGTTTCTTAGGTATTTTATTTCGGGAGAATATGTTAATACACGAGACATTAGAATTGATACAATCCTCAAATGGAAGATTCCGCAGTTTGCCCATTGCATCCAGTCTTTCCTTAGATTTGCTAATTTCTATCGAGGCTTTGTCATAGGATTGTCAAAGGTATGCCATCCCTTAACCATATCAACATAGAAAGCAAATGAAAATTTGGATTGGAAAGCAAATCCATGCAATTACATAGCCTTTGATATGCTAAACAAGTACTTTACCAAGGCTCCCATATTACTGCACTTCAAGCCTGTTTGGCCTGTGGTGGTTGAGACTAATTCAAGCAAATTTGCAATTTCTACTGTATTCTTCCAAGTCATTGATTGACAATTGTACCCCGTTGCATATTACATTCAAAAGAAGGAAAGAGCCATGATTAGCTACAAAATCTGTAACAAAGAGATGCTCACTGCAGTATCTGCATTCAAGGAATGGACATGTTATCATGAAGATGAAACTCATTCAACAGTATGTTTACCGATCACCTGAATTTCACATACTTCATGACTTCCATGACCTTGAATCGGTGACAGGTATACTGGGCTGCCCGGTTGGGAGCATATGATATCATACAATTCAATTGACCCAAAAGTGGAAATGGGAAACCTGATACATTATCTAGGTGTTGGGAGTACCACTCCCAAAATAGGGAAGGTCATGCTACAGAACACAAATACTGACCAATCCACCATGTTCTAAGAGCTGATCATTTGGTAATATCTGAAGTGGAAACAGTGCAAGTGATGGCAATAAAGTTATAAGGCAAACAAATTGCAATTTCTTCTGCAATGTTCAGGGCGATTCCAGTAGTCAAGTACCATTCATGGCTGTTAGAAGCAGTGGTCAGAGCCACTGACAATGTTGCAATATGGCAAGAAAAATATATCCAAGCTATGGAAGGGAATCCAAGCCATGACATCTCCTTCAAAAACAAAAACCTTTTATGATAAAGGCAGACTGTAGATTCCAGATGATTTTGAGTTGAAGAAACAGATAATGGAAGTGGAACACAATTTGCAGGTGAATAGACAAATGGCGCAGAATAAGGCAATTAAGCTGGTCAGAAGAAATTTCTTTTGGGCAAAAATAGAGAAATTCATTGAAGATTATGTCTGCTCATGCCTTGAATAGCAGAAGAACAAAGCAGCTGGTCATGCTTGCTACGGTCTGTTACAACCCCTCGAATTTGCATACTGCCCATGTGATTGGATAACCATAGGCTACATTGTCAAACTACTGGGATGAGATAGATGCTCATCAAAAGCTACAGATCTGGTTATAATTTGACTGAACAAAGGATGCAGAGTCCATGGTCTACCATCGAACATAGTATTAGATCAGGAATCTAGCATCACCGGAACATTTTGGTCCTCAATGGTCGAAGTTCTTGATATCGGACAAAAGATACCCTCCCCCTTCCAGACTCAAACAGATGGGCAAACAGAAACAGTCAACCAAATTTTGAAATAGAATCTGTGGAATTAATGTATTTATGACAAGGTTGTATAAGGATTAGTGGTCAAATAAGGATTGGTGAAGCATAACCACATTCCTTTGGCAAAGAAAAATGGGTTAATGGATGGTAATAATAACAAACAGATCTTTCAATGAGGAAACAGATTTTGAGGGAAATCACAAAGGTTATGAATAATTGCCAAAGATAATAAAAAGACACCAATGGTTCTACAAGTTGTTTGTGCAGGGCAGCTGTAAAGCTGGTGTACCAAGTATTGTGAGGCTTGGATGTATATTCAGCAAGTGAGCTAAAATGACAATGGGCAAATTTATTGTATATATGGATGTGGAATTGGCAGAGAATTGGTTTGCTGTTCCTTCATTCCTTCATCTACAAAACAATCGATAGCTTTGCCATCGATCTTCGTTTACTTCTGGGATTGCACAATTCGAATCTCTTATCTATTTTGCGCTTCTTGCAATTCTGAATCTTAGTTTGATTTTATAACTCATAGAATACTGATCTATGAAACCTTGACAGAAGAATGAGACTACAATTGATTCTACCAATGATACTGTTTATTTATGTATCAATACACCTGCAATGGTTCTTGTATTGGGTGTATATCCCCAAGCAACTTTGAAAACACATTGGTCATCAATGGCTATTGGAGACAGAGCTGCTTATATTGCCTGTGGACCATTTGATAACCCACAAATTGCAATATCTTTGGCTATCAGTGCCAATTCTGTTATTAATGAATTACTCATACTGCACCACAGCTATCCATCAACATCATCCAATACATTCTCGCCCTGGCATTTCAACCTCCAAAACCACTAGCAGCAAGAACACCTATTTTTACTCTAACTCTCAAACAACTCAGGGCTCCCTATCTAAGTTAATAGCACAAATTCAACTGGAAGTGCCATGTGTGTGGACACAACTGCATATCAGACAACCCCTGCTGAACTTGGATCGGCTGGGAATGGTATTATTCGGATGATGACCACTACAACTCCTAAATATGAAGAAGCGAACCTATAAGTACCAACAAAAGAACATATGACTGCATCTATTATTGTTATTGTTCAGATTCCAAGGGAGATCTTGACCACAATTACCCAAACCCAACAATCTCTTGTGCTTGTAGATCACCACAGCAGTGGCTCACATCTTCAACTTGCAACTGTAAAGTAGAGGAATTCGATATCTTCTTCAACTGTATTGAGCAACACAACTGTCTTCTCTGCACAATCTGGATTATTGGCCTCGAGTCTCTCTTGCCTTGGTACATAGCCCAATGCCAGTCAAATATACTCTTCTCTAAGTGGAATGATAGTTTGCTTAAGCAGACTTTCAAAACGATATTGAAACAATTCAGGAATGTTTCTTAGTCAACAAACAATTCCAGTTGAAATTCTGGTTAGCTGAATATTTTCAACACCAATAAGATATCAAAGGATCCACCACCAGGTATTTCTGTGTTAGATTCCGAGCAACTACGGCTGATTTCAAACCACTAGTAGCAACAACGGCCGGATATATAATATAAGTCATGCCTGAAGACATCTGGCCTGAGTGCCTTTAAGTAGCACAAACCTTTACCTGGAAGATTAACAAATACCAACACCAATAACCCTTTGAACTAGCACCTGATGTCCGCAGAGGAACAGTATACTACAAGGCATATGACCTGAACTCCGAGTTTACCGAGGGATGTACAGTTGATTGTAGATATGAATCTGGAGACAATATTCCCAGAACAACGAGTTATTGAGCTAACTGTAACTTTGCAAACTCGTTCAAAAGAAGCCAAAGTCATCAATTTGCAGGAACAAATCAATTTTTTTGGAATTGGGAAATCTAGAACACAACTGGAATTAAACCTGAGCTGATCCAGAAACAAAGCACTAGAAGACAAAGAAGCAGATCCACAACAAAAAGTTCTGAAGCTGAATAAGAAATAGATGTTGAAACAACCCACAGGGATGGTACAACTACAGCAAGAGCTGCAAGACACCCACAAAAAATTATAAATTATGGAGAAAAAAAGAAAGATGTATTTGATATATGTCAACGCAATATTGACAATAACAGAACATGGAGGCATTGATGGAAATAAATGACACAAAGGAATTGAAATTCTCCAAATTTTGGGAGCAGACAAAAAAGCACTCTGATGGTAGATTCTGCATCTGGCAATGAAAATCAAAGAATAAGCCGCACATTTTTCCAAATGACAATCCATGATCAGGTATGCAGCAAATTCACTGAAAGATATTGCCCTGAATTGAATCCCACCATACATCTACAAGAAGACTGGAGATCTAAAGTTGGAATCATTGAAAAAGGTTCTAGACCAATAACAGCTGGCTTTCAGAGATCAAGATATACAAACCACAGCAAATTGAAAACTCCTCAAACTCAATCCAAAATACATCAATTATGCCTCATATTATGCGGAATGCCAATGATGAGTACCTGTTGTCAACTGGAACAAGGAAGCACAGTTCAAAGCACTATGAATGAGCCAGTCCATTAAATTTCAGGTCCCATAACAGTACTGTGACATACTCTCAGACCTTACCAAATTTGTCTACTTGTGCTCAATAAGAGACTGCCACATCCAGGCGTGTACTGGCAAAAGGCAGTCTGGATGATGGACAGGAGGAACCAAGACACATAAAACTGCAAACAATACCAAATCTGCCCAAGAGGCAGCCCCAGTGGATTGAGTGGCAGGCTACTATAGTCTTGCACCCAGGAATTTTTCAGCAGTCAAAAGACAGACAATCATACCAGAGGACCACAAGCATCAAATCAAAGGAAGACTCTGGATGTATTGTGGCACTTAAGGACTTTTTGTGGTAAGTTGTCCAAGGAAGTTCAAAGCAGCATCAGGTCAGTTTGAGATCAATCTGTTCAAAGAAAATGATGATCAGGCTAAAAACAATGAAAAGGAAATGGAATCCAGAGAAGTTTGGACTAGTACAGTAATGATGGCAATTGCACTGGGAATGAATCTCCTTTGTCAACAAATATTCAGTCTAGTTTGAGAATCTTTCAATTTTCAATCAATAGTGTGGAAACAAAAGAATCTTCAAAAGAAAGCAGATTCTGTATTGTGAAATGTTTGCTTAAAATTGGAGACACATCAGTAAACATCAATGTACTGATTGACTGCCAATCCACTGGGATAGTATTTCTGGACAAATATTTTGTTAGCCATCATCAATTAGGAGAAAAGAAGTTAGGAGAAACCTCAAAATTGGAAGTAATTGATGGAAGACCCATTGAATTACCAATCATTCAAACAATTGCAATATTCAATCTAGGGATACATGGATATCATGTGCAATTACCAGTATTTATTACAAAATTTGGACTCAATCCCATAGTATTAGGACTCTCATGACCCAAACTATATAATATTGCATTCAAATTTTGAAGCAAGAGAATCAGCTTCAAAAGCAGTTACTGTTAACAACATTGTCAAAATCATTCAACCATATGGGTATGAGAAGACCACATGGAAATTGGGAAAAACCCAGAGAAACCAAAGTTAGACATATATACCAGAGCAGTAGGACTCTGTATGCACAGACATAAGATGGTGAAACTCCAGGTATATACAGTAACCTTATAAGAAATCAACAATTCTTTTAAAGTTAGAGAGCCTGAAGAAAAACCCTTCAAAAAGCGGATACCAAAAGAATACTACAAATTTCTCACTGTATTTGATAAGGTGATTGCTGAGGGACTACCACCTCAAACATCATACGATCACAAAATCGCACTTCAAGAAGGTTTTATACCACTATTTGGTCCAATCTTCAGTCAATGAAGTGGAAAACTACAAGTATTTAAACACTGGACAGAAAAAGACCATTCAAAAGAATTTCTTAAATCATTGTTATTACCATGCAGTACCCTACTTCAGTTCACACCAACATGAAATAGAGGTCTAAAATTACGTGTGGACTATCGAGGCCTGAATGAAATAACAATCCAAAACCGTTATCCATTACTATTAATACACGAAATACTCTTTAAACATTCAAAGTCAAGCATCCATTCCAAATTTGATATTGGAAATGATCACTACCTGATCAGAATTGCAGAAGAAGACGAATGGACAATGGACCCCAGAACCTGCTATAGACTACTTGATTTATTCGTGATGCCTTTCGGATTGACCACCATACCAGCATGTTTATAGGGATTCATTAACAATACCATTCACCCCATTTTGGGTGTATTCTTTACAACCTTTGTGGCAATATTGTCATTTACAGAAACAATATTAAGAAACACCGGGAATATGTCTTGGAGCTGATGCAAACAGTGAAAGATGCAGGGCTATATCTGGAAGCAGAAATATGTGAATTCCATCAGGAAGAGGTCTAATACTTGGGATAAATAGTAGGAATCAATAGATTCCAGACAAATTCAGAGAAAAAATAGGCAGTCACAGAATGGGAAGCACCAAACCAACCAAATTCAGTACAAGCATTCCTTGGATTCACCAACTGCTACTGAATATTCATAGGAAATTACAGTAGAGTGGTATGATTATTAACCCAACATATGAAAAAGCTTGTTACATTTCACCATGAACCACTTCAACAATAGGTATGTGAAACGATCAAGCAGGCCTGTATGACCATACCAGTGTCAGCTCATTATGATTACAATAAGGGGATTGTTCTGGAAAGCAATGCATCCTGCTATATGACTGCAGGAACACTGTCCCAATACCATGTTTCAGGAATTCTTCAGCCAGTGGCTTTCTTTTCAAAAAAAATTATACTCGCCAACATCAACTATAGGATATATGACCATACATTGGAAGTACTAGTTAAAAGTCTAGAGCAATGGACCCCAGAGTGCTGAGGTTCGGCATATATAATAAAAATACTGAGGAACAATAAATATAGAGAATACTTCAGGATGTAGAAACTTCTCAACAGGAGGCAAACTTGATATCCTGTTCATATTCAAATTCAAGATCATATACAAACCAGGGAAACAAGGCCAGAAGCCTAATATCCTGACAAGAATGCTAGGAAACATTACTCCAAAGGGTGGGGGCAGATACAACCCAGCAAATCATATTCAGATGGAAAACATTGAAAATCCAATACAAAACTGAATGATTGTATCATTCACGGAAGTTATGATTCCCCCAAAAAACTACACAAGCCATGAGCTGCTGTGGAATTGGATTCAAAAGAATATCAGGAGTGCCCATATGACAGCAGGAAGGAACTTTGTATCCATGCAGCCTCAATACACTCAATAGAGGAGGAATCGATTTGTCTAACCAAAGAATATCGTTATATTCCAGCAGCAGGCAACCAAGGGAGAGCCAAAACCTTGATGCTAATGAAAAGAAATTATCAATACAAAGAAATAAGCAATGATGTAGACAGATAGATTAGAAAATACCATACCTGGGAATACAGCAAACCCCAAAATCAGAAGATACATGGATGGCTCAAATCACTCAAAATACCATAACAGCCCTTGAAGACCTGAGCATGGATAATATAGTAGGACTTTCAAAAATTGAGGATCACAAAATCATATAGGTCGTGGTGGAAAGGCTATCCAAGTTGAACTACTTGGTCCCATGCCATGACGATACAGATGCAAAAATATTGGGGACAATGTTTATTCAAGAGGTATTTCAAACAACATGGTCTACCCAATACCATATAATCAGACGGTGGACAGCAGTTTGGATCAGAATTTTGGAAAAACATATACAAATAATTAGACACCAAATGATGGCTCTCTACAGCCTTTCATCCTCGAACTGATAGTCAAACTGAATGAATCAAAGCAATTATGGAACAGTACTTTGAAGTGTTCATCAATTACAAACAGAATAACTCAGTACAATAACTTGCAATAGTGGGATTTGCATCCAACAATAGTTTCTCTAAATCAACACACTGCTCACCATTCTTTAGCAACTATGGATTCCACCAAACAATGACTTTTGGACAATATCCAATTGACAGCAATAATATCCTTTGAGAAGTCTATGTAGCACAGATAGCAAAATAAATAAAGGAAGTGATTGATTAAATGAGAGCCAAAATGATCAGAGCACAGGCAATGGAAGCTGAATAGCCAGACAAGGACCACTGTAAGGGACAGGACATAAAGGCAGGAGATTTCTTATGGATGGATGCCAGAAACATCACAACTCAAAGATCTAGCAAAAAGCTAGACAGGAAACATATAGGTTTCAACAATATTATCAATGTAGTCAGTCCTTGGGCCTACTGATTGTGACCACCCAAAAACATTCACATCTATCCAGTCAAACAAATATTCACATTATCGAAAGCAGCAAATGTCTCCATCCCTGCGCAAGTAACTCAACCACCACCTCCTGTGGTTGTCAACAGAGAAGAGAAATAGAAGGTCAAAAAAATTGAGAACTCCAGGATATTCAGGAGACAATTCCAATATCTGATCAAATGGAAGTAATACAATGAACAGAGTTGGGAACCAGCAATAAACATGGATGGACATCAAGTAATCAATATATTTTATACAGAACGATCTGACAAGCCTGGATCAATAAACTCCTACCAACTGGTAATTGGAAGGGGGAGTAACTGTCATGATTCTGTAAAAATCGGTGATCCAATTAGGATCTGTAATCAAATGAGGATCGATAATGAAATACAGATTGGTGATCATATTCAGATCGGTTATGAAATAAGGATCAGTGATCTAATAAGGATTGGTATTCATGTATGGATTGGTGCAGGATAACCATACTCATTTGGCGAAAATTAACAGATTTATGTATCACCATAAGAAGAAACAGATTTTCAAGTTATGAAGGAGATATTGAGGAAAATGAAACAGATTATAAATAAACACCAAATGTAATGGAGAGTCGATGATAGTTCAACAGGTGATAAATGCATAGCAGTTGTAAAGGACATGTAGAAAGTTCATTGAAATTTTAATGTAAATTGAGCAAGTCAGCGGAAATGGCAATGAGTGTATTTAGTGTATATAAAGAGGATGATTTGGTGGAGGATTGGTTTGCTCTTCACTCGCTGTGTAGTCTAGAAAACGCTCAATAGGTTTGGTATCAATCTTTGTTTACTCCTGTGATTCCGGATTATGAGTCTCTTGTCTAGTTTGCAATACTTGCATATTTGAATTTTGGTGTGGTTTGTATAACCCCTAAAACTTTAAACACTGAAACCTTGAAAATATATAAGCAGAAAAATTGGTCTGAGATGTTACCGATAGGAAAGTGTGCCTACAATAACTCTCTTACCACCACTACAGGAATGTGTCTATTGATAGCAAACATTGGGTTTGATCCTCAAATGAATTGGCCTATCAAAGTGAAAGCAAAGAATATAGCATCCAGAATTCATGTTCACAGTATTACCAGCATACATGCATTCTGCCTTGAAGGCTTGAAACAGGCACAGGAGATGATGGGGATATACCATAACTGGTATGGTAAGGAACCTCCAAAGTATTCAATTGGTGCTTCAAATATGGCAAATGGAAAGAACTACAAAATCAAAAGACCATCTAGGAAACTAGATGCAAAGCTTCATGGACGGTTTGAGGTTTCAAAGGTGCGCCTGCCTATTGCTATTAAGCTTGAGTAACCGAATCGATGGCATGTTCACAATACATTCAATGCATGGCTTATTGAACCTTTCCGACTTGCTAGCACTTCTATCTGGGCAACCACAGAACCTGTTGGATCTCACACACAAGGTTACAAAGTAGATGCATATCAATTGAAATTGAATTATGAAGTAGAACAGATCATGGAAAACCAGCATGACAGGGAACAGACCCAGGTGCAATATCTGGTCAAGTAGAAAAGATACCTGGAAAATGCAGATTGGACTGAGGAACCATATGAGAACTTTGTTGACAAGTGACTATTCCAGAAATATTTCAAACTGAATTCTCAGACTCCAAAGAACAACAGAATTGAATGCACAGTCGAGCTAGTTTATTTTCCCCTCCAAGAGTTTTTAATGGCTAGCAAGACACTGAATGAAATATTACTATTTTTCAGGCACAAGGGGTTACATTTTTCCAGATCATAAAACAAAGTGGGGATTTGGTTTTAAGGGTACATGGGGTCACAATTGTTTCCAATTGGAAGAAAAAAAAAAAAAGGAAAGTGTCTTAGTTGGATATAACCTGCTTGACCAATTCTGCTTGCTGCCATATATCTCACCATGACGTAAGCAAATCAATTAGGTCATATAACAGGGTCTGTGTGGACTCACTATATTATGAATTTTGACGAAACCAATTCAGCAATCTGGATTATGTTGTCCCAATGGCAATGCAGATCAGATTAGTATGTTTGTTCAAAAACAACCTCTTCAAGAGAGGAGATAGTGTTAAACCTAGCAAGTTTACAGCAGGGTCATATACAATTACTCATAATGTTATGATCAAAATGTTATCTGCTATCTCTCGTCTTAGATGGCAGACCGTTAATTTCAGATGGCCAACAAATGAATACCCACACATCTGATAAGCAACAAAAGCTAGTAAATGGTCATGGCTGCTTTATTTCCAAATGACTGCCAACAAATGGACAGCTGGCAAACAGCTTGATGGCATTGGCCAAGAAGCTGATGAAAAATAGACTGCTGACATTCAACAGAATGGTGCCAGCCAAACAGCTGAGAAATGTTGGAAGCCTAAAATTATGTGCCAACTCTGAACAGTACAGCTGCTCCCAATCAAAGAGGTCTGTTCATCTGACAATCATCAGATCAAATGAATACCACTGGTCCACAGGCAGCAAGCCCACAAGCTTGAGTTCATACTGAATATTGGTGGTCTGTTTATGATTTAATCATAATGAAGATGATAGAAAATCAATAGATGGAGAACCACAGTAGTTGGAAAGAACGTAGGCATTGGTTCAATGGTATGGAAGCTCTGGAGAATATCATCGATAGAAGTATTTGTTGGAGTAATGATAAAGATATAAATACCTTGGGTTGTTTGAGGGTAGAAAGAAATCAACCTTTCAAACTTAAAAAAAACTTAACAATATTTAACAATGGAGAAAGCATAGTCGTGTAATTCAGTATTTTTTTGTGATTTTCATATCCTGAACATAGCTACTAACCTTCATCCACAGCAGTCCAGAATTATATATGTATACCACTTGCATTGGAAAAACCTCAAGTAACACTTCCAGAATTATGTATGTATACTTTTGCATTGGAAAAACCTCAAGTAACACTTCCAGTATTACGCATCCATCCCAATGTACAACCAGGTATGTCAATACCAGTTGGGAAAAAATCAATATGTATTTACCAATCACATAAAAACAGATATATGAAATCCATATTTATTGTCAATATCTTCAATAATATCATCTATGTAATACAGTGCTCATGGACTAAGTGCTGCCATTGGTTGTCGATTTTGTTTAACCAAACTAATTGTTTCAATCTTTGAACATCAAATTATTACTTCTGAAGCACAAGTCTCAATTTGAAATATCTTATGATTTATTCTATTCAATTGGATATAGATAAAGTTCATACATAACAGCCTTTGTGTAGTACCAGGAGTATTACTCTAGGTTTACCCAGTCAGAGTAGTATCCATGAATAATCTGGGACTGCTTTGAAGGGAGGTTAGAAGCTCCATATATAATATAGAAATCACCATACAATTCCTATTAAACGAATTGCCATTCTCCAATTCAAATATTGTGAAAGCTTGTTTTCCTTGCTACAAATATTTAATCTTTTCTATGCTTGAAGAACCCTTGGTCTTAATATCTTCATCTTCAATCTAACAAATACTTCTGTTTATGCTGTATTCAACAGCTTCCATACATTTGAACAATCATATATCTCCTTTGCAACTGCCACACTCTCTATCTTCCGACTCCCCCATATTCTAACCATCTTTAAATGATACTCAGATTACCAGATTAGTTTGTGACATCAACACTGCGGTTCTCTGCCTCTGGACCATGCTATTCTTTCAATCTGATTACGTCCAGACGAATAGACATTATTTGATATACAGTAGGTACATGATTCAGTGTTGTTACATATTCTTAGGCCTTTGTTAGTGGTCAGCTTGTTGGCTGACACCATTTGCTGGTTGCTGACTGTCCATTTGTCATTGGTAAGCCATCAGCTTCTTGGCCTGAACTATTGTCCTGGTTGCCAACTGTTTATGTGTCATCAGCAATTCAGAGCAAATGTGACTGCATCTATCGACTAGCTATTGTTCATTATTAGAGGTGTGGGTATTTGTTTTCTGGCCATCTGACATCATTGCCTCTGGCATCCAGGATATATAATAGCTAATAACATTCTCATCATGAGACCTTGAGTAATCATATATGACCCCACTGCCAACTCACTTGGTACAATACTGTATCCTCCTCTGGTGTATTCATCTCTGAACTACTATAATTGCTTTTAGCCTTGTGGTACAATCTTATGTGGTACACAAAAGTGGATTGTTCTCAAGAAATACTACATTGGAGAATCCTAACTGACTCCCTCATGTAAACTGATCAATATATTTGCAACCAGCTAATGTACTCTGCATTCATTTTCTTTCTTTGATCTGGAGAATTTGTGACCACATATGCCCTTGAACCAAAATCAATCATTCCTTTCATCAACATAATATGACCCCTTGTACCCAAAAATCCAATCTTTTGTCATGTATTTTGTGAGTGATTAATATCCTTTGAAAGGAAAATATGCTACATTAATGATTCATTTAATTCTGTTGTTCCTTACTGCCTCAGGATTCCATCTGAGATACTCTATTCACAGCCTCTTGCCATCAAAGATCTTAAATGGTCTCTCAGTCCACTCTGCTTCCTCAAGATATATCTTCTACTTAACTAGGATACAAATCTGTTTTTCATGCCTTGCAATATTGGTAGTGCATAATGTCTTTCTCTTTGTACCCCATTTTGAATGGATAGCCATCTATATCGTAACTTTGTATGTGAAAAGTAGAAAGTTTTATCATTGCCCTGATGGTAGTGCCGGTAAGTCAAAAAGGGTCAACAAGTGATGAATGGTATGAATAGTAAATATTTTATTGATATGGTAACTCATTCATCATTGCAGTGGATGAGAGTACCTTCAGGATCTTGAAGAGTCAATGCAGCTTTGCATCCAATTTTTTGGTCTTCTAGTTTTGAGTTTTTTTCTATTGCACATAACTAAATTGCTAATCAAATACTTCATAGATTCTTTTGCATATCCGTCATGGTACCTTACTATTGTGTGCTGTGCTTGCTCTCAGTCCATGTAATAGAGTGCATACAGGCTGGTAATCCAGTGAATGTTGTTTCGAATGAAAAATTCTTTGGTTCCCTTTTGTGGACCAATTCATTTGACAATTGGACCCAAAGTTTGCAATGACTGGTAACATTGCCAAAGAGGAGATAAAAAAGTTGTTATTGGCATACACTGCTGTCACGAACATATTAGACCAATTATCCTGCTCACTGTTGCAGTAGGTGTGCAGATAATATTCCAGTCGGTGATTGACCATTCTCATGTGTTCATTTGTTTGAAGGTGGCATGACAACAATGTTCTCGTTTCATATGAAATACTTCAACCAATTAGAATCAAAATGTTGAGAAGAATTTAGACTCACGATCTGATACGATATTCCATGGTAGGCCATGAAATATCCATTCTTCTGTCAGAAAAATCTTGGCGAACTCAACAGATGTCTTTTCACAATTATTCAATAGAATAACATAAGCCAAAATCGTAAATTGGTTGATAATTATACATCCTGATATATACCAATTTGATATGACTCATTCGAGTATATATTCAATCCAAATCAAATTCCTTAGGCAGTATGATTATATCAGAAGTTATAGAAGCCCATAGCAAGCACAATCAGCAGCTGTGTTCTTTGGATATTCAGATTATGAGTAGATACAGTCTTTGATGAATGTCTTCATTTCTGGCAAGAAGAAGTTTTTTTTGACCAGCTTGATAGTTTTGTCATGCCCCATGTGTCCAGCCACCATTAAATTGCACTCTATTGCCAATAGTTGTATCGTCTGCTGCAAATCCTCTGGAATCCACGTACTGTTGGTACAATACAGAACTTCATCTTCAAAAGAGATATCAGGACTTGGGTTTCCTTGTAATGCTTGGATATACTCATCTTGCTATGCAGTATTATTATTTGCAGTGCAGACCACAACTGTCATCAGTCATGAATTGAACTTGACCACAGGAATGCCTCCCAATATTGAAAACAATATTGCAATTCTTTTGCTTGGTAACTTCAGCACCATTACTTGTACTGTTGCGCTATTGGAAGTCAACAACTGAATATGTCTCTGAATGCAGTATATAGAGTGATTTCCATGATCTTCAGTACTATCGTCCCCCAATGTAGGGCAGATTTCACAGCATCTAGATAATGTGTCTGGCTGGTGGTTTGCACTCCCTGGCCAGTCAAATATCTTGGTATTATAACCTGTCAGTCCTTGAACCCAACAGGCTTAACTCCAATTCAAGATTTTGGTTGTTGTGAAATATTCAAAATTCTGTTGATTGGTGAATACACTGATAAGATGAGCAGCATATTCAAGATAACAACTTGATTCTTTGAATTCAGTTACCATCACAATTATATCATTATTATGGATTTCATGTTTGATATCATCTTTGCCCATCTATTGAATGTGGTAGATGATATGTTGCAATGATCCAACCACAACAGGGGAGAATACTGTAGCTATGCAAAATCACATGTGTCAGTCTCAATGACCAAAGGCTAAACTGTCACACTGGGAGTGTCACTCTGGATTCACTGGTTCAAAGACTATCCTTAGTGACTTCAGGACTACTTCAATGTTATCCTAGAAGCTTCACTCAGGAAGTCGAAAATTACTGAAGAATTTTGAATGAAAGAATGCAATTTGCAAATATATATATTGTTAAGGCTGGTTGTTCTTGTTGGGATGGTGGATGCCTTTTCTATACTTTAAGAAGCCCAAGGTCTTTATACTATTATCTTTGCTCTAACATAATACTTCTATCTATCCATTTCCCTAGAACTCCCATACCACCTTCAAATTCATGCCTGTTTCTTTGCAACTACTGCAGGCCTGCATCGCCCAATCACTAAATTGTGATGACTATCATTGTATTATATCCAGACAAATGCTTTTCTGTATGATATCAGTCTACAACTCTGCCTGCAGACCATTGGTATTCTTTCTTTCCAGTAACCTCTAGAAGAATAGATAATGTTCTAATGAAAGTAGCATCACTCTTTGAGAATGGCACATTTTTTGGCTTCGGTAAATTAGCTTTGCTATTATAGAGTGACATATTTTCCATTTCCAGTAGAGTAGAATCTCAGGTTTGGAGAGGTGCATTCTTTTACTTTGTTAGAGTAGCATCTCTGTCCAGAGTGATGAATTCTCTATCTTAATTATATGGAGCAGTGAATTGTTTTGCTTCGTTCAGCAGAGAGTCACTGTAATAATTGAAGCAATGTGTTTTCTAACTTTGGTAGACAGTAGCTTCACTATTCAGAGTAGTGTGTATCCAAGCTTCACTTGATACAATGTAGCTCCGTTATTCTGAATGGTGTGTGTTCTTACCTTTCATGGTGAAGTATAGCTTTACCATTCGGAGCAATGAATGTTCTAACTTGGTTTGACTCTCCAACATGAGTAATAACTGATCACATCTTAATCAGATAAATTTCGAATTATTATATATATCCCTTCCCTGATAGTATTATACCAGGTATAACATTACCCTCTCCCTTAGAAAGTGTGTTTCTAAACAAAATTATTGATTCTTGCCCTTTGGAAAAATATGATCTGCCATGCCCAGGTGAATTGTTTTTAATATTCACTATATTAGTTGGTCCCCACAGACCCTTTTGCCTTGACCAATCAAATTGCTTGCATCCAGCTAAGACATACAAGTGAAGTCCCCCAATCAGGTTGTTTGCATTCAGCTTAGATATGGGAGCCAGCAAAATCATCCAATCAGATGGCTTGTGTCCTCTGCTTCCTTTTTTGAATAATTACCTGGAAAAATTGTTATTCCATATGCCCTTGAAACCAAATGCATCTGTCTTTTCATCTAGGAACAATTCTGACCCCTTGTGACCTGAAAACCAAATCGATCTTTCTCTTGATCCAGTAAAATATGACCACTTGTGCTCAAAAACCCAATCACTTGCAATGTGTATTGCTATCTATTAACAACGCTTTGCAGGAATAAGATACCAGATCAAGCTGTTCACTGCATTTGGTTATGTGGTGCAGCCTGAAAATTCCAGCTATGATATTACTTCAATGGATTCTAATTATCGAAGTTTTTATATGACCCCCCAGTCTAGTCCACATGATCCGAACATCCTGTCCACTCCAGCAGATATAAACTGATTTCCGTTCCTTGCTGGATTGTCTGCCTATAATTACCTCAACTACATGATCAGTTTGAAATTTATAGCCATCCACAATATAACTGAGCTCAGGCTGCCTACTGGCAAGTGCAAGCTCAAATGGAAATATGAAAGGGTTGGTGGAAAGTTAATAACGTTCAATAACGAATATATGCTATGCATTGTAAATATACCAATCACTGGCAACCTCAAACTTATGGCAGTGGGCCAGAGTACCTTTGAGACATTGAAGGGTACATGAAACTTTACATCCAATTTCTTAGATGGCCTTCTAGTCATGCAGTTCTTTCCATATAGCTTGACTAGATTACCAACCAAATACTTGGGCAGTTCCTTACTATGTCTATCATGGCACTTTTCCATTGGCTTCCATACTTATTCTAAGCTTCTATGGCAAAGTAAATGTATATTGGTTATCCAATCAACATAGTTTGTAGATGAAGAATTGGTTCCTTCTGCTTCGACTGACCAATACATTTCAGACTTGAATTCATATTTTCCAAATTATTGTAATATTTCTGTAGCAGTGGACAGAAAGTAATTATAGATATTGTTAGCCATCATTAACATCGCAAATGAATTATCCTGTTGGAAATTGCAGATATCCAAAAGATAATGTGCTAGTATTTGAATGACTGTTTTGGTTTGACCATCTGTTTGAGGGTGGAATGGCAAACACATATTTAGTCTATCATTGAATTCTTCTGCCAATGAGGACCAAAATATGGAGGTGAACCTGTAGTCCCAATCTGAAACTATGTTCAGTGGCATGCCAAGAAATTTCCTATATTTCGTTTATAAAGATTTTGACCAGGTCTGTAGCCTTCTTTCACCATTTTGTAAGTGAATAATGTAAGTCATTTTCCTGAAGCTGCCAACAATTACCCCTAACAATAAGTATCCATCTGTCACCAGTAATTCGGTAATTAAGTTCACCGGAATCAATTTCAATGAACTATATGTTAATTTTACAGGTTGCAAAGACCTTAATAAGGGTGGCAAACTGCATTGTTGTTTTGACATTGTGAGCATAAGCAAATATAGTCCGCAATGAATATCTTTATTTCCGGCCATATACAGTTGTACCTATCTTACCCAATAGCTTTGTCTTCTTCCCTATGTCCTACTACAATCAAGACATGCTCCACTTCCAATATCAGTTTTCATAATTGTAGATCATCCCAAATCCACAATCGGCCTTTATAGTTATGGGCTTCCTATTGCCAAGAGATGTCTGAGTATGCATTGCCTTCCATCAATCAGGTATACTCTTCGTACCATGCAGCATTGTTATTGGCAGCTCTGACTACTGCTTCCAACAGCCATGAATTGAAATTGACTACTGGAACTGCTTGCAACTCTGGAAACCAATTTGCCTTATTACTTTATTATCATCACTTGTACTGTGTTCCCTTCAGCAGTTATCAACTGATTAGGTGATAGAATGTAGTGAATTGGCTCATTTCCCTTGTTTTTGACACTACCTCCCTGTTATGTAGAATGGTTCTCTGAATACCTAGATAATATATATGCTGTTCTGTTCGCACTGCCTGGTCTGTAGTATATTTCAAAATCATGTTCTGCAAACTGTTAAACCATGCAGGCTTCTTTTCGTTTCAAGAGTTTTATAGAAGTCAAGTATTCAAGATTGTTGTAAATGGAGAACAGAATGGTTGGATGAACAGCATCTTCAAGATAATATTTCAATTTTTTTGAATACAGAGACCACCGCAAGAATTTCATTGTTGTAATTGATTTTGTTGATCTATGTCATATCCATCTTTTGTGAGTGATGAGCAATAGGGTCTAGTCTTGTATCAATGACTTGGCAGAAAACTGTATTGATTGAAAAATCACTTGCATCTGTACCAATGATCAGGTAAAACATACTTGAAGTGCAATATTATATAATCCTTGGTAAACTACTTCTTCAGTATATCAAAGGCTATTCAATTTCACACATTTGCTTTCTTGTCAAACATGTGATTTCTTCTCTTGGTTATTACTGTTAGGGGGTAGTATATGTGTAAAAATCATTCGGTAAAGTATCAATAGAAGTTGGCAACCCTGAAACAGATCTGGATGTCCTTGAAAGACTCCAGAATGATATATTGGAAAATAGTATCAATTGTGTTTTCAGTCATACTGATATCTTTTCCTAATATGATATACCGGAGAAATTCAACTGGCTACTGAGGCGATTTGTACTGGATGGGGGCTATCACCAAGGTGTTGTACTGAGTGTGACAAATGACTTCTCTAGTTTATTTCACATTCTCTTCTTTATTTTCTATATAACTCAGGATATCATTGATATAGACCACTGCTCTCTAAATCATCAGATCTTTCAGGATCTTCCCAATTATTCCCTGGAATGCAGCTGGCAGATGTGCTAATCGGAAACACATAACCAGATACACATAGTGTCCATATCCTGAATAACATACAGTTTGCCATTTATTTCCATGTTCATTTTGAATGAAGTTGTACCATGGTTTCAAATCAATCCTTGTCAAAACTGTTGATCCCGCAATCCTATCTTCATGTTCATTCAGAAGTAGTAATGTATATCAGTTCATATTTCTCAAAGGATCAAGTTCTGTATAATCAACACCCATATATATGAATTTTCTATAAGGATTTGGAATGAAGAGTCAGGGTGCACCTGCTGGTGACATGCTTGGACATCATGTGGTGTAAGCTTTGAAAAGGATATTCGATTCTGGATCTCTTTATTTAGTGTGTTCTATAGAGCCTCTTATCAGGCAATCCCTTACAGGCAGACTGTGCAGTTCAAATCTTCTATCTGAATAATGTAGTTCTCAATAACTCACTGGGAATGCAATTTCTTTATTTTTCGGAGGCATTCCTTTGCTTCCTCCTGGTAGATAAACCTTTGCTCTATACTATAGAAGAAGTCTGACTATATATCAACCTGAAAATGCTTTCTAAGAAGTGTTTTTAAGTTGAATTAGGCCAAAGCTTTATCTCAAAAGATATTTCCAACAAAGAAGATCTTGTTATCAATATCATGATAATCATTTTTCAAGTACCTGAAATAGCCATCTATTCCCATAATCCAATGGTTGTAGGACTTATTTTTGTCTGTTTGGTCTTTCATAAACAGATACAAAAGATCAATATTTTTCTTTTTATTTGGTTTAGGAACTCATGGAGGCTGGGGTGGTATTTGTGGTGGTAATGTCAGTGATTCACTATAATCTATCCCTCCTGGAGGTAAAAGTGATAGGAAAATATTATCTCCACCATCAGAGGAGCTAGAGCTTCTCAAGCTGGAGTCGGAAGACTTTGAACTGCCAGGCACATTTTAAACAATATCTCCTGCACTGTCACTGTTGACCTCAGGCCTCAGAATTATAATACCTCCAATCAAATATCCAGCTCCATCTCTCATAGTATGTTAATGATGGAATCTCTTATTATCAGATTTGGTATTCCTGTCTTTTGATGTGAAGACTGATTAGGACACTGAGGAAACAATAATCTTTATTTGTTCATCTGAGAGTTTCATCTGCAAGGCTCTAATCATATCCTGGGATTTCCACTCAAAGTTCTTCTTTATTCTTCACTCTGTTTTGTTTTTCTACCACTCTGTACTATTTGCAATGTCCAGTACTTCCTTCTTTTAATTGACCATCTTTTTTGCTGCTGCTTGAGCCATTGCCTATAATCCAAACATTCCTTCGCTGTGTTCCACAGCTTCGAACTGGCTGATCACAAGTTCTGGAGATTGAATATGCCTCTGGAGGGCAAGATGTTCTTGCTATTGTTTTCTATTATCAAGATTGGTTGAGGGGGTATTCTAGGACTTTCTGCATTGTTGGATTTGCTCACTGAGAGCTCATTATGGCTCCTTCTAAATTTCAGTGAATTTGATGTCTATCACCTCAAAGTCTGCTTCCTTGTTAACTGCAAACACTTGGGATCGAATGATAATATCAAAATACTTTGCTGATTGAGCCCTTTTCATTTTTTCCTCTTCCAGGCAAAGGCATCATATATTTCATTCTGGCTATTGATCAGCCTGTCATAAGCTTGGTCCAATTTGAGATTGGCCATTCACATTGTGAAATATTTCTCTTTTGCTCTATTAATGACAGTGACCATTGATCTCAATACTCCATTGAAATTATCCAAAGTTGAATAACCCAGGCTGGAATATTATCATTCGTAATAGACAGATATTGTATCACCTGTTTTTCTTTATTGCTGAACAGAATCAATGAATTTTCTCTTCTTACCACAGTGTTGTCTTCCTCTATCTGGGTATCCAATCTAGTACTACTTCCAGCTATTGTAGTTGAGCCAAACAGCATCCATTTAACGGATAAATAAGGTGAAAAGCTTTAGCTTCTTGCTATAGCAACTTCAATATCTAATATTTTGATGTTCAGACATATATATTAAGTATGGGGATTCTTGGCACCAGGAATCTTGAATTTAAAATAAAACAAACAGTGTACAGATTCAGATCATATTGGAAAAATGTCTGCAGACAGAATCATAACCACTTGCTATAAACTCAAATTGATAGACAAGCATATCTTTCTCAGACGAATTTCTTTGGTAATAGTATAGTATTATTCTGAGAGTATCACTCCAGGTTAACCAGTTCAATAGGTATTGTCATACACTTCAAGACAGTTTTGATTGTATGCTAGAAGCTTCACTCAAGATGTCAAAAATCACTGAAATATTCTGAATCAAAAGCATATGCTTTCCAAATGTATATATTGTTAAGACTTGTTCTCCTAGCTGAAAAAGTTGATACTTTTTCTGTCCTTGAGAAAACCCAAGGTCGTTATACCTTTGTCTTTGGTATAACAAGATACACCTATCGAAACTGGTTGCTAGAGTGCATATACTATCATCTGACCTATTGTATGTTCTTTGCATCTGTTTTGATCTTGTTATGGAATCGGCACATCTATTGATGGATCATACCATTCATGGACAGAGCGGTTCCATGAATGAGACAACCAATAATAAAATGGTCAAATTGAAGTTGCACCACAAAGAGGACCATTGAGAGCTTGTAATTTCATTGCTGGTAAAGTTAACTAACTAAGATAATTATAGATGAAGTCAGCAAAGCCAGCAAAGCCAGCAAAGCTAATAATTATCCACTATATGAATCGCTTCAAGTCAGTTAGCTTTGCTTCACTTCTGTGCATTCTTTTACAATCAGTTTTCTCCACTTCACTCCTATCAATTGGAAATTTCTTCTAATCCCCAGATTGCAATGCATACAAATTTTTCATCTTTCAGAAGTCACCATCAGATGGCAACAGGGGAGACCAACCACCACCACCACCAAGGGATACTGGAGGACACCCACCTCCAGCAGAACCACCGAGTCATTTGGGCTCTCAGAGACGAAGATCAAGGTCGAGAACCCGTTCACCGGTGTCAAGCAGAATAAGGGACTCCAAAATGAATTCAACATACACTGGTAAGTTTTCTGGGTCAAGCACGGAGGATTTTGACATCTGGTTTATATGCATGGAAACATTCCTTGTTGACCAACCACACCTGTTTACCTGACCAGGAATCAAACTGCAGTATTGCAGAGGTTGACTGGAGAAGCACATCTTGTCATGGCACATGCAGTTTGAAATGGAAGCTAGTGCCAGAAAGCATGAACGAAGCAGGTTGGCATATCAGGCGGCTATATGCACCAGATTCCTTAATCGGTTCCAACTGAACACATCATGCAAGGCAATTATGAAAGTACAATATACCAGAAACATTCAAGATATAATCATGGAATACGACACCGCGAATGCGAAAGCAGGAATTACGGAAGTAGCCTACCAAACAATGTTGATGAAAGGACTACCACCACAAATCATTCGACAATTGGCGACAGTTAACCCAGCGGACAAAACGGACGAAGAGTTCCGAGACCTTATTATAAATGTTGAAAAAAATGTGGAAATATGGCAAGCCATGGAAAAGAACTTTGGAATCATGAATAGACCCTCGAAAACAACAAAACGAATTTCCAAGTCAGGGTTGGTTCAGAAAAGACCAATATTTAAACAACCGCCTAGATTTGAGAGCGGCAAATGTCAAGGAATAATCAATAGGACTCAGAATAGAACAAGGGAGACACCTCAAGGTTTCAAGAGTACAGAAGGAAAAATCTTTGCTCAAATGATGGAAGGGGTTTCCATAGCAGAAATCGACAGGGGAAGGGAAGCAAAAGAATGTTTGAGATGTGCTTGGTCTTCGGATCAGAAAGAAGCCCATTGAACAATGGAATGTTATCAAAGCATCAAGGTCACGAGCGGAACAGTGGATTATGGAAAAGCTAAAACCTACCAAAAGTTGAAAGTAAGAGGATTCAATCAGTTGGAGGATGACCCAATTGACCATTACAAAATCAAATGTAATGAAGGAAAAGAGACACAAGTACAAACCTCGGAAAGAGAATTACCAACTGATGACAGCAGCGATGACATAGCAGAAGAATGGTGAAATCAACAGAAAAGTTTTTTGGACTAATAATTAGGAAACAAAACAAGTGCGGACCAAGGAGTACCGAACAACACATGAAGAATTTTGGTGTTCCGGCAGGATACAGCCTTTATATAGTTAGCGTTCGCAACCTTGAGGATTACAGAAGAGATGAAACCGCTGGACGGTAGTTGCGCATGTAAATATTTCAAGTATACTAAACCCCCTATTCACTAAAAAGAATCTATTGCGGCCCAGCCATTGATGAGAAGATGGCTACAAAACGCAAACAACACCCTATGGAGGGAAGTACCTGAAGCATGTGACAAAACACAAGTGACTATTTCATTTTCTACGAAGTTAAAAAGTTACACAAAATACCGCAAACAAGGATCAGCAAAAGACCAATCTGTAAGTTTTTTGTAGACTACGACGACAGAATGGGAGTAAGTAAGTAATTCTCCGTCTGTGCAATGTTGGATTTAGGATCCACTTCCTTTACAATATCACCGGAAACTGCGAAAGTATTTAAAACACCTTTGGTACGAAGGATAAACACAATTGGTGCAAACAATTTTGGGGGAATTAAAGTAAGTCTCCTAGCATTATATACTATCCCAGTATGATTAGCATTTGGGAATCATTGATCGCTAAAAACGTTCAAAGTTGTCAAAATGCATGCAAGCTATGATGTTTTAATACCAGCATGGTATCTGGAGAATCACAGAGAACGAGGAACAATCTATGGTCATCTTCATTTTACGGAATGTAGAAATAAATGCTATGGACACCGCAAACAACATCAGGAATGAGAAATCACTTACGACAATTAAGTAATATTTCGAAATGATGCAATTGTTATCAAGTCAGTAATGGTTGGGGCAACAAAACAACTAGCCGAAAAACTTCCACCGCAGTAACAGAAATGGCTACTCTTGTTCGATCCACACAAATCTGAGAAACCACCCAAGGATGGACGCCACAATCACAAAATAAACCTGACGTCAACAGATGACCAAGTAAAAGTAGGACCTATCTATCCACTATCAAGAGGGAAAGAAAGGCTACTTCAGGAATATATCCTCAAAATGATAAATGAAGGAAAAATACACCCGTCTCAATGACAAGCAGGTAGCTCTATTCAATTCGAACCAAAACCCAATGGCCGTGGCCTACGTCTTTGTGTAGACTACTGACGTCTCAACGATTTAACATACAAGAACAAAACAGCCTTACCATTGATAGACGAATTTCACAGCAGAATGAAAGAAGCTACCTATATAACCAAGCTGGATATGAAATCTGGATATCACCTAATTCGAATGGCGAAAGGAGACAAATGGAAAACATGTTTTAAAACAAAGTTCGGTTCTTACGAATATACGGTGATGCCCTTTATTTTGACACATCCTAAAGCAACTTTTTAGAGATTGATGAACGGAATACTACAACCATTTCTGGGAAAAGACGACAATGTTACAGTCTGTTATATTGATGATATCATGATAGCAACCAAGGGAACCAAGGAAGAACACCACGAATATGTCAGAAAAATACCACAAGTTCTTCAAGATAATGAACTAGTAGTTGAAATCGACATGAGTGAATTCGATCAACATGAAGTGGGATTTCTACGATTTCTGGTCAGTGGAAAACGGTTGAAAATGGCACCCAGCGGAAGTATAGCAGTAACCGGTTGGCCAATGCCAAAAACACAGAAAGAGGTCCAGATTTTACTAGGACTTTGGACATTTTACCACAGATTTATCAAAGGATATGCCAGAATAGTCACCCCTAGCACAGATACGCTAAAAGGGGATGGAAAGAATTTTGTTTTCGGGAAAGCTCAAAAAGCGACATATTACCAGATATGTATATTGTTCTCCCAGAACAACTCCCCTATTGTTGGACATTACGAGGAAGATAGACCTGCAATAATCACAACGGATGCATCGGACTACACAATGGGTACAGTATTATCTCAGAGATGCGCTGATAGCCAGCTACACCAAATACCCTTTATATCCAAAAAGTTTTTGCGGACAGAATTGAATTATCAAATATACGACAAAGACATGTTAGCTATTGTGTACGCAATGAAACAATGGAGATGCTATTTACAAGGAGCAACTCATACAACAATCATCTACTCCGACCATATGAATCTACAATACTTTAAAGAAATCAACAAACTTAACAGACGACAAACCAGGTGGGCCGGGACATTGCAAGGATATAACTTCAACATAGTCTATCGAAAGGGATCACAAAATAGAAAAGCAGATGCCATATTACAATATCCAGAATTCATCGCTAGAGAAGGGGGTACAGTCTCAAAAAATTATCAACCTCTACTCGGAGTTGAACATTGGACAGAAATAGGAACACTAAACCTCAATGACGAAAAAGAAGAAGAAATAGTATTGGCAGGTTTTTCTATAATGAAACTAACAAACACAATACAAACGCAATAGAAGAAAGAAATCTCAAAGATAAAATATATTAGGAGATACTGAAAGGTAGAAAGAAAAGAGGGAAACATAGATGAAAGGTTAGGAATAGATGAAGACAGAATGTTAGTATGGAAAGAGAGATTATATATACCGGAAGGTTGTAGGAAAGAAGTATTAAAAAGAGAATATGACTCAAGGATAGCAGGACATTTTGGAAGAGAAAGAACTATTGAACTCATCACCAGGAACTGCTACTGGCCTAAGCTGGAAGACGACATAGGAACCGATTGCAACAACCGCGACTCCTACCAAAGGACCCAAAGCCCACGACATACCAAATACGGTTTACTACACCCAATTGAACTACCATCATGACTATGTACCTACATATCGGTAGACTTCATTACCGACTCACCGGAGTCCAACAGAAACAAAAATATAATGGTAGTAGTCCACAGGTTTACCAAAATGGCTCATTTCATACCTCCGGCAAACAGAGAATCAGCAGTAGTGGCAAGATTATTCCTGGAGAATGTTTGGAAATACCATGGACTACCTCTAGATGTAGTATCAGACAGAAATGGAGTATTTACTGGACATTTCATCCCAGACATATACCAGTTCTTGGCAATCAAACGATCCTTATCAATGGCTTTTCACCTGAAAACCGACAGGCAAACTGAACGACTGAACGAAACCATCAAACACTACCTATGCATCTATTGCAAGTACAAGCAAGACAATTGGTTTGAAATGATAGCAATGGCAGAATAGGCATATAATAATTCAAGACATACGACTACTAAAATAACACTATTCTGTGCCAACTATGTTTACAAACCATGCACCAACAGGCATACAGAAGTTCAATTCAATAACCCCACCTCGAAACTATATGCTCATTACATCGTAGACGTCCATCAACACTTAGAAAGTCGACTAGATAAATCAGGCAAGAAGATGGGAGAATGGTACAACAGAAGAAGAAAACCAGCTCCATAATACAAAGGTGACAACTGGGTAATACTAGATGGGAGAAACATTTGCACGAAAAGACAGTGTCGAAAACTCTGAAAATAAGCTTTACGGATCAATTAAAAGCACCAAGGTGGTAAGTCATAAAAGATGGTGTCGACGGATACTACCAGACACCTGGAAAATACATCCTGCATTTTACGTATCCCTACTGGGACCATACAGAAGAGATGTCAAGGAAAGCATTATATACCTGGTTGAAGCAGACAATGAAGGATGGATACCGGAAGCTATAATCGCAAGTGCACCAACAGACAATCATCACACCAAATACACGTTCTCCCCACATGTGAAAACTATACCCATGATGAAAACACATGGGAGTCCTACGAGCATCTTCAAGCAGTAGCGCCCGACCACTACGAAAAACATCCTGAGATCGAGAAAAACAAGAGATGGAAAAAACCAGAGAACAAAGCACGGAAAAGAAAGAGATAGAAAAGGTTTTATATGTTCAACTCAAACCGCACTGATTTCAGTGGAGGTCAATTTTATTTTTATTTTTTAATTTTCAATTTTTATCGATGAAATGAAAGCTATACCTATAGTATACACTGTCTGAGTGGTATCTATTGCAAAGATCACTGCTTACATTGGAGTACTCTGTTGAGGTCACCAGAGCTTGAGAGGGGGGTAATGTTGGGGGTTCTCCCCTATCATACGTATGAGATACATTAGGTTTAGTCTCCCAGGCTCACCAATAACGCCTTGTGTCAATGGTCGAGGATACGCCCCTTAGAATGTGTACTCATGACTAAGCGGAATGCTCAACATAGCCGGGTGAAAATCCCATAATATTCCAAGCCTCAATACCTTGTCTTAGCAAAGTGGACTAGCTAAACCAGGCAAAGACAATACACATATTCGATCTGACAGTAACTGAGGGGTAATTCTTTTGGTGCTGGCCAAGGCATGGGACACACCAAACCATACTGCCAAAGCAACGTAATTGCCTCGCAGAGACCTTAGGATCAGCTGTACATTACGAATTGCACCAGTGTTACTTCATATCAAACTAATACTGAGATATAAACAATACTCACATCTGCACGCAGCCTCCAAGATAGTTCGACGAGCAATATTATTTTAGTGTGCTGGACTATGCTATTCCTTGAGTGAAATGTCAAAGAAGATAAGCTAACTGCGCCCCGGTAGCTGAGTCTACCAAAAAGATAGGTATTCGCATCTAGACTGTTAAACCCCAGCTCTGTTGTATTTGCTACGCAATAACTGAGGGAGCGCACCCCCTTCAGGGAACACGGATAAAATACAATGACACTAGATATGTGGCAAAGTATGGGTTGAAAGCTCATTAAATATTTGATCATTGTTCCACTCATGCAGAAGAAAAATAACTAATATGAAGTAGTGGTCCGATACGTGTGTCAGCAATGTCACCATGAATGCAGGATAATCTTTGAGATGTCCGGTGGGGGGTTACTCAACCACACATTTTCAAACGGAACTCTCCGCAACCAACTAATCAGATTGGCTCTGTTTCAACAATCGGTTATTGTGCAAACACCTACTTCGGTGGATTAAGTTTTATTCAGATGTTACTATACACACACATCATAGTTATAGAGAAGTACCATCATGCCTGACTCATATACCTCTGATGCAGAAATACTCACCTATAAAAGACCACACCAACCTACAGGTTAAAGAAAACGATCAAGCTCTAGCAGCAATCCACAGTCAGAATACAACAGTAGAAAACCACCTGAAATATTATTAAGTTTTTTACTTAAAGAATAATATTACTCTACTTTACATGTCGTGCCAAACCCATGCAATTATCTCCACCGATCTTGAAGTCCAATATGCTCGCGTCCTTCATGCACAAGCCAGTAGTATTGCTGCCTACCAACACTTAGCACAATATCTTCTTTGCAACGATATTGTGGATGACTACTTCCACTATTAACATACCGGACAGTTGGCATCCCAGTACAGCTCCGATGAGTCAAACAAAGACTATGTGCAAGACACCTACAACTTTCAAGGTAATGGATGTGCCCTGCGAATGCCCTTGTATCTCCACATACATCGTCTGATCAAACCAGCTACCATCGAAATACACTTCTTCCAATGTGTTTTGGTCATCAAATTCAGACTATACCAGCATCGTGTACAGCGGTACTGATCCGCCTTGATACAGGCAGGAGCACCCCCGTAACAATTGCAATATCTGTGGATCTTCATTGCTGAATAGAATCAATATATTTTTTCTATTAACCATTTTGCAGGTGTCCACTATACAGATATCTTATCATGCCATTATCAGACAACAAACAATTGATCCACAGAGGTGGTGGAAAAGAACACAATCTGAGTTTCAGCTTCTTACTGCTGTTGCACAGATGGCTCATAGTCTGGGTGAGAGGCATATGTGCAGCATAGAAGTAGAGAATGCAATAGAGGTGGTATAAAATTTGAATATATTCAACAATTTCAATGGTAAATATCTGTATCTATAGATGATAGATCTCCAGCTGCTCTTGTAATGGTTGTATGGGTTTCTTCACAGTCATATTCAAAATAACACATCTCTTCATCTTTGCACTCAATATGAATTTCACTTTATCTTGACCAATAATCAGTGGAGACTGGATTGAAAATGCATTGGCTTACTTCTTGTCTGGCTGTATCTGGTCAGTAGAGGTTCCACAGATACAGCATATCAGGTATACCCCAAAACTATTCTTTTTTTTTGTTTTTCTTGTTCATTCAGGAGAGCACCCATACTATTGAAGAAATTGAAATGTTGTAGTTCTACAAGCTGCAAGGGGATTCTAGTTAAATCGAATCAAATAATTCAACAGTAATGATTGGAGTTGTATATCATCAAGATTCTTTGATGTAAATGGGTAGAATGAATATCAGTCTCTGCAGTATTTCTTTGATAATAATACAATGTAATACCAAAAGTGTTACCCTAAATTCATCTAGTCAAAGTAGTGTCTGTACTTGATTCGGAATAGCTTCCAAATTGGATCAGAAGCTTCACTCGGGATGTTGCAATTACTAAATGATTGTAAATCAAACGAATTGGCTTTCTTCAATACAAATATTCTTAAGAATTGTGTTCTTCACTGCGAAGGTTGATACCTTTTGAACCTTGAACCATCCAAGGTTTCTGTACTATTGTTTTCATTCTAAAAAATTCTTCTAGCTTCACTGTTCTCTCATGCTGCTGTAGCTTACTGATGGTTTAATTATAATCTAATCTTGATATTGATAATTGAGAATAGACAGATAGAGGCTGAAATAGTTGGGAATGAATGGGCATTGGTTTGAAGGAGGTCCGAAGGCGGTTCAAGTGTTGGAGCTCGAAATGAATATGTATATTGAAGTATTTATTGGCAATGCAGATAAATGTATAAAGACCTCAGGTTCTTCGGGGGTAAACAGGCATCATCGACCTTCTCAGTGAGGAGAACACAGCTTAACAATATATCTATTGGAGAAAGCCTATTCGTTTCATTCACAATCTTTTAGTGATTTCCACATTCCGAATGAAGCTTCTAACCTACCTTCAATGCAGTCCAGAATTAATTACAGATACTCTTTGACCCGGTAAACCTGGAGTGACGCTCCCGGTATTATCCTCTGCTTTTGTGCCAATGGTATTCCATCAATCCCATGACCTGCAGACATATCGACTGAATGTGATAAAGTATAGCTTTACTGTTGAAGGTCAGTACGTATTTTTGAACAATTGACCGTCATCAGCATCATGGCTGGGACTATTGTGCTGATTGCCAGCTGCTTGATCTTTATCGGCAAACTATTACTGCCTTAACTGATGTAACACCAGCAGTGTCACTCCAGGTTTACCCAGTCAAAGAGTATCCATAGTTAATTTGGGACTACTTTGATAGGAGATTAGGACCTTCACTTCCAATGTGGAAATTACTCAAAGATTCTGAATGAAAAGAATAGACTGTTCTACAATCTATATATTGTTAAGACTTGATCTTCTCACTGAGAAGGTTGATGCCTTTCTATCATTGAAGAACTCATGGTCTTTATATCTTCATCTTCCCTTCTGCCAAATATATCTATCTTCACTGGTCTGTTGACCACTCATTCCTTTGAATCAATGCCCACACATTCAGAATATCCACAGACCTCCATCACCCAATCCTCGATCATTTGTATCATCATTTGGATATCATCAGACCATTGGTATTCTTCATGACATCAAGCTCTCAGGCTGGTATCTCTGGACCAGTGGTCTCTTTGGATCTGATGATCTCCAGGCAAGAGGACCTCATTCGATAGGGATCAGTTTTGCCGTTCAGAGTCAGCACATATTTTCCGGTCGCCAGCAGTGATCAGCTTCTTCGCTGGTGCCATTCAGCTGGTTGCTGGCTGTCCATTCACAATTTGCATGATATCAGCTGTCCTGGCTGATACCATTGAGCTGTGTGTTTGCTGTCCACTGATGATCGGCAATTGGGAGCAGAAGTGACTTCAACTATTTACAAGTTCTAATCACTTAGTGATTGTGTTGGCGTTTGTGTGTTATCCATCTGAAAAGATAGTCTCTGACTTCTGAAACAAGTGATGATGATAATGTCCTAATCAAAAGAATTGCAAATAATCATATATTATCCCACTCCGAACTTGCTAGGTGTAACACTAGCTGCTCTCTTTCAGAGTTTGTCACTGAACGACTATACTAATCTGCTTTTCATTGCCTTTGGCAAAAGATGATTCAAAGTGCAGAAGTGAATTATGTTCAAAATCCACCATGTTAGTATGTCAATATAGACCATTTTGTTCTGACCACTTGCTTACAGCCAGCTGAGACATGCAAGTACAGTCAACCAATTGGTTTGCTTACATCCAGCTGCATGGCAGCAATCGAACTAGGCCAATCATGTTTGCATCCCCTGGTTTCTTTTTTCTATGATGATATGGAAAAATTGTTACCCCATGTACCCTTAAAACCAAAACCATTCTTTTTTCATGATTTGGAAAATATGACCCATTATACCCAAAACCAAACCAATCATTCTCTTGATCTGGAACAATCATGGCCCCTTGTACCCTTGAAAGACCAATTGCTTATTACAGGCTCTTGCTAGACGTTAAAAACCATTTGTAGGGGAAAGGTACTAGCTGAACTATTTTCATTTGATCTTGTTATTCTTTTGTGGCCTAATGATTCCGATTGTGATACTCCTTCAATAGTCACTCGTCATCGAAGTTTCAATAAGGTTTCTCAGTTCAATTCTCTTCTTTTGGATAACCCTTCAATTTGACGAGTTATAAAACATTCTGTGGTTCTGTGCTGTATTGGTGGTCCATGATCTGTCCAACTTCATGACCAGTTTTATACTGATACCTGTTGATATTATAAATGTGCTCATTCTTCTCTCTGGCTGCAGCAAGCTTGGGTATATGTCAGGTAGGGTTGATGCCAAATTGATAAGGTTCTATGAGCAATACTTGAAATATATTGTGAACACACCATCAATTCAGTAACCCAATCTTTATAGGGGTGGATGACAGTATCTTCAAGCCCATGATGGGTCCATAATTCTTTGCATCCAGTTTCCTAGATGGTTATTGAGTTTTGAGGTGTTTTCCATTTGGAAAAACTAGATTGCCAACCAAATATTTCGGAGGTTTCTCAGCATGCCAATTATGGTACTTTGCCATTGTCTCCCATACTTGTTCTAAGCCTTGACAGGAGAGTGCATACACTCTGGTCCTCCAGTGAATATAGTTTCTGGATGCTGGTTTCTTTGCTTCCACTTTGATAGGCCAATTCATTTGAAAATTAAAACCAAAGTTCAGAATAAATGGTGACATTCTCATAGTGGTTGTGAGAGAGTCATCGTATGCATACTCTGCCATTGGTAATATCTCAGTCAAACTATTCTGCTCATAATTGCAGTAATTGTGCATATAGCATTCCAGAGTTTGGTTGACTCTTTCCGTTTGTCCATCCGTTTGAAAATGGAATGGAAAGATATTTTCAATCTAATATCAAGAGCTTCTACCAATAAAGATCAAAATGTGGAGGTGAACCTAGAGTCCAGATCTGACACTATATTCGATGGTAGGCCATGAAATCTCAATTCTTCTTTCGGGAAGATCCTGACCAAGTCTGAAGCTCTGTTTTCTCTATCTTTCAATACAATATTGTGAGCCATTTTGGTGCATCGGTTGATGCTTAGCCATTCCAATAAGCATCAATGCGATACCGGAAAGTCAATGATACTGTCCATGGAAATCCTATCCCATGAATAGTATGCTCATTCCAGGGGTTGTAGAAGTCCATAGCAAGCACGGCAAAAGGAATTGTTCATTTACCACTGAGGACAACAAGTGGACATAATCTTCGATGAATTTCTCTGTTTCTGGCCAAAGAAAGTTCTGTCTGACCAACTTGATTGTCACATTCTGCCCCAGCTTTCCAGTTAACTTTGAATGGTACTCAGCTTCCAATATCTGTTTGCATAATTGTAGATTGTCCAGAAAAGAGGCCTGTATAATAAAGGGCATTATTTTTGAATTAGATGTCTGCACTTGGGTTTTCTTCCATAGCTTGGACGTACTCTTCTTGCCATGCAGTATCATTCTCACTGGTGCTGACCACTGCTTTCAACAGCCATGAATTGAACTTGACAACTGGATAATACTTTCAACTTTGCAGAAGAAATTATAATCAGTTCACCTTATAACTTCCATTCCGTCACTGGTACTGTTTCTCCTTCAGATATTACCAACTGAACAGGTCTCAGAAGAGGGTGGTCAGGATGGTGTTCAATTGTCTTTGGCACTACCTACCTTTTCTTCGGGCAGTATTCCAAATTGCAAGATAATACATCCAGTATCCCATGTGCGGGAGTTGGTTGGAATGATATTTTGAAATCCTATCCTGCAAACTGTTGAGTACAGCAGGCTGGACTTCAATTCACGATCTTTGAAGTCATAAACTATTCAAGATTATTGTGATTGGTAATGTCACCGATTTGATGAGCAGCCCCATCAAAAAGATGTGTCCATTCCTGGAATGGAAATTCAGATGCCAACCGTTCCTGGTCATTGATTTTGCAAATAATTTTGGTTTGTCAATATTTCAAGAATGGTAGGCAATAAGGTGGAATTGTCTATCAATAACTTGAGAGAGTACTGCACCAATTGCAAAATTGCTCAAATCTGTCTCAATCACCATGGGCCAAACGGGTTTGAAGTATTCTATAATGGAAGCATCAGCACAGTGCTTCTGTTGTGTATCTGATGCTGTTTGATCATGGCAACTGAGATTTCAAGTCAAACTTTTCACTTCTCTTCTTAGTTAGTTCTGTTGAGGGATGGCATATCTTAAATATTCCGTGATAAAGCATCAATGGCAGTTGGTGAATCTAAAGAAGGACTTGACAACTTTGCCAGACTCTGGAATCTTCCATTTCGGAATAGTATCAATGTTGTCTTGTGACATGCTTACACGATCTCCCAATAAAAGATACCCAAAGAACTCAACTGGCTTCGGGTGCCATTCACACTGATTGGGTGCTATAGCCAAGTTGTTCTCCTGTAATTGACGACAGACTTCTCTAGACAATCACACATTCTCTTGTTCAGATTGTGTATATATACAGGTATGATCAATATGGACTACTATTCCAGAATCGATCAGATTTCACTGGATCTCATTCATCATATACTGCAAAGTAGCTGGTATATTGGTTTATTTGAAGGGTATAACTAGGTATTCATAATGTTCATATCTTGTATGCACGGCTGATTTCCATTCATCACTTGCTTCAATATGAACGAGGTTGTACCCTGTCTTAAAATCAATCTTGGTGAAAATTGTTGATTCAGCAATCCTATCTCTATGTTCGTTCATAATCAGCAACAGAAATTGGTCCATAATCATTATACAGCTTACACCTGTATATGTTTTGCACGATCGTCAGCCTCTTCCATGTGGCTTTGGAATGAAGTTTATTGGTGCACCCATGGGTGACATGCTAGAACAAATCATTCCAAAATCAAATATGTCCTTGAGATATTCTTTAAGCATCCAAAGCTTCTTTCTTGAGAGAGTGTAGGTGGGACCTCATGGCAGTTGCTGTCCATCTGTCAAGTGAATGGCATGATCACAGAATTGAAGAGTCAGAAGAGTATTAGGATTTTCTCCATTGTATAACATTTAAAAGTCTATATTTGTCATAGAATTTGTTCTACCAAATTGATCTCAATCTCATGTGCCACATTGACATGCATTGAGCCAATAACCCCAATCCATCGATGATCAGTATTGAACTTCAAAAGCAATACTTCATATTCAATTGAGAACCAAGAAACCTTTACATTTGTGCAATTTTCATGGCAGCCATTCAACGCAATCTGGAGCTGATCATGTTTTTTGGTAACTCCTCTCAGTGTTCCATAGTTGATGACCCACCAGTCGAGAAACATAATGTCGGATGAATCCTCCATTGGGCCATTTTCAAACATTTCTATGGTATAATAGGATTCATACTGCCGAGTGACCGGGAAGGTATACTGGCAACCTGCCCGTGCTACTACTTCACAACATCAGCAAAGTCAATCGTCTGGTCCTGGAAGCCCTGGGACCCTCCAAAGGCTTTAGAGATTGATTTGAAATAAGCAACGCTGCAGACCGTCCAGCAGTGCTCTGGAAGTGGTGGATGCTGCTTCAGTGTACTGCCTTGTTCTTCCGGAAGCCTTGAAGCTGCCTCAGGAGATTCCTGTATCACAATAGTATACTCCATAGACACTGTTGATGCCTCGAAAAATGCTCCAGGAGATTCCTGTATCCCAATAGTGATCTCGGTAACCACTTCTGATTCCTGTTAAGATGTTCTGGGGGATTTCCAAAGTGCAGCAAAGGCCTCCGTGGCCACTTCTGACCACTCTTTGGAGATCCAGTACATTCTAGCAATAGTCAGGAGCACCTGGAAATATGTGTTTAATTATAGATGAACTCCTGGTGTGTTACGCATGTTTAGATGCACCTGTAGCATCGTTTACATCTGTGGCATTTATCAACTGCACCCTGCTCCTATGAACTAAAACATCTTATATCCACACTGCGCCCTGGCAGCACCTCGATACAACCTGGACAAAAGACACACAACCCTCAAGAAATACAACATCTGAGAAACACAACCCCTAAAAAATACAACCCCTGAGTGGCAAAACCCCTGAGAAACAGAATTTCACTTGAACACAGCTGCCAGATCCTGGGTTTCCTTCCCTGCTGCATCTGGTGCTACAAGACAGGTGGAGATCTCAGCAGAGCTTGCAATTCGCATGTCCATATAGCTGCCCATATGCGGAATGATGGCTGCCTGGCGACCCGAACCAATGGAATTCCAGTGTCCCTGTCATCTCTGGTTCAAGGCTATTTCAAACATCATTGGCTGTTAATTACACGATTGTGGGGTCACACTGACAGCTGAATATCTCCATGCGGAAGTCCTGAGAGGGTTCACTGTTTGTTTATTTCTCATAGTGCCTTAAGGCACAGTTGAGTGTGGTCACAGCCAATGAAATCAAATGGGAAGTCACTTGCTTGGCCAAAAATTTGTTGCAATGCCCTTGTCTGCCAGGGTAGGTATTGGAAGCGACTAAGTGAGCCAAGATGAACATTGCAGGCTTGCTTCTCACAAACCACCGGACTTCCTTTATACTGCTGGGGAGATCTTTCAATTTCCCAATACAAGCGTCATCATTGAGCAAAGTGACAACCAGCTGTAGACATAGGAGCATCTCTTCTATCTTCAACAAGAACAGAAAAGTCTCCATAATCATTGCTGTGGTGACCAGTGGACCCAGCATACCACTGATTATCCCCCGTAACCGTATTGCGTTGATAAATAGTATTATCAAACTTGGCAACCCAGAGAATACATTGGAAATTGACCATTCCACTGGTCAGAGCATCGATGTGCAAACTAGGTCCACCAGAGCACTCCAACACATGTTGCATGCTGTTGAGTGCGCCAACAGCTCTCTGCTGGACAGTCATGGCATCAAGGGCTTCATCCCATGCCTGATGGCAATGATGGAATTTGTGTCACAATTGTGCTGAGTGACGATCGATGGCGGAGTGATGATCGGTGAATAATACAATGGATAATGCACAACGAGAATGAAATCAGGTTTCAAACAAAAGCTAAAGCATGATAAGATTGATATCAGGTTTTGAGTGGAGGACAAAGCACAAGGAGAGTACAATCAGGTTTTGAGTGGAAGCATGACCAGAATGAAATCAGGTTTTAAACGAAAGCTAAAGCAAGATGGGAATGAAATCAGGTGTCAAATCAGGTTTCATGTGGGACATAGAAATTGTGCAAAAGAGGTGAATACTGAATTCAGGAGTTCAGATGTATTATGGAACAAGTGAATTACTGTATATAAATCTGCAGTTTTGTGGAGAATAAGTTTCTTTCTTCACTTATTCTCTCGTCTATAAAACAATCAATTAGCTTTGGCTTTCACTTCATTCATATTCGGTGATTCTATATCAAGTCTCTTGTGAACAGTTATCGTCTCTTTAGCTACAGGCTATTCCTGACCCTTTAGCCCACTAGCTTCTGTTTTTTGTAACCCTTAGAACCCCAAGCCCTGAATCCTTGACGATTTGTCCTCTGGAGAGGCCGGCCAGGGGTTTTCAGTATACAGAACAGATCTCCAAAAGTTCTTTGCTAAATTAAAAGATGCGTTGTTATGGAGTGGCACTTTGCTATCCTTGTGGCTCTTCGTTTCCAATGCACCTGGAATAGATAGAGGAGCAGCTAAGGAATCCCAACTCCTTGCAGGCCACCATCTGGCATGGTGCACTGGAACGAGGAACATTGGATCTTGGCTAGGAGATCGAAGCAGAGTGTCTTGAGGTGATTGTGAGCGTGTTGACATCTGGGAACAGTATCCATTGGAGCTCCCGAGATTTGATTTGGATTTCTTTCTTTGGAGTCAGTCAGTCACCTGGACTGTATTTGAGCGTGCCCATTTCCGGGCTTGTGAGCCTGTGTTGCTGCTGCATTTATTTTGTTCATGAGTTGACAGTAGCTCATAATCCTAACAGGCCAAATTCTTGGTTGGTTAGTTGTCATGCTCTCGGTGTTCATGGTGACCTTTGATATCGTCCAGTTCATTCCAGCGGCCCTGAATGATAGCTTAATACACATCAGGCATGAATCTGGCCTTACATGTCTGAGAATGTGTAGAAAACCTTGTTGACTGGCCATCCTCACTGAGCATCCAAAATCTCGCATTTGAGAAGCTGTACGGTTAGGACATTGCAAGGCCAGAGGTGATGAAAATATATCCAAATGTGATTTGAGAAGAAGAGGTCCGAATAAAGCTCAGGTGCACCTGGAGAACCACTTGTTTCATATAGGAAACAGAAGGTGACACAGTTGTGTGCATTGAAGAGGACAACCTGTTAATTGCCACTGAAGTTGAGGAGGACCTGAGCTGCTGATCTGAACACTGAGTTCAGGGATCTGTTAGTTAGACAAACAGGTATTTGAGCATCAGGACTACTTACCATTGTCAGGTGGCTACATTCAGATTCATATGTGGTAGAAATGAATGCAATGCAACACCATGCTCTACATCAGAGTCATCGGGAGTGCCTGAGATCCTGATATCTGCTATATTGCCTGTCATCATAGCCGACCAACCACATGGATTGGTGTGGATAGGTGAGGGTTACTGGTGTGCTTACCGTTGGGATACCAGCGCTTCGCCTTCAGTATTGGCTTCAACATTGCCACAGGACATCTCGGTGTTCAATGCTCCTTGAATGTGTGTAATTCCCTGCAATAAGAGTCACTTCACTCGAATTATGGATGCTTTCATTTCCGTTTTCATTGCTTGTTAAAAACTTGGGTTTGTGGTGCTGTTCGAGGTTACCAGTAGCTCGACATGATTGAGCACAAGCAGCATGAAGTTGGAAGGTTTGGTTGGACTAACCAGACCTCATATAGGCGAACCGGAATGAATTATTTAAGTTAGCGGTCAATAGTCCTCTCTATCACTCTGCAGGAAGTACTGCTGCAGGAGCCAGCTGCCGCTGTGATTGAGCTGGGGACTGTTGCATTCCATATCGTGTGACAGCATCGGAATCCAAGATACACCCCGTGGGCATTGTTCGTAGCTCAAGATTGAGAACCCACAGCGATCGAACTTATGCAGTACTGCACCGCAGCTATATTCAATCTCCAACTGAAAGCATATAGTATCTTCTGCAGTGTGAACCATGTCTATCCAGATTCAGTCAGTTGACCTGCAGAGAAGATCCGATAAGGGAATACGTTCACCAAATTGTAGATAGAATAGGGGCTTTAGTCCAGGTGCAGCTGTGATGATTCAAATGGCAGGCAGGCATGTGAAGATGTAGGTGGGCAAAGATGATAAAAAGGGGCAAGATGGAATGGCGAAGCAGGGACAAAAACATCATTTACTGTTGGTGGTGGCCAGGGGGATAGTCCCGTGCACACCTCACTCCAATTGGGAAAAATTAAGTATCTATCAGCTGCTGTCATATCAAACCTGTGCATCTATTCTCACTCAATATTGGCATACTCCGAGCTCTTTGACCTACAGCTCTGTCTGTTGTGACCGCTCGGGTGGTCCGAGCACACATATGAAACATTGCTAGTACTCATTTGGGAACTGAAAGTGTCAGCAGAGCTAAGTTTCGGAGTGTGGAAGATGAACTGGAGATAGCACGGGAAATTAGGATCGAAAGTATTGCTATTTCAAGTACACTCCAAACCGCCTTTGCTTTCTATGTCTGATTTTGGGCAAACATGTTTCACCTGACAGCTTGACCACTTGGCTCCCTCACCCTCAACCACAATCATAGGTAATTCTTCACAACTGCATTCTGTTTCTCATGTGATATCAAGTGGAAATATACTGTAACCCAAAGCCATGAATTCTTTAACATCTAGACCTAGTGACACATGAGAGAGATACAGAAAATCTAGCCCATTTTGAAGACGAAACCCAGTAACAGCCAAAAAAATACCCCCATACGAACTCCATACAACTACTAAGAATACTCCAAGATGCACCTAAGCAAATCAAAAAATTATTCCAAATGACCCAACAATAAAATCCCAAACCCAAGTAGACATAGAAACACCCAAGCAGCTATTTTGATTGTGACAACATCCCAGCCTGAATTGCAGTCTGCGCAATGTGTGTTTTGAGAAGGGTGTTAAATTACCTTCTTGCTGCAATGGTAGCAAAAATCGAGCTAGCTGCCTGTGATGAATTCGCCAGGCAACCTTGTGCTCGCCTTCAAGCGTCTTCCTTCTGAGTTGGGTGACATCATCATCGAGCTGTTCCTGTTCTTCCTGCGACCACTCAAGTGTGACTGTATGCAAATCTTCCAATGGGATACAAACAGGTGCGGCACTTGAAGCCTGCTGCGACTCTGTCCATCGGCGGATTGTGCATGGGTTAGTGATTTCGGTCATCAAAGGAGCAGTGTCTTGCTGATCTTTTGAGGAACTTCCCTTGATGACGGCAGTTTGCAGGGTGGTGATTGCTGACATGAAAGCCTTGTGACTATGTTCTTCTACTCCTTGCTCATTCTCCGCTGCATCTGGAATTGTAAATATCCTCTGCGTTGTGTTTCCCCAGTTGTTCAGTGGGTGGTGAGGCAGAGTCCCCCTAACATGAACTTTCAAACCAATTTGGGCTTCAGATACAACGGACCAACCCTTAGACTTTGGACATGTGAAGCTGTGCACCTCATCGAAAAATGCCACAACCACTGGCCGTTTGTGAGCTAGTGAACTGTATCGTTTTCACATCTTTGTGTCGAGCTTATCAACGTATCGTAGGTGATAACTTCAATGTCCCGCTGTCTCTTGTAATGTTCTACACTGAAGTTCAGGTGAACGTGAGTCAGGACGCCAGCATCTTCTGTGTGGTGATAATGTACCAAAAATCGAGCCATTTTTGTGATGAGATATATTGAACCAATTGATATTGCTCGGACAGTTGGGAGCACTATACAAAGCACCGGAGTCCATGGCAGGAGGTCAGTTTTCTGAATAATATGAAGCAACTAAAGAAGATGACGAGGATCAGGGTTAGAGTGAGTGAAAGGTACCCTTGATTCGGGACAGCACTGAGGGTTGAGATGCCCATTTCCACCGCCTGACACCATCTGCCAAGGGACAGATTCAAGAGCATCAGTAGTTGTGTCTCCTGCTGATTTGTCACATCCTCCATAATCCACTTGGCATAAAGTACCACAGCCACAATTGTGTACACCTTCCCAATTCCAATTTCATCAGCCAGAAGCACCCCAGAAAGGTCCAAATCGAAGATCCATTTGCCGACAATGAACCAAATCACCCAGATTGGATATGCAGGAAAGTTTACTTTTCAAAATTGCATCAAGGTATGCTTTGGCCCTCAAATGTCATCCATAGCTGAATCTCTGTGTGACATAGGTCCAAGGAATGCAACTGCATCCTCAAGACACTTGCGCTCAAAGATGTTGTTAATAGTAGCCATGAAAGCATCATCTAAAACTTGCTCTGGTTCATTAACTTGAGGCTCGATCAGCTGCTGGGCAAATTGTGAATCGCTGTCTAGAACTTTGGTGTTTTGAATTTCCTTCACCAGGGTGGCAAGAACACATGGGGATGGTGGCACAGGCAAATTGGCGAAATCATCCAGCTGGGCTGGGGCCCTCATTACACTGGGTATATCAAGTGGTACACTGGAGGTTCTGGGGGACTTTCTTTTGACTGTACCAGGTGGTGCACCGGGGGTTCTGGGAGACTTCCTTTTGGGTGATGTGGAGGTGCTCTCTACAAGGAATTCCAGTAAGCCCATAGCTCTTTTCATTACTTCCAGTACTCCTATTATACTTCCTTTCTATCATTGCATTTCTTGAGCTCCTCCACTAACAGGATATTCTCAGGCAGGTCCTCCCATTCTACATTCCCTAGGTTTGCCTTGACGAGTAGAGTCACAGCTTCAGGCGCAACTGCATGGAAGTTCTGGACCTCCCCATTCCATATGTCCAAGTTTCAGACACCACTATAAAACTCTTCCCCAACCGTAACTCCAGCATCTTGAGCAGCTTCGGTATCCAACGGGCAGCGATATACTGTCTGGAGAGTGAAGAGGCTTTTCGGCTTTGCTTTAGCGATTCACTTCAGCAGTTGGGAATATTCTTCAAGTCCTTTAAATGTCCTGATTTGAGACCCAGAAGTGGCATCTCTGTGCACCTGCACCACAAATGATTTGTTTTGAATATCAGCCACCGTAATGTTCAGCTGTTTGGGAGGGCATTCATCACTGCTCTCCTCCACCTTGTACTTCCCACCACCTTCTATCCCATTCTTTTTGATACCTGTTATGGTCCCAGTGGCTGTTTCTTGCGGGCTGTTACAGGGATTTCAGATGAAACTGTGAATCCAGTCATGCCTCATACTTTCGGAATTATCAAACCGGTCAAGGGATAGAAACCCCTCATAATACTGGGTGAGATCTGAAATAGCTGCTTCACATGTTGTAACCTGGTGCACCCCTCGATCCGCCCTGTCCTCATAGAGAGTGGTCCCATAAAGCATTTCGAGTGCCAAGAAATCAGCCATTTGTACCGGATGTAATTCTCAAACCTGGAGATGACACTTCTCCCAGGTGTGTCGCTTTTTTAGGACCTCTTATTAACTTGGCCCATCTTAACCATGAGTTGCATGGTGGTGACTTTAACCCCAGTGACAGTGGGTGGCATTTTTCCATCTCCTGTTCCATCAGGTGGAACAATGCAGGCTGAGGCAGTCTGACCCTGGTATTCACCGAGAGTGACCTGGTGCCTGCGTTGACCGAAGGATATATGTCAAATGTTGCGGTCTATGGCAACAGTTCAGGTAGTACTTTTGTTTATCTCTATTGCCAAGGGGCCGCACTTCCATCAGTTTTGCTGGTCTCTTCAGAAATGGCGGTTTCTACCCAAGGTGTTGATTCTCCTGGTGCTCCCAGCTGTACTGGGAGTGGTTGAAGGAGGGTAGGCTGAATTGGAGGGGGGGAGGATTTGTGGACCATATGCCTGGAGCAACTGGCGTTTTTGGTAGAGGGGGAGGAGGATATGGGGTGTACTAGGGCCCTTCAGCTCGAGGTAGAGGGGGAGAAGGATGTGGGGTGTACCAGGGCCCTTCACCACTAGATGGAGGGGAAGGAGGATGAGGGGTGTAACAGGGCCCTTTACCTGCAGGTGGAGGGGCAGGGGGCTGTGGTGTGAACGGGAATCCTTCCACTCCATGAGGACCTGGCCACGGAGGGGAACACAGCAATGTTTGCTGGTCTTTGTCAGGCAGTTGAGACATTGGTGGGTTTGGGTTCACATTAGATGGTGGTGGTGGTGGTGGTGGTGGTGGTGGTGGAAATGGTGGTGGTGGTGGAGACGGTCAGTGTGGAACCCATTCATAAGAAACCCAGACTTGTCAGTACTCATTTCGCATGTGCCAATTGTCAGGGCTGATCATGGGTAGTGCAATACACGGAGGATAGTTGTTCAGTTGTTGCGGTTCATATTGCGGTTCTTCAGTTCGCAGCCAGGGCTGTTGATAATCAGGATTGGGATACCAGGCAAATCTTGTCAAGGTTTCGTAGGCTCGGAGTTCTAGGGGTTATAAAAACCAAACTAAGATTCGGAACTGCAAGTATTGCAGACAGGACAAGAGACTCGAAATCCGGAATCACAGAAGTGAACAGAGGTTGGTGCCAAAGCTATTGATTGTTTTGTAGACTAGAGAACGAGTGAAAAACAAACCTATCCTCCACAAATCCAGCGTCCTTATATACAGTTGACGTGGCCATCATCACCTTTACTCACTCGTTCCGATATACATCCTAACTCCACCCAACTATGTTCACAACCCCTTCAACCTGCGGCTTATGCCATAAACCATCACGCCATATTTACAACGCATCCAACGAATCCTGATTCCTTCCAACAAAACCTGATTCTTTCGAACGAAACCTGCTTTGCTTTTAACAAAACCTGTTCTCCTTCGTATTTCTTTTACCCTTCACCGATCCTTACTCCCTCTTCGATCCTCACTCGACACAACCGTGACAGTAGCTCCCCCTCCCACATGCTAAGTTCCTACGAAGCTGTTGACCCGGGCTTGCCAGGTTGTTCCGCATGGAAAACGTCGATTGCTTGAAGCCCGTCCACGTTAACCGCTGGTTCCCAGCTTGTTTCATCGTAGCCTTTCCACTTGACCAGGTACTGCAGCTGTCGTCGAAATATCCTCGAGTCGTCGATGCGTTCTACTTCATATTCTTCTTCTCCGTCCACAATAACTGCAGGTGGTGCGGATTCGATTTGCCCTGGCAAATGATCTTCCGATACTTTGGTCAGACGGGAGATTGGTTGTACTGGGTGGATGTGAAGGTCCTTGGGTAATTGTAACCGATAAGCCCACGGACTAACAACCTCCGTAATCCCGTATGATCCCAGGCGTTTCCAGTCAAGCTTCTTGCTGGGTCATTGTGTTGTAATGTTCCTGGCGTCCATCCAGACTCGATCCCCAACCATCATCTGCACTCCCTCTCGTCGGTGCTTGTCCACTTGTTCCGCTTGAATATCTTGTGCCCGAATCATTTCAGCCTTCATCCGTTGGAAGATATCGTTCATTTTCTGGGAGAGGATATTTGCGTTTACTTCCCTGATATCATTCCCATTCTGAACCGGATGTTGACTGAAGGTCATTCTTGGATGAAATCCATAATTGCCAAAGAATGGTGAGCATTCCGTTGTTTCCGAGGCGTGATTGTTCGATGCAAATTCTGCCATTGGTAGCCATTGTGTCCAATCGTTCTGTTGATAATTGACAAAGGCCCTAAGATACTGTTCCATAATGGCGTTCATTTGTTCCGTTTGGCCATCGGTTTGTGGATGAAAGGCAGTTGAAAGCTTTCGTTCAACTCCCAGTCTTTCGCATATATGTCTCCCGAACTCCGAAGCGAATTGAGGTCCACTATCCGATACTATTGTGTCTGGTAGACCATGTAATTTGAACACTTCTCGTATAAACATTTCTCCCAGTTTTCTTCCATCTGTATCGTCTCGACATGGTACTAAGTGCTTCATTTTCAATAGTCTATCCACTACTACCCATATGGCATTGTACCCCTCGCTTTCTGGTAATCCCACCACGATATCCATACTTTGATCCTTCCATGGTTGCTGTGGTACTTCCAGTGGTTCGAGCCATCCATGGGTTTTCTGATGAGTTGCTTTACTGCATTGACATATGTGGCAGTTTTGTACGTATCTATCCACGTCCTTCCTCATACCTGGCCATTGATGATTTCTTTTCAGAAGTTCGAGGGTTATTGCTCGTCCTGGATGTCCGGGTGCTGGTACATCATGATGTTCTTTGATCAGTTGGAGTTTATCTGGTGCTTCGTTGTTGACCATCTCCGTTGTGTTAATCCACAGTCCTTCGCTGCTGTCGAACGGTCAGTCTTTGCAAATGTTGTGAATCCAGTTCCATAACTCCTTTGGACCGACCTCTTCCTCATCTCGATTGACTACTTCCGCGAACGCTACCACCATTCCCTTTTGTATTCTCTGGTCAAGATTCTCCGTCTTTAGCACCATTTGATGGGTTTTTTCTGCCCCCCCCTTGGGAGGAATGTCTCCTGGCATTCTGGTGAGTGCATCGGGCTTCTGACCTTGTTTTCCTGGGCGGTATATAATTTTGAACTTGAATCTTGACAGGAATTTGGACCATCTTGTTTGTCTTCTGTTGAGTAGCATTGATGTCATGAAGTATTCGAGATTCTTGTGATCAGTCAATATTTTAATTGGATGTACTGACCCTTTGCATTCCGGTCTCCATTGCTCTAGACTCTTAACGATGGCTCCCAACTCCTGATTGTAGATTTCATCATTTTCTTCCGCAGGTGTATGTTTCTTGGAGAAGAATGCTACCGGATGAAGGACCCCCTGATTATCTTATTGAGATAGTACTCCAGCGGACACGTAACTTGATGCATCAGTTTCCAAAACGATTTCCTTTTGGTAATCGAAATGTGCTAGGACTGGTACTGTCGTAAACGCATCTTTTAATTCGGCAAATGCTCTCTTTTGATCAGGACCCCAGTGGAAAGGTACTAGCTTTTTGGTGAGTCTTGTTAATGGTTGCACCACCCTGCGGTAATTCCGTATAAATCTTCGATAGAAGTTGGCGAATGCTAAGAACGCCTGAACTTCCTTGAGTTTTCCGGGTGCTTCCCATTCCTTGACCGCTATTACCTTTTCTGGATCCATTTTAATTCCATTTACCCCAACTATCAGTCCCAGATACTTGACTTCCTGTTGATGAAACTCGCATTTTTCAGCTTTCAGATATAATCCGGCCTCCTTCAATGTTGTCATTATGGCCCTGACATGTTCCTTGTGTTCCGTTGGATTATCACTGTAAATGAGGATGTCGTCCAACAAGGCTGTGCAGAAGATGTCCAAAAATGGTCAAAGGGTATCGTTAATGAATTCCTGGAAGGATGCTGGTGCGTTGGTGAGTCCGAACGGCATAACCAAGGATTCAAATAGGCCATAGCGAGTTCTGAATGCCATTTTCCATTCGTCTCCTTCTGCAATTCGAATCACATTGTAGGCATCTCGAACATCCAATTTGGTATACCACTTGGTCTTTGATAATCGTAATAGGGTTTCCTGGATCAATGGTAATGGATATCCACTCTTTATCGTTCCTTCGTTGAGTCCTCGATAGTCCACACATGGTCGTAATCCCCCATTCGGTTTAGGTGCGAACAACACTGGTGCTCCTCATGGTGATGATGACGATCTGATGAATCCCTTTGACAAGTTTTTTTCAATCCATTCTTTTAATACCTGAAGTTCTTCTCTTGACAGGCTGTATATTGGTCCGAAAGGTGGGATGAAGCCATCTTGGAGTGTAATCTTATAGTCGTATGGTCTATGTGGTGGTAGTCCATCAGCGATTACTTTGTCAAAGAGGGGGAGAAACTCATGATATTTCTTAGGAATTAACTGTTCCAGCGGTTTTTCTTGAAGGTTCTTGACTTGTTGGGACTTATTGATTTCATATAAGGTTACCGCGTACACTTTGAGTGTCTCCTTTTTATTCCGTCTCATAAATGGGGCTGCTGCTATGGCACATATGTCCAGTTTTGGCCCATCGGATTCCGCTGTTTCCATATGATTTTCCCATACCCATACGCTCGAATGATGTTGACAATGCTTCTGGCAATAATTGCTTTCAAATCCAATTCTTTTCTTTTAAAACTTGACTGTAACATCGTGAAGTTGTAGCCATTGTAATCCAAGTACGATTGGATAATGTCCAAGTTTCGTAATGAATGCTGGTAGTTGCTCTTGATGTTCGCGTATGCCTAAGTCTAGTTTGGCCATAGTGGTAACGGTTCCTGATTCGATGGGCCTTCCATCTATAACTTCCAATTCTCTTGATTCCTTTGATTCATTTTCTTGTAATTGATGATGGTGGACGAAATCTTTGTCAATAAATGCTATTCCAGTAGCTCCGCAGTCTATCAAAGCATGGGTATCAATGATTGTATTTTCTATTTTCAGCGAGCATTTCACAACGAGATGTTTGCTTTCCATAGAAGACTCGTTTATTTCTGCGCTTGATATAGAAAACTGCGAAATACTAAAACTAGCATTAACTGACAAAGGAGATTCGTTTCCAGCACAATTGCCATCCCTATTGCACTGGACTAAACTTTTCCCGATTCCACTTCCTTTCCTTTTCCTGTTGTCGAATCTGCATCTCCCTCATTGGCTGCCTTCTTGAAAGGTGACACTTCCGTTTGTCCTGATGCGGCCTTCAGTTTCCTTGGGCATGATGCCGCGAAATGTCTGCTATCCCCACAATACATACACAGTCCCCCTTCCCTTCGTCTCTTCCTTTCCTCAGGTGAAATCTTTTTTCCTTTTACTGCTGAAAGGTCCATCGGAGCGGGGCCATGGTATCCTGCAACTGATCCCACGGGTGCCAAGTCTGGGGTGGATGTGGTGTTGGTCGTTGAATCGGACCTCTTGTATCCCTCCTATTTCCCAGATTTCTTTTCTGCGGCTCGTCTCCTCAGTTGTGCGTCTCTTTTTGACACCATCTTGACGAACTCGATCATACTCTCTGGTTCCTCAATGTGTTGAATAGAGTCCTTGAGCTCGTTGGACAGTCCTTGTCGTAGTGCATCTAGCTGAGCGTCTTCGTTCCATTTTGTATCTACTACGTATCTCTGAAATTCTGCGTAGTACTGGGAGAATTCGGGGTCTCGTTGCCTGAGTTTCTCGAGTTCCCTTTTCGCCGTTGCTGCTCTGTCTTGATCCCCAAATGCTACATCCAGCAGGTCAACTAGGTCTTTCAGGATATTGAGTTTGACTTCCCCCGAGATTTCATCACAGTGTGGCATTAATTGTGCCAGTGCCACTCCCTTTAAACATCCACCGCGTATCTTAGCTTCTTCTGCTCGTTGTTGAACGCCTTTGGTTTTCCGGCTATCTTCAATGCCAGCTGCACCTTCCACCCTCGAAGTTCCTTACAATCTTCCCCTGAAAAGCTGGTGATGTCATTTACCTTCTCTTCTCGCTCTTCCCCTTCTGTTCTTACTCTTGATTCTCCCCCTCTTCCCTCTGTTGATTTCAGAATCCTGGTTACCTGTTGTCAATTTTCTTCTGCCAGGTCCCTAAACTTCTCCATTTGAGCTTGAGCATCTTCCAGATCTTGTTTCAATTCCGCCAGGTCTGGATTTGCTTCCTTCAATACTTGTTTTAGGATCCGGATTTCTTCAACCAGGTCCCCATGACTGCATGATTGCGGTGTTTCTGTTGTTGCCGCTGTTTGTTGAGTAAGCAGTAGTTCCTGCTTCCGATTGTCCCTTTCCTGGACGACTTTTTCTCCTTCTGCCAACAATTCCGATATTCGTACTTCCGCATTCTTCACAGATTGCTGTTCCTTGAGCAATTCGTTCAGTCTGCTGGTCGTTGGTAGTTGGCTCAGTGCTGTTAGCCCTTTGTTGATATCCCTGATATGATCCCTGAACTGTGTTTCGTTCATGGCTTCTGTATTCTTTGCTGCCACAATTTCCAGCTCCACCTGTAATGCTCCGGTCATCATGACATCGCGGGTTGGCCTTGAGGATTCTCCTGACATCTTGGCGGTAATTTTGAGATGCTGCTGCGTGGAGGTTGGCAGCGGTGAACTTTGATCGCGTTTTTCTGTTCAGGCAGTCTGCCACCTGATCAATATCTGTTTGGATTCGTTGGATTGCTGCTTCGATTTCTGCTTGTAAAAATGGGTTGACCGTCTACCAGAAGAACACCTCGTGTTTGCTGGGTGTTGTTACGATGATCAGCGGGGTTGGTAAGGGGGCCGGGTGTAATTCGCGGTGTACTCCATTTCTCTTATTTGCTTTTCGTTGATTGTAATCCACCGACGAAATTTGGCTTTCTATGTTCTTCTGTGTTGCCTTGATTGTAGATTCTGATTTCGTTGATTGAGCTTCTGCTGCTCTGCCGATTGTCGTATGTGTTCCTCCGCAGTTGTGTTCGCAGTAGCATGGTTCTTGGTTCTGGCAATCAACGTGGAGACCGTAATACTTGGTCCAGAAGTTCTTGAATACTGCGTCATCGATCTGGAGACCTCCTCGGTTTTTTGCTGCTTCTGTCCAGTAGCTATTCCAAGGAGATACCGTTTGTGGTTCGTCCCAGAAGTATGCTTCCAAAGATTCCTCGGGTTCATTGAGGATAGCGTCGATGCTATCAAAGGCATTCAATGGTTCTTTTTCAAAAAGGTTGATGGTTCGACCAGCTAGGTCGAAGAAGTTGATTCTGAATTGTTGTGGTTTATTGCTGTCGAACGCTGGCATTTAAAACAGCGTGGATCCTTCTCGTCGATGTTTTCACAGGCACACAATGCAGGCGTGTCTCCAAAAGCTGTGTACTGTGAGCTTGTTTTCGAAGTTTCCAACTGATTTAAACACGGAACAAACGGAGTTGCAGGGTCTATGGCAAAAGTAACAGCCGCTTCGATGAGAGTAGCGGCACATATACTACAATTCAACCGGTACAATCGATTTTAGACTCGTTCTTCTGTCAAGGTTTCGTAGGCTCGGGGTTCTAGGGGTTATAAAAACCAAACTAAGATTCGGAACTGCAAGTATTGCAGACAGAACAAGAGACTCGAAATCCGGAATCACAGAAGTGAACAGAGGTTGGTGCCAAAGCTATTGATTGTTTTGTAGACTAGAGAACAAGTGAAAAACAAACCTATCCTCCGCAAATCCAGCGTCCTTATATACAGTTAACGCGACCGTCGTCACCTTTACTCACTTGTTCCGATATACATCCTAACTCCACCAAACTATGTACGCAACCCCTTCAACCTGTGGCTTACGCCATAACCATCACGCCATATTTACAACGCAACCAACGAAACCTGATTCCTTCCAACACAACCTGATTCTTTTGAACGAAACCTGCTTTCCTTTTAACGAATCCTGTTCTCCTTCATATTCCTGTTACCCTTCACCGATCCTTACTCCCTCTTCGATCCTCACTCGACACAACCGTGACAAATCTATCCCATATCTGAAACCCATTTCTGCTAAGCTGATAGTTCAGGTTGGGTCGTTGTGAAGGTGTGCTGCCATAATAGTGATATGGGTATCCTGGATGGTTTGGGGAGTGGTGGTTGGAGGTGGTGTTCTGCGACAAGATGTTATGAAGAGGACGTTTGCATGATCGAAGCATTTACTAAATGCTCCAAGGTACCTGCAGTAGTCGCCGAGAATATGGTAGTGTGACAGGCTGCATTTTTCGGAGACAAGCTGCATTCATATGTTTTCACAATTTTCTCAAGAACACTCAATACGTACTGACCTCGCCTACACTTTTCCAACCATACCATCATGTTTGATAAACTTCTGATTCATGTTTTCATCACCCATTGTCTGCTAGGGGTGTTCAAGTTGATCACTAGATGCAAGGTGGGGTATCACCCCTGCCATTTGGTTGCAGTATCTCAAAGGCCACCCAACTTATGCTACAATTTTGAAACTACAACAAACGAAAAATATGAACACCCGCAATCACCCCACTTGTTCCAGTGTGATACTCGAAATCAGCCCACTCCCTTTCAAGAGAGCTGCTTGCTTATGCCGGTGTCCAGCTCGTATATAAACAAAGCAGGTGACCTGCATGAAACCCCTGTCAGTCGTTGCTGATTGTGAAAATTTACTGACAATGTACCTCACATTCGAACATACAATACTCTCTAGAAGTAGGAAAATTCCATTATCCAACACCTATCAAACTCAGGCTCAGTTGCCTTGCTATTGGAAGGGAACTGCACAATTAGATGCGATTCAAGCCATGCCACCACCTACAGGTACATCTGATCCTCTGTCTGGAGGCTTTGGTGGGGTACTTATCACAAAAATGATAGGCTTGGCAGTGGTTGGGGACAGGAATTCAATTCCTTTGTGGAGTACACACACTTTGTCAGATGAAGTGACATATAGTTGTTTGTCTGTTTCAAGACGAGTCTGATCAAGTACATGTGTTATATGGCGCACAGCCGCATCTCGTTGGAGCGGTGTACAATTTGAACATTCAGAAGCATTCATTGTTCCTGAATCGGTGCTCCTCACCATTTACGATACACTTGTTGCACCATCTACCATTCGCCATGAACTTTCCGGATCCCATATACCATTCACCATACACTCGTCACACAATCTATTATTTATTATATACTCATCGTACCGTATCTGCTATTCACTGTATTTTCGTCATGCCCCATCTACCGGCAATACTGAATAAATAGTTACCAGTGAGTCATCGGGTGAACCAGTTTTCACAATTGCAATGCATACTATATAGAAGGCAGATCTGCAACTCAACTGGTCAGGCTCAACATTATCGCAACCATCACCCACAGGCATTTGATGACACAGGAGAGGTTATGGAACAACTTGAAACAGATGCAAATTGTAGATCGAATATGTAGCACAATGAGCAAAGAAGGAAGAAGCAAACAAATGCAGAAGAACCTGACAGTGCCCAAGGGTTAATACCAGCCGCGCAAACCTCCCAGAGCACTCCCATACCTGAGCTCCCAAGGAAACATGATATCACATCAGTAACAGCAAGAAAAGTCACCCACGCAGAATTGTATAGAGAGGCTGCAGCTGGGCAAGTGGTGGGAGAGGCTACAAGTCTCTACAACAAACACCTGAAGCTGAATTAAAATCTGTGGCACCTATTTGCAAATATGTTCCATTATCAACATGCCCATGCTCTGGGTAAACACAGCAACACTGCAGTAAACAACTATCTGTGGCGCAGCCTGTATGATTTCCATACAAAGTTGTTCCAGACTGCATCTGAGCTCTAGAAGCTACTGAGTGGCCTGGACTGCTGACTGGGATCAGAGAGTTGGCTTCAGGTGCCTGGGAAATATGGCAACATATACTGCAGGCATATTTTGAAGTGCATCCAGTTTATTTTAGGGCATTTACTGTGTGCGGAGCATCTGGATTTCACTCCAGTACAGCTCTATGATTGGCTGATCATTGAATATATAGTAAGATGTACTGAGAAGAGTAGTGGTGGGAAACTCGGAAGCAATTACCTGACAGTGCTTCAATTGTGCCAGTAATCCTGACCATAGACAAAACCTATCTCACCAATTTTGTTGGGGACATGAGTGCCTGCCCAAGATGTATTAGTATCAGGAACATTCGGAATGATCTTTGTGGTACAGTATCAAGGCGCGTCTGTATTCTGGTGGGATTCATACCAGTTCCACCACAAGGTGCAACTGAAATTGACTCTGTATAGTACCACGCAATCCATATCATTCTGAAACCACTGGGAGAAGTCGCTATTAGTGGCACTAGATACGAGTGGGATTGTTCTGATGGATTTGAACATACTTGCTATCCAATGCTAGGTGTATATGTTGGGGACAACTTCGAGATCACAATGATCATGAATATAGTTGGAGGAGCATGCCCTGGTGTGAAGTACCAAAGGGATATGAAATTGGCCATCGCAAAAGATTTCACAACTGGGAGTGTCGATGTACATCACGCTATCAGTAGCACCTGGATGAGAAGCGACCTGATGAATTCACAGAGGTGCATCTGCAACGGACTTCGAACCTCTTCGGTAAATATTCTCTGTGCAACGTCTATTGCCTTTGGCAACCAGATGCGTTCCACCAACTCTATTTGGGGATTGTACAAGATCTCTTCAACTGGCTTTCGGAGTACCTGACCGATTGACGCTTGAAAGCGGAATTCAATGCTTGTTTCACCTCAGTTCCATATTTCCCAAACATGTTGGATCTCTCTAAAGCCTTTGATTGTCTCAAGAAATGGTTCTGGCATGGCAAGAAAATCCGACAAATGCTCAGGAGGCAATCTGCAGTCTGTGCTCCCCTGCTTTCTAGTGACGTTTCAGAGAAAACAATCTTCCAAAGTACATCTGATACGGAGGTTATGAAACGATTCGGTCCCTTATGGAATTCTCTTTACTAGCCAGCCAGCGAACGCACTCGGATATCTTGTTGAAATACCTTGATGATTGTCTCAAAAGCTTTCACATGTGCAAACAAATCTTCACTCTTCAATGTGCTACTGAGGCTCAGATAGGGTGTGTAGAAGGTGACTTCCACGGGCAGGCAGCAAAACTTAAAGAGGTTGCAATGGGGACGATAGAGAGAGAGCTTCATAGGGAGAATTATGGTACTACCACTGGGCAGTGGAAATCTGTTGAGGTGTGCCTGAGAGGAGAGCAGCTGCACACCATTACCTGGAATGCAGAGTAGCGGGCAACATCAATGGTACAACTTGAAGTAGAACTCTACAAAGAGTCCACAGACAATCATGCCTGGTTTGGCCAGTTGTTTAACAAAGCTCTGAATCGCCTGGAACTGAAGCTGCATCCTGAAGCTAGCTGTGGACTGACAAGTAAGTAAGTTTTAGCACTTGAAGGGGAATGTCACACCATCCTAACTGCTGTGTTGTGCCCATCGAAGGTCTCTGTCGCTGCAATAAGAAAGTTCAAGCGCCACCTGTTGGAATCTGAGAAGCACCTGAAGTATGATCAAGAATGAGACTCAAGGAAATATTCGAATTTAGGGAAGCAGCTAACACTGCAATTCTATCACTTCGGAAAACCAATAATGCACCTCCTCTGTCATTACCACAACTTTATCACCAGGATGGGTGCTCCTGATGATTTATCATCCAAGATATCAGAACACTTGCACATTTCGAATGTCAAGGAAGCATACCAGGCCAGCAATGGGGTCAATTTCATGCAACAGCTTCATCAGCATGATGATCGCTACACCACGATCGACTTCATGGAACAGACTGTTTTGCGGCTTGCTTTGTATAGATAGTACATCGATGAGAGTGCAGTAGTTCTTAATATGATGACGGATCAAGAGAAACGGCAAATGACCTGGTGTTCCTGGCAGAACACGATTCTTGCCAGTGAATCTGAACCATTGATACGACCCAGTACACATCCCCTGGGGCAGATTGAAGTTTCAATTATTTGTACTCATTCATGGTCTTTCAAGTGGATATCACTAGCAGAACCAGCTGAAACCTTCAGCATCCCAACAATGCCATCACTTGTCAGGCAGCATCTGCAGAAGATCTGGGGCCATGATGCGGTCAGTGTGATTTAGGGCTACAGAAATGAGTTCAAAAAAGTCATAACCTTACAACCTCACGATAAGGTCACTGTCTACATACCGGAATTGTATTACCCTGAGCAGATGAACCAGGTCCTGCTCAACTGCAGCATTGAGGGTACACCACATGGTGAGATGCACGGGTGGCCACTGCAGGTGATATGGGTACACATGGGCAAAAATACACATGATGGACTGCGCAGGCACTGCCCCATATTTTCCATCGTCTGCTTCACTTTTTCACATCCAACCAGGACCTTGCGGTCAAGTAGAATCATTGCGAGGACTGGTGGCCGGCTGTTGCACCCGCACCTTCATTTCCTTTCATCCCTTCAAGCCTGGGTTGATGGACGATCACCGCTGGAGTTGGCCATTGTGGTCGGTATACATTTTGAGCATCATTCAGGGATCTCTCAAAAAGTGAATGGGTTTGTCAGAGTTGTAAAGGAATCAACACCACATGTTATTGCCATGGAGAAAATTGAAGGGGCATGCCACTTGATCCTAGAGATCCTGACAGCAAAAGAGAATGGTTCAGTATGGATTGTAAATAATCACGTGGATTTGAATATGTACTGGGATGTATATTAAGACAAAATACATAAGAAAGAAATGTTTGGCACCACCTCTACCATTTATCCACATGAATGAGAAGAGTCTCACACAGGGGTGCATGCAGAATCCAGCTGGTGTGTATTGACCATATATTAGTATAATGAAATCTAGAGATATCCATTTATACAAATCTCTTCTGACGATCCTTGAGGTGGCAGTTGTAAGGGCGAGTATGTCAAAGTATGGCTCCATACTCAAGAGTAAGAGTAGATACAGTTGCACACGAGAATAAGTGATAAAGTAGAGTTGTCATCAAGTATGTTAAGTAAGCAAGTAGGTAAGTAAGATTATTGCTGGAGTGCAATTGCACTCCTGTGCGGTGACTGTATTCTGGGAATTTACCCAGCCATTGGCCAGCTGCCATTACATCATCCGCCGTTCAAGCTGCAGACCCCCTGGGCTGCCTTATCCGTACATGAGAAGAGAAGAAAAGAAATTAATGATCCCGACTCGTACGCCGTTGTACGGCCTCATAAATCCTGCTACCAATTGGTACCGCTCCAGGGTGATCTTTCGGTGGATCTGGCGCACAGGGAAACTCCACCTCCAGTGGTAGGTGGTAAAAACCAATGCCGAAGCTGTTTGTACCAGGCCGAGATCCAATAAGAAGAAAAAGAAAGATAAGATAAGAGAAGAGAAGGAAACGTCCAAATTGAACCTGATTCCTCCAAGCCCACCTCTTCTGAATCCAAGCCACTCCAGCAGCAGGCTTCATTCTAAGCCCACTCCTTCAGCAGGCTTTCAAGTCCAGTCTTCAGGTTGATGGTTCCAAATATTCAAGTGGACTTCCAGTTTCTCCGAATCCATGCAGCTGATTCCGTAGATCCAAGCTGCCTGGGTGGAGCTCGAATTGGTAAATGCCATTGCCTTCATCCATTGGTTCATCGTCGTAGATTGCATTATTTGATGCACTTGCAATCATGAATCCGCTGGCCTCTCAGGAGTGCTCACATGGCATTATTCCCCAGCACTGAAATCCCGCTGGACTCCATAGAGAGTGCAGGCAGCCGATTCCCTTGCACTCGAATCCGCTGGCTTCCTTTGAGAGCTCAGGCGATATTCACTGGCGGCTGTTGATGCTTGCAAAAGGCTTCTGACTAATTGACTTGTTTGAAGGCGGTGCTTGGCCATCGATTGTCTTCCGACTATTCTCGTTCGTATAAAATGTTTCTCATTCTCGAGGGTAGCCATCGTGGCCGGTAATACATCTCTGTAGCAGTCAACTAGCATAATTGCACGATGAATTTATCATGGCCATAGCTGCTGCTCTTCAAAGCTCTCGAATTCATGTGACTTCTCCATGCTTTCATATATCCCAGCACACATCAGACTTCATTGGTAATAGCATCGGCTATCCTGATTCAGCTGTCAATTGCTATTGGGCTTCAGATCAACGAATGGTGGCTCGTTGACTTGTGTCAGCCTCGATTGCAATCATATATCGACTGTATTCGTACATGTTCGTTCTAATTGCAGTATCTAACTCATTAGTGTGCCATCGGTGGTACTCACAAAGTAATCAAGTATGCTTCTGCTCCAGGAGGATCTCCAATCCAAGTAGACCTCAGAGTGTACTGCAAGACCCCAGTGCTGTTGATTCCAGCAAGTCCTATCGTGACGCCTTCCACAGGTAGTGTCAGAGATGCCAATGGCATCATTGTGCCATGTCGAGTGTACCGTCGGGCCTTGATGCGGTGGCAAACTTCGCAGCCACTGACGTACTTCCTTATGGGGGCGTCCATTGCGGGCCAATAGAAATCCTCTAGCGCAAAGCATTTTGTCTGCAGGAATGTTATCCTGCATTCGTAAGTCAGAGCTCCTGCGATGACCTTCCATTGGTTGTTGTCTTCAGGGGTGTTTGACCTGGGCAAGTCTACTATCTTTGCATTCATGTTGATTGCCAATGTGTCAAAAAACAAGGCCTTTGCCAGGGTTGCGAAGAGTTGGCCAATTGCTATCACTTGTAAGGCCCATCGTTGGTTTCTCGGTCATTCATATGTTTGACTCACTGAAGGAATCATTCGTGGATATATCCAATTTGTAAGCATTTTGTACAAGGTTATAGTTACCATGTGATTTGGTGCTTTTGTTCTCTTGGCCGCTTAAGCTCTGAAGACTATATCGTGGTAGTTCCATATGTCCATTATGGAGTCATTCTGTGCAGCTTGACATCTCGACTGCTGATTTAGTTTTCTCTCCCCCGCTAGTATTGGGTGCGGTTGACTCCATTGATATTGTCGGTTGCAGCTGAGTGTGCATTGGATGCATTCGGTGGTGCTTCCGAGTCGTTCATGAATACCAGAATCATAACCAGTGACTTTTCATTCACTCCTAGGTGTACTTGCTCTTGGTCTCATTGACTTCCTGGTGTACTTGACATCTGCAGTATGATGGGTGTGTTGCAGTGGTGGTGAGTTGTTCTAGTACTTTTGGTGCAGAATTCATTTGCAGTTGCGTTTTCCCGGTTGCTGGAACGGTCATTCCACTCTGTTTTGAGGTCAGTGCTCCATCGATGACCAGTCGTACCGGTGTGTATTTGTTGATTCCCATCAATTTTTTCATTGATTTCCTCATCGATAAGACAGTCTCAATTGCCTTCGTGGCTTTGTACTTCTTTACCTGCATTTGATTGCCAATCATACAGCATCACTCATAATGTGAGTGTGTCTTAAAGAATCAGGTAAAATTGAATTGTAACCTCGTATCGCCATATAGGCAAGAAGACTCTTGTTATCCTTCTCAAGCATGTGCTCAATTGCACTCCGCACTCATGAAGTCTGCATTTCACGGCTTTCCCATGGCTCAATAAGTGTCATCCGCTTAGCACCCATTTTTCAATGAGTCATGATTGTACGCATATTGAAAGCTCGGTACTCAATTGGGTATTTGAAGTCGCCATGCTGCTGTGCAATGATATCGGTGATTTTTTCCGTTGTGTGTCTGTGATCCCCTCTCTTGGAGATCGGTGCTCCGCTGTCAAATTGTGATCAAATCAGTGTATACAGTATCGAGTCTTATACCAATTCTCTTATTGACTCTCGTTTATTGTGGCGCTTCCATTGCCATAGCAATTAATTCTCGTTGTGTATCATCTGGAGTAAGATTTTCCTCAAGAGAGTAGAAGTTCAAATGAAAACTTGTGTTTCCATATACCGATTGACTATTGCCGTCCTTCTCCGAGTGTGTGCGATTGGATTGCACTCTACACTTGTACAACCTGCATATTGTGGTCCTGCCATAATTCTGCAAGTTTCATAGGCGCTTTGTGCACATACATGCATGGTGGTTGTATTAAGGTTGCCTTCCTTGTTTGCAAGTGAATCGGCGCTGCTGCCAGCAATGCGGCGATGGTGACTGCTGGTTTATCTCATGGGCTCAGTCCATTCACTAGGTTTATCTCGACATATAGGTTCTTTCAGAGTTCTTAACCCAACCTCCGACAAGTTATAGATCTCGCATGATAACTTGGACGTTGTGGGGGAGTCCCTCGGCTTTTCCTTGATAAGGACCTCCCCGAATTCCGGGTATTGGTTGCCTCCATCTTCTGTGGGTACGCCATCCGGTGCTCATGTCTCCATCTGTACGTGTTAGCTTTGCGCATTCGAACGAAATGGCGGGTAAAAATTCACGGAAGTAGGGGTACCGCGGCCGCGTCACAATGGGGCATGACCGTGGCATGTATCCTCCCTTTGTGACTCAGTGAGCCGGTAGCAGTCATTCAAGCCCCGCATTGTTAGTACCTCATCTGCTGCAACTACCACTGCTGCTTCTGCTCGCTCGTCCAGCTCATGAGGCTTCTCCCACTTTGTGTGGTATCATCCATACAAGCTCACAGCAACCATTGTACAATCGTCCAGCTCGTGTGGTGAATGTCTCGACAACCTTATTGCTAGCAAGTATGTTACCGAATGCCGTGGCTCCAAGCAGATGAATATTTGGAGGCTTATTCTCTTCACCACCCTCCTGCAGCCGAAACATTGGTTTCCAGTGGAGGTTCCGACATCACAATGGTGGCCGCCAGTGGCACCCCCGCTTGAGGTTCGGAGGGTCAAAAGAATAATAATATATTGATCTCCATGTTTCTTGGCTAGGCAAGCCCAAAGGCAGCTCATATCGTTCCTCAACCGAAGGCTATAACCTCACCGCCCAGAGAAGCATATTCTGCCAATCACATGCATGTCTCACCTGATTGGGGTTTTGTCAACTTAAATGACATGTATTCTCCTATATATAAATGGTTGACCATTTGCCCAATTCTGATCAGGGATATAGAGGAGAGGATGTGTCCATTCCTGCTAGGGAATACAACAACTTAAATGTGCATCCATTCCCGTTTGGAGATCCGATCACTTGAATGTGCATCCATTCCCACTTGGATATCTGATCACTGAAGGTGAAATTTTGTTCACGTTTCATAGAATCGCAAAATGGAGTATCGGCTAGATCTGCTGGACACTTCAGAACATTTGGGGTTCAACTTCCCACTCTGAGCTGCTTCATGATCTACGATTGCAACTCCAGTATCTGGGTGTGATAAAATTTCGCTGGAACTTTGAGGTGCTCAATAGCCATTTCGTTCATCCGTATGCGAATTCTCTGGGCGAATGTAGGACGTCTCGGTAGTGTGGCCTTCTGGTCGGAGACGCGTCTCTCAGCACCAACTGACCTCTGAATTTATTTCGCAATTGTCACTACTAACGTCAATAACATAAATTGGGTGTACTCAACAAATCTTTGACACTTGTGGGTCATGTGGGTGTGTGTTTGTGAACATGTAGCAATCAGAGTCGGTAATACGACTATCCGAATCGATTGACCCCTGAGTCGCTGCGGAATTGACTCTGCTCACATCAATCAACTACAATAAATAGAATACTTCTTTCAAATCATCACCCCAGCGATAATAATAGGTGTGGATTCCAAATAGTAACACATTGGAACAGAGGGATCGTAGAACTGATAATTCAACACATGTAAGGATTGTCAATTAAACTGGACTAAGTGCCATCAATGACATTCCGACATATTTTGATCATTCGTATTCAATTGAACTCGGTGAATGTGTTTCAAGGTCTCCAAGACGGTGCCATCGTGGCCAGTAATACCTTTCTCATGATCGAGTGGCCTCCAGATTTGTCTGGGGATAATTTCTGTTGCTGTCAATTGACTCAATGCAAGAGTATAGGCATCCTGAGTCATCACTCTAGAGTAGCAATGATACTCGGTATAGTTGTGAATAGTAATGTATTGCGACGTGTAGCAATTGCGGTCAGTAATACAACTCTTCAAATGGATTGACCTACAAATCACCTTGGAATCGTCTCTGCAGTAGTCAATTGACTTCATTGACGGGTATACTTATTATGATTCATCGATCTATTGATGATACTCATTGTAGTTCAAGAATAGAGGCGTTTTTCGAGTTCTGGGGGTGTGTGCCCACCATGGCATATAACGCGTCTCTCGTGATCGATTGACTCCCGAAATAACACAAGATTGTATACTTTGTGCACCATTGACTTTCCGTTTGTCTTGATCGTCAGTTCATAGGCAATTGCTCTCGGTGGTTGTGTTCATGGACCTTGGAGTGGTATGGTCATCAATGCCGATGATGTGACTTCCGTAACTAATTGACATCCGAATTGTTTCGGAATGTCTACTTTTGTCAAACAACTCAATGATATGGTTACTTAGCTTGATTAGGCAATTTAGTAATGATTTTCAGTATAGATCTGATGCGTCGAAAAGGTGTAATCACAAATTCTGTGAACGAAACGTATCTGATTTCAAAAATGTGATTATAGTGTAATGGCGAGTACGCCTGAGTATGGCTCCATACTGGAGAGTAATAGTAGATACGGTTGCATACAAGAATAGGTGATAAAGTAGAGTCGTGATTAAGTATGGAAAGTAAGCATGAAAGTAAGTAAGATAATCGTGGCAGTGCAATTGCAGTCCTGCGCAGTAACTATATTCTGAGCATTTACCTCGCCATCGGCCAGCTGCAATTTCAGCACTGATAAATTGACAGCATGATCTACAAATAGAGTCACATATGATACCAATTGGCAGTAAGGGCTGTGGAGCATCAGAAAGGTATGCAGTGCAGACTACCCGATGGAGCATGTTTGTGAACCTCCCAGGAAGTGGTCGGAATGCTGTCAAATGCTGCTGTGCAATTGTGGAAGGCTCACAGGTGTACCGGGAGCTCCCTGGAGCGCATCAGAGGATAGTACAATAATACAGGTGAGTTTGGGAGCCTCCCAAGCCCCAAGGAGGATCCCGGAAGGTGGGTGCCAGGCCAGAGAGGAAATTGCATATTCCTAATACATTCAAGTATACGACTATTTTGAATTCCATTTGAGGCACTAATGGTACACCATTTGAAATGGTCTACTGCTTTGACATCATTGGTGTATCGCACCAGTAAGCAAGGCAAAATGACTATTTGAAATGCCAGATGTTCATGAAGAAGGACACATTATGGGATGGCTGACTGGATTGGCCAAAAAAATTGCGAAAATGGCTTGGTGCAAAAGAAAATGTGAAACAAAATACCCTTCCGGAATACGCAGTAAAGGCAGAACTGAAAATGATCATATCCACAAAACAACAAGCTTTGATGAATGCACATGTTACTAGTGATGAGCTTGTCTATTGGATGGACAGATGAAGAATGGAAGATACAAGTGTAGGATGCGCGGTGGTTTGGAAGAAATACAAAGACGTGGAATGGAAGAACGAAGAATACCACTTCAGGAAAGAGAAAGAAGTATTCAACGTATAATACTATGCCATTTTGGAAGCAAGATGGATGGCAGCAGTCAGGTCAGATAGCAAAGGACTGGAGAAGGTTACAGGTGTCTCTGACTCCACCACAGTCATAAAATTGGTCCAACAGATGAAACCAGGTGCCAGACAGAGTATCGCCATCGAGACAGTCGAACACAACCATACATTTTTGCAAAAGGCATCCAAGTGGTATACAGATAGGTGCCGTGCCATCAGGAAGTTGAAGGAAATAACCAGGCAGAAGAAAAATTGACTGCCACAGCCCTGGGGAAAGAGAAGGTGATCAAGACAATAGCAGAACAGTTCAAAGCAATGTCACTCACAAAGATTCAGAGGAAGATTATAGAAGCAAAGTGGTTGGAAACAAAACAGTGGTAGAAAGTAAAGTCCAACAAGAATGCCATATACAGAATGAAAAAAAGAAAAGGATGGTGGACGAAATGAGTCTAGCAAAAAGTCCATTGTGTCAAGGTATTTACAGCTACTGGTGGGATATACAGTGATGGCAGTTTATCTGAGACAGATTAACAGAAAGAAAGCCCACAGTACTGGTGGTGCCAACATAAGTGGCAGACAGGAGATAACTTGTTCAAGTTTAATAAAAAGTGGAACAGACAACAGGATATTCTTTGGGAGAAGCTGAAGAAGAAGTGCAAGTGAAAGGTGGGAAGAACGAAGGTACTGATATTTCAAGTATTTGATACACAAGCTGCTGTCAAGCCAATGTTACAGTATCTGCATGGTACAGAAATGGGATGAGCTTCAGGGGTGAAGGAGGGGATGGAGGAAGAAGAAATAGATGAGGGTGGCAGCAGTGATGAAGAATATGGGAGGAGGTAAGGCATAGGGTAAAGGAGGGTGGAAAGTTTGTATGATTATTTAGGCAGACTGGGGGGAAGTAGATTAGGAAGTACAACTTGGAAGCAGGAAAGGCTGGAGTGCTGAGGCCTGGTGCTCAGCCTTGGTTGACAATGTGGAAATGATCAGGAGTAGGATTATGCTATGGCTGCAAGCAGCCAAATGCCATATGATTACAAACGAACAAGCCCAGTTAACAAAAGAATCCTTACAGGGATATTTGTCTTGTCTCGAATACTTGCAAACATGCATATTGTGGGCCTTGAACCCGTCTTAGATTCAAGTGGTAATCGTTGCCTTGGTTTCTTGGGTACAGGCTGAGGTGGACAGGATACAGCCTTGTGTTTTTGATCTTTTTGGTTGACAACCATGGTAAACTCCCATTCAACACAGCTGTGACTGCAATGGGTTGCCCTTATAGGTGGATAAAAATCTAATCAAGTTTGATTGTAATTGTGTGTCACTTGTCATGCTTGGATGCTATATAACCAGCATATTTTGAATATTGAACACATTCTCATACACCCTTTCTTAAAAACCAGAACAGAAAGGTCATTCCATATCAAAATCCTAAGCAATACCAATAACTGCATTGGTAAAACCAAAAGCCCAAAGGAATACAGATGTCTGTCCCCATGTAATCCCAATGGAAAATGAATATCTATTCCCATGAATATCAAAAACAGAAAGTATCTATACCTCAAACACTTATAAAAATGTCCACAATTTCAAAGAAAACACACAAGAAATTTATTACGTTTGTCAATTTCCAAACCATTGGACTCAACCTCATAGAGCACTTGGGAACTAGAAACTGCCATTGGTTTGCAATTTACCAAACTACTTGGCCTAATCTTCAAAGTAGAGGTTGGAAGCACACATCAGTGCTCTGTGGAACCACAGCGCTTATACTGATCACATGGTACTCCTGTCGCCCATATACAATCCCCAATTTTGTCAGTGCTATACCCTTGTCCATATCAATAGGCTTAGGACCCTCTTCTATATTAAAGTTTTCTTGGAATTTTCACCCTTATTACTATCATCATCACACGTCCCCTTAATCTGCTTATGATTGAGATGGTGAATATTATGGTTGTTGTTGGTCTTCAGTTGGCAGGTTCATGTAACACCGTAAGCGTCACTCCAGGGTTATCCGGTCAAAGGGTATCCGTACTTAATTCTGAAGTGCTTCGAAGGTATGTTAGGAGCTTTGCTTACTATGTGAGAATCCCTGAAAGTATCTGAATGACAAGCATAGCTTTTTCAATGTGTATATTGTTAAGGCTCGTTCTTCTTGCTGAGAAGGTTGATAATGCATTTCTACCCTCGAAGAAGTCAAGGTCATCATACCTTCATCTTCGCATCCAACAAATACTTCTATCTTTTTATTTTTCTAAAACTCCAGCATCATAACCACCTTCAAACCAATGCCCGGTCATTTACAACTGCCACGGTCCGCCATCTCTCAAGTTTCTATCGTCTTTATCATCGTTGGATTATAATCAGACTATCAGTATTCTTGATGATATCATGCTTGTGGGCTTGTGCCTCCGGACCAGTATTATCCTATCATTCTGATGATTTCCAGACCAATAGGCGTCTTTCGATAGAGAGCAGCTTTGCTGTTTCAGAATCGGCATGTGTTCTCAGGCCTTCTGCAGTTGTCGGGTTTCGGCTGCCACCATTGGGTTGTTTGCTGGCTGCCAGCTGGTTATCAGCAAGACATCAGCTGTTTAGATGATGCCATTTAGCTGTTTGCAGGCTCCCCATTTGTCATTGGCGATTCGGAGCTGATGCGACTGCAGCCATCGACTAGCCATTGATGCTTATCTATAGTGGGGGTGTTTGTTTTCAAGCCATCTAAACAGATATGCTCTGGTATCTGAAACAAGTGATAGCTGTTGACATCTAATGAGGGAAATTGTGCATAATCATATATAACGCCACTGTGAACTGGCTAGGTGTAGCACTACCCCCTCACTTAGAGAGTTTGTCTCTGAACAACCATACTCCATACTGATTTGCTCTTCTTTGCCTTTGGCCAAACATGATCTTGGGTGCTGAAGTGAATTATTTGAAATTCTCAATATAGTGGATCCGCACAGACCATTTCACTTCAACCACTTGCTTCTGGCCAGCTGAGACATGCAAGCACAGTCTATCAGTCAGTTCGCTTATATCCAGATGAAACATATGGCATCAAGCAGAATCGATCAATCCGGTGCGTCCAGCTAAAACACTGTGCTTTCTTTTTCTTTTATTGATTTGGAAAAATCTTGACTCTGTGTGCTCTTAAAATCCAAATCCCATTCTTCATTCATGATTTGGAAAATTTGTGTCCCCTTCTAGCCTGGAAATCAAATCCTTCATCAGGTGTCTTGCTAGCCGTTCAAAATACTCTGTACCCAAAAGATACCAGCTCAACATATAATTTAATTCTGTCATTCTCTGTGGCCTGAGGATTCCATCTGTGATATTCCTTGAACAGTCTGTTGTCATCGAAGTTTTCATAAGGTTCCTCAGTCCAATCTGCATCCTCTGAATATCCCTTCCATTTCGCCAGATACAATACCTGATTCTGTTTCTTGCTGTACTGACTGTCTATAACTTCCTCAACTTCATAGCCTGTTTCGTACTCGTAGCTGTTGATATCATAACCAAGCTCATTCTGCTCGCTGGCTGAAGGAAAATCAGGTAAAGTTCTAGTATGGTTGGTAGCGAATCGATACGGTTCAAGGAGTGATACATGGAATGCATTGTAAATCTGCCATCGATTTGGTAACTTGAGATTAATAGTGGTATGCAAGAGAACCTTCAAGACCTTGAAGGGTCCATGAAGCTTCACATCCAGTTTTCTAGATGGCCTTGGAGTCTTGATGTTCTTCCATTCAGCGAAACTCAATCACCAACTGATTACTTCGGAGGTTTCCTAGCATGCCAGTCATGATACTTTCCTATTGTTTCCTGTGACTGCTCCAACCCCTCAGGGTAGAGTGCATGTACGGTGGTCATCCAGTGAACATAGTTTCTGGATACCAGATTCTTTGCTTCTGCTTTAATGACCCAAAGTGTGCAAAGAATGGTAATATTCCCATAATGGTGGTTGTCAAGGATTCAAGGCTCGGAGTTCCAGGGGTTATAAAAACCAAACTAAAACAGAGGTATTGTACGGTGGTGCAGTGATCGCGGGTACTGCGTAACAAACAAGAGACTCGAAATCCGGAATCACAGAAGTGAACAAAGGTTGGTGCCGAAGCTATTGATTGTTTTGTAGACTAGAGAACGAGTGAAGAACAAACCTATCCTCCGCAAATCCAGCATCCTTATATACAGTTAACGCGACCGTCGTCACCTTTGCTCACTCGTTCCAAAATACATCCTAACTCCACCCAACTATGTACGCAACCCTTTCAACCCACGGCCTACGCCATAACCATCACGCCATATTTACAACACAACCAACAAAACCTGATTCCTTCCAACAAAACCTGATTCCAATCAACAAAACCTGATTCCTTCCAACACAACCTGATTCCTTCTATCGAAACCTGTTTTCCTTCGTATTCCCTTTCCCCTTCATCGATCCTTATTCCTTCTTCGATCCTCACTCGACACAACCGTGACAGTGGTGAGCGAGTTATTATGGCATTCTCTGCCATTGATAGCATCTCAGGCCAACTGTCCTGCTCAAAATTGCAAAAATTCTGCAGAGGGCATTCCAGCGTTTGGTTGACTGTTTCCGTATGCCCATCCACATGAGAGTGGAATGGTGATGAAAGCTTCAGTCTGATATCAAGAGCTTCAACAAACTAGGACTCAAATGTGGAGGTGAACCTGGAGTTCCAATCTGACACTATGCTCGATGGAAAGCCATGGCATCTCCATAGTTCTTTAAGGAAGATTCTGACCAAGTCTGTAGCTCTCTTCTCTCCATCTGTCAATGGCATGAAGTGAGCAATTTTGGTCAATCGATCGACAATTCCCCATTCTGATGTGCATCTGTCTGATTCCAGACACTCAAAAATGAACTCTATGGAAATCAAATCTCATGGGTTGTATGCCAATTTGAGTGGTTACAAAACACGATAGCGAGCATGAAGAGCTGCTTCGTTTTTCTGAATTTCCAAGTGCTAGCGGACATAAACTTCTATGGATTTCGCCATTTCCGGCCAAAAGAAGTTCCGTCTAACCAGCTTCATTGTTGTATCCTTGCTCATGTATTTAGCCATCTTCAAATCATGCTCCACATGCAATATCTGTTTTTTAAACTGCAGATTTTTGGGAATTCATAGTTGGCCTTGATAATAAAATACTTCACCTTCGAATCAGATGAATGAGCATGGGTTACCTTCCATAACTCGGATGTACTTTTCATGCCATACAGCATTGCAATCAGTAGTGCTGGCCACTGTTTCTAACAGCCCTGAATTGAACTTGACAACTGGAATAGTATTCAAATGTGCGGAAGAAATCACCATCAGTTCGCCTCATAGCTTCATCGCTGTCACTTGCTCTGTTTCGCCTTCAGAAGTTACCAACTGATCAGGTTTCAGAACATGGTGGATCAGCAGATAGTCATTTTCTTCGGCACTACCTCCCTGTTTCTCCAGGGCGGTACTCCAACTGTATTGATAATGCATCTGGTTTCCCATTTGCACATCCAGGTTGGTAGATTATTTTAACATCATAGCCTGCCAGGTCTTGAACCCAGTGGGCCTGTCTCCGATTCAAGATGTTTGTGGTCATATAGTATTTTAAATCGTTGTAATCGGTGAAGACACTTATTGGGTGAGCAGCACCTTTGAAATAACATATCCATTTTTTGCACGAGGATACTATGGTGAACATCTTTTTGTCATAGATTATGTAGTTGATCTAGGCATCATCCATTTTTTCAGAGTGATATGCTATAGGGTGCAATCATCAATCAATGACTTGGGAAACTACTGTGCTGATTGTAAAATCACTTGCATCAGTCCCAATGATCATGGTCCAAACAGGCTGGAAGTGCCGAAATATGGGTACTTCGGTACAGTGCTTCTTTAGTGTATCAACAACAATTTGATTTCATCAATAATCATACCAATTGAACTTTTCGTTTGTTTTCTTGATTAACTCTGTTAATAGATGGTACATTTTTGAAAATCTTTTGAAGAAGTGTCAATAGAAGTTGGCTAATCTAAAGAAGGACTTGACATCCTTGACAGACTCCGGAATCTTCCATTTAAGAATACTGTCAATCTCGTCTTCAGTCATATTGTCACCTACTCCTGATATGAGATACCAAGCAATTGAACTTGCTTCTGGTGCGATTCACACGTATTGGGTCCAATGGCCAAGTCGTTTTTTTGTAGTTGACAAAGAACATCTTGTGCAAATCGTTCATGCTTATCATCATTTTCTGTATTGGTACTGACAGTATTCATGTAGACTTCCACTCCATGGATTGGATATGGAATCACCCAACATACATGGTGATCGTATCATTTAGAAGCTCGGATATTCAGGAGATTAAAAATGATATTCCAGGGCTGCCTGCCATGACTGGGTATGGGTTCAGACTTTGCAATGTAAGGAGGGGCAGAAGCTGTCTCACAAGGCTTCACTGGGGTATATACCATACCATATGCTTCACCAATTCAAGGTGCGAGTCATCCTTTGATACACCAAAAATATATTTTCGCTGGCATTTGTTCAAGTGACAAAGCCTGCCAATAGTAGAATGATGTAATGTGCATTGCAGCTTGTGAGGGTAGTGAAATTATCTTCTAAAGGTGCATATGCAGTTATTGCTGCAGGATATATGGTGGGTATGACTTCGTTATTTCCAAAAGAGCCCATTGCATCAAAGTCCGAGAATAAAGAATGGATAGGCAATAGTTATATAGACCCAGTGACCTGGAACGACATTCATTATATACTGGAGGATGAATTGAATACAACGGTTAACAGGATATAAACAATGTTCAGAAGTATAATCAGATTTAATAGATTTAATACAGATGACTTTGGGAAAGGCAAACAGTTCAGTGATATATGTACTATACGGCATCATTATTATGATGTACAGATTAGTGTTACCACTGACCACCAGGCACAGTGCAATTGCAACAGTCATATAAATAATACTGTATATTAATTATCACAAGGTACTGAGCAGTGTGATATGCAATCATGTGAATATATAGTGCCTAGAGGTGTTTTTGCAGTGCCTTACATCATATTATTGTGGACTTACATATTACCCTGCCGACCAATATTCCTGGCACTTCAAGTGCAGGGTTTTTTTCCTGATGTACTTACTATCCCAGAAATATATACGATAATAGTGAATATGCAACTCTGATAAACGTGTATAATTCTGATACTATTGGATAGAGCTCACTTCAAGAATGAAAATAAGCCATTGTTTGAGGATAATAAAGTTGTTTTAAAGACAATAGTGGAAGTAAATCAATTATAACTTAAATAAATTAGTGAATCCAGATATATAGTAGAACAAAGTACCAGTATCTAAATCCTGAGATCTAGTTAGTTTTTCTGGGCACAATTTGTAGCAGGGCTCACAGTAGAATAGATGGTACAGTGATTGACAAGCTTGGGTTGATGGTTTGGTGGACAAGCACAGGGGCAAACACCAGCAATCACTCAACTCATCCAAATCTGGCTAGCTTTACTCTGGATGAATGTCACAACTCCACCGTAACTAGGTATCCCCAACCATACGAACCTCCGACGGTTCGTTGCCAACACTGCCAATAACCCGGAAATTTGACTGGATTCAAATTCATGGATCAACCCACACCATCAAATCCAATTCGGGTCGATTGACAACCCGGACCATCAATTTGGAAATGGGTCTGTTCCAACCCATACCTGGACTCAAGGCTCCGGATTGGGACCATTGCTAACACCATTTGTAAATGCAGTATTTCAGTAAACTCTTGAAAGTATTGATAGAATATCTGATATCCCTGAACCCTTATCACTTTCATTACCCAAATGCCTGTTTATGTAATCCAATACATTCATCAACTGCTTCTCCTCATACTATTTCCTATGCGCATTGTATACAGCCTGTAGGTTCCTTGCATACTTTGTTGCTAATAACATAGTCTTAAGGATTCCAGGGATAAAAAATTAATAGTTGTACAATTCGAACTGGAGTTCCAGGGTTGAATAGAGCAAGGCATGATGATTCCAATGGGGTCTCTTCGAAGTAAACGGATTGAATTTAGAGTGGTAACCGAGAATAATTGTTGATAAGTAATAGTACAAGTAGCAGTTGTACTGGATAATAATCAGTAAATCCTTCCAGAATTAAGGCGTTACAGGAAGGATACAACTATTCTTGATAGTATTCTGCTGCTTGCTGTGCTTGGTACTGGTAGGGGGGTTGTGTGGTGATGATAGGCTTGGAGCAGGAGATCTCATAAGCTTGGCACTTAGTTTCCACTCCATACAAATATTAGGCGTTAGATGGTTGAATTCACTCTCCAAAGTCGGGGGTGTTATCTACTAGACGGCTATGCCATAAAAAAAAAAGTAGTAGTTGGCTGGGCAAGAGAAAGCTATGTGATTACATTTAGGGATCAAACCATTTAAGGTATGTGTATGCTAGAGTCCAGATGTAGAGCGTTAACCCGCGCCCCGATCAAACGACTGATCGAGGGTCACCGATTGAGCACAATATTGCGGTCACTCCAGATAACGACTCAATGAAATTGGTGTATGTGGTTGGGGAATTAAATTAATATTCGCAATTAATGCAAGCACCAAACCCGTCCTCAGCTCCTCCCACGATATATCGGGGTTTGCCGTGCTGGTATGAGAAAAAAAATCAACACTGATAAGTATAATCGGAAAACCATTAGATAATTAGAGGAAATATAAAGCCTAGATTTCCGTCAAATGCGTCACAAGCCCAGTCAATCGTTCAATCCTCTCATCGTAGGGACTAAATCTTGACATTTCATCATGATACGAGATACCCAAAGAGATAGCAGGCTTCAAAAATCGCATCGTTGAATTATAGGCTGAATTGTCAAGAACCAAACCGTTGACAATATCCTCGCCTGGCGGAAAATAGAATGCAATGAAGGCTGGAATGATCGAGGTGTAAGACTTGGAAAGCAAGATTAATGTAGTTCGTTTGAAGTCGTCGTAAACACGGTCGCGAACAGGAATGGCAACATCGCACCAGATGTGGTTGGAGAGTGCATTGTAAGCCGATGGATAGCTGTGTGTATACATTGCTCCCACTAGGGCAGCAGCATTTGCAAGCTGTGGGTCATCTAGGAGTGACATTGGGACACGTTGAAGGAGAAAACGTGCTTCGTTTCTTAATTGGAATTAATTGTTATGATCGGCATAAACAGTGGCCGAAGTTTGAAGGACTACTTACATATCGTGATCGAGAATAAGACTGAGAATATAAAGTGTGTAATACGTGGATAAAATTTCCAATGACACCGGCGTGATTGTCTCCACAAAAAGAGTCTTATTTTCGAGTTCAGATAGGACTCCGACCAAATTTGTCGGCTGCAACTTGGACGACGACAAAGTTCCAAAGTACTGTAGATTAAATTTTGATACTACAAGCATCGTTTAGTACCCGGTATTGACAATACAATCACTGAAACAGAAACAGAAAGAGTCTGGTGGCTTTTAGAGTAAAATATGGTTCCAAACACAACAAGAGTGATATTATTGTCTCGTACTAGACATTACCCGCTCTTCGTGAACCCTGAGCCGCAATTCACTTCACGGTATTGGGGGGATTAACGCCAAGATACCAGGGTGCATAAAATCAAGTGACAGTTTCTGATGTGCGATGAGTGATGCAAGTAAAATTGTAAACATGAAACATTTTAGGGATTGATATTTTTCTCTTTCCCAGCAGTGGCATGGCAAACATTTATTTCTTGCATGGTTCTAATTCTGCCCAAAATAAATATTTGTATTAAAATTTTTTTAAAGTTCTATGAATTGACAAGATTTGGAATATATACTAGTATTGCATAGTTCCACCAAATACCCAGGATAAACTTATTTCAAACTGCTTATGGTTCATTACAGTATATATGTCACGGTTGTGCTGAGTGATGATCGGTGGGAGAGTGAGGATTGGTGAGTAATATAACAGATCAAGCATGACAAGAATGAAATCAGGTTTTGAACAGCGGCTAAAGCACCACAGGAATGAAATCAAGTTTCGAGTGGAGGCTAAAGCACAACGAGAATGAAATCAAGTTTTGAATGAGGAAAACAACAGAATTTTGCAAAAGTAGTGTACAAAGAAAGCAGAAGTTCAAATCTATTATGAACAAGTCAATGACTGTATATCAGCCAGGCGTTCGGCGGAAGATAAGTTATTTTTTTACTCATTCTCTTATCTATAAAACAATCAATTAGCTTCGGCTTTCACTTCTTTCACACTCAGCGATTCTGGATCGAGTCTCTTGTATACAGTCCTCACTTTCATAACTATGGGCTACCCTCGGACTTCTTAGCCATCCGGCTTGCAGTTTCATAACCCTTAAAACCTTGAACCCTGAACCCTCGATACTGAGCCCTGAACCCTTGACAATATACTCTTTTATCAATAGTGCAAATATCATTACAAATATCGGGGTTGACCGAAACATCATTCAGAGTGAATATACATTACCTAAAATCAGGTACTAGTATCATACAATTAGTAGTATTATATTGAAGGTATTTGTTAAAGTAGTTTTTCTTTATTTAAAATCTTGCTTCAATTATTGTTTATATATTTTGCTTGAAATATAAAAAGTTATTTGAACTGGTTGTTTGAATATATATATTGTTAAAACTTGTTTTTTTTGCAAAGAAGATTGCCTTTCTATTTTTGAAGAATCTATAATTGATATCTCTGGCTTCACTTTCTATTAAATATTTTATTTATCCTTTTTTCCAAAACTTTTGTATCCAACCAGTTATCAAATTTGTTCCATTTCTTTTCTGTGAGAAAATATTCCAATTTTCCACAATTTGAGAGGTTATATAGTTGAAAAATTGTATTTGAATCTATAGTATTTTTTCAAACAACAATTGCATGAATTACTCTTTGTATGTAAATGATATTCTTTTAATTCTATTATTATTAAAAAAATAATCTATATTCAATGGATTATTACTTTATATTAGACATATAGTATAGTTTTCTATAGTATCAAAGGTATATATTAAGTTCTTTGCACATAATATCTAGTATACTGTAGGCTATTGGTAATCAAATTGAAGTCTATAACTGGCATATATTTCATCTCAATAGTATAAATTTGTAACACAGAAGTGTCACTTCAGATTTACCCAGTCAAAGTTGTATCTGAACTTCAATCAATACTGTCCAAGGTAGGTTGGAAGTTTTACTCATGATGCGAAAATCACTAAACAATTTCAAATTAAAAGACAAGGCTTTCTCCAATGCATATATTGCTAAAATATATTCTCCTTCTGAGAAGGTTGATATCTTTCTACCCTCAAACAACTCAAAGGTCTTTATATCTTTTTCTTTGCTTTCCAATACAGACTTTCTAACTACATATTTATCTAGAGCTCTTGTACCTCAACTACCTTCAAACTATTTCCCTTATTTTTTGCAACTACCATGACCTCTATTTCCCAACTCCTCTGTATTTTTACCATTATCAGATTATACTAAAACTGCCAGTACCCATTTATGACCACATAGCTTGGTTTTCTGCCGCCTGACCATTGTTATCATTTTGATCAGAATACCTCCAAATGAATAGACTTGCACAATAGATACTAGCTTTGCTGCTCAAGTTCAGCACATAGTTGTAGTTGTAAGCTATATGGCGGGTACCACTTATCCGTCTTTGATGCTTATTGATAATGTGGGTGGTTGTTTATCAGGTATTTAAAATTTGAAGCAGAAGAGACTGGGACCAACGACTAGTACTGACAGCTTATCTCAGGTGTTGGCAATTGAACTGATGGTGATTTGAAATGATTGGCTCTGGTATGCCAGATGAGCAATAGCTGATAACCAATAAATCTGGAGAATTGTATATGATTATACATGACCCTGCGGTAAATTTCTCAGATGTAACACAATCCTTGCTCTCCAGAAGTTTTGTTCCAAAATGATATTACTAATCTGCTCTTGAATGCCTTTGGAAAAATATGATGCAATATACCAAAGTAAAGTATTTGAAATCTGCAATGTGGTGGGTCTGTACAGATTACGTTGTATAAACTAATCAATTTGCCTGTATTTATGTAAAATATGACATCATGCAGAATTGACCAATCAAATCACTCGCATTCAGTTAAAACACTTCTTTATATTTCTTTTCTGCAATTTGGAAAAAATAATAATCCAGTATGCGATTACATCCAAATATATCGATCTTTTGATGTGGAAAAATTGTAACCTCATATACTCTTATAACTAAATCTGTCTTGTGCTTCATCTGAAAAAATCATAGCCATTTGTACTGTTCAAATGAATTTCTTGGTTAGGTTTCTTTTTTGCCCTCGATGAAGGAGAAGTACTAGTTGTACTGTTCGATTCTATTATCCTTTGTGGTCTCAGTATTTAGTCCGTGATATTCTATTGACAGTCTCTTTTTATTGAAGTTCTTATACAGTTCTTCAGTCTAATTTGCTTCTTCCAAATACCCCTTCCAATTGACCATATATATAACCCATATCCATTTCTTGCATTTCTGGCCACCTAAGATTCCTTCAACTTTGTAGTGTAACTCATACTCATTTCCATCAACATCATACACAAGCTCATTCTGCTCGCTGGCTGAAGCCAGCTTGCATATAGGTCGACTACGGTTGGTGGCAAGTCAATAAAGCTTGATGGGTGATAGATGAAATGCATTGTGAATACACCAGCCATTCAATTGCTGTAGTCTACTAGTAGTTGGCGAGGGCACCCTCAGGACCTTGAAGGGTCAATAAATCATTGCATCCAGTATTCTGGATGATTTTGGAGTTTTGAGCTTCTTTCCATTTAGTATCATTCTCTCCTGGGCATGTATTGTATTCATTTTGTAGAGTGCATACATACCAACAATCCAATGAATATAGTTCCTCGATGTCAGATTCTTTACTTCAATTTTGATGGAATGATTTGGTTAATGATTGAAAGATAATTTTGCAAAGAATTGTAATATTTCTGTAGAGGCAGTAAGAGAGTTATTATAGACATACTCTGCTATTGATTTCATCTCAGACCAATTATCCAGCTCATAATTGCAGTCATTCCACAGATAGCATTCCACTGTTTGATAGACCCTTTCTGTTTGCCTGTCTGTTTGAAAGTCGAATGGTGAAGATATCTTTTGTTTGATATCATGAGCGTTATCCAACCAGGACCAAGAATAAGGACATGAACCTAAAGCACTATTCTGATACTATCATTGATGGTAGGCGATAAAATCTTCTCCCTTCTTGTTCAAAGATTTTGAACCAGTTCATAGCTGTCTTCTTACCGTCATTCAATGAAATGCCTTGAGCCATTGTTAGAAATCGGTCAATAATTATTGATACTGATAAGTATGCATGTGATATTAGTAATTTGATATTAAAGTCCATGGAAATTGAATTCCATGAGTTGTACACAAATTCGAGGTGTTGTAGAAACCTGATGCATTTATGATGAACTGTATTGTCTTTCTGATATTTAAGGCATGGGTGGATATAGTGTGCTATGAATTTCTCCATTTCTGGCCAAAAGAAGTTTTGTGTAATTAGTTTGATTGCTTTGTTCTGCCCTATGTATCCACCTACCTTCAAATTATACTCTGCTGCCAATATCACTTGCTTTAACTCCAGATTGTGTACAATCCAAAGTCTGACTTTATAATAAAGGGCTTTGTCTTCAAATAAGATATGTAGGCTTGGGTTTCTTTCTAGAGTCTGGATATACTATGTTTGCCATGCAGTATTATTGTTAGTGGCACTGATCACTACTTCTAACAGCCATGAATTGAACTTAACATCTGAAATTGCTTTCAACTTTGCAGAAGAAATTGCAATTTGTTTACCTGGTAACTTCATTGCTGTCACTTGTACCATTTCACCTTCAAATGTTACAAACTGTTATGGTTTCAAAATACAGTAGACAGGCTGATTTTCATTTTTTTCTCTAATACGTACCCCATTATTGGGCAGTACTTGGAATGCCTCAATAAAGCATCAGGCTTAGCCTTTGTACTACCAGATTGGAAGAATATTTTGAAATCATATCCCACAAACTCTTGAGCCAAGTAGGCTTGTCTTTGATTGAAAATCTGTGTAGCAGTAAAGTATTTGAGATTCTTTTGATCAGTGAAGACACTATTTCAATAAGTAGATCCTTGGAGATATCATCTTTATTCATTGAACAAAGATAGAACTGCAACCATTTCCTTGTCACGGATTTGATAGTACATCTCTGCCATATTCATTATTTAAGAGTGATACAAAATAGGCAGTAGTTGTCTATAGATCATTTGGAAGACAACTGTGCCGATTGCAAAATATCTTGTATCCGTTTCAATTACCATAGGCCAAACAGACTTGAATTGCTGTATTATAGGAGCCTTAGTGAAGTGCTTTTTCATAATATCAATGGCAATTGGATTGAACGAATGTTCTTTCCTGACAGATTTTTCGGGTAATTTGTTCGTTGACTTTGTGAATGGGTCGCGTAACTTTGATAATCGTTTTATGAAACATCTGGAGAAGTTGGTGATTCTGAGTACTCACTGGACATCCTTGACAGACTGCCAAATGTCCTATATAAGAAGTGTATCAATTTTGTTCTCTAACACTCGGACACCTTGTCCTGATCTGCGAAACCCAAGGAATTCGACATGCTTCTGGTGCTATTTACACTTATCATGTGCTATAGACAAGTTATTTTTCTCTAATCAACAATAGGCTTCTTTAGTCAATTGCATATGCTTATCATTGTTTTCTATACAGATGATAATATAATCTATATAGACTGCCACTCCATGGTTGAATAGATCTTGTAAAATCTTGTTTATTATCTCTTTGAATCCAGGTCATGCATTTGCCTGTTTCAAAGGTATAACTGGATAATTATAGTACCTATATTTCGTTTTAAATAATGTTTTCCATTCATCAACAGAATTAAATCATGTGAGGTTTTATCCTGCCTTCAAATCACTCTTGGTAACAATATTTCATCCAATAACCCTGCCTCTAAGTTCATTCATAAGTGGCAATAAATATTGATTAATAATTGTTATATGATTAAGCCCTATGCAACCGTTGCCAACTGTCAGTCTCTTCTATATGGCTTAGAAAAGAAGAGTTCAGGTGTATCTGTGGGCACCTTGCTATAACGAATTTTGCCAAAATAAAGAAATTTTTTCAGATATTCTTCAAAGACTGAAAGCTTCTTCTCTGCAAGCCTGTAAATAGGCTGCCATGTATATTGCTTCCAATTGTTTATGTCAATGGTGGAATTGTAGGATTGATAAGATGGAAGAACATTGGCAGTATCTGTATTATATAATATTTGAAACTCACAGCACTGCCATGGAATTCGCTCTCCCCGATCAATCTCAATCTCATATGTTACCTTGGCATTCTGTCAACCAATAGCTCTGATTCATCAAAAATCAGTATCAATATCCAAAATGCAATCTTTATAGTCCACTGACAACAATGATACAGCTTCCGATGTATAATATTGACAGCAGCATTTTGACATAAACTGCAGGTTATTGTTATTGTTACACCTAACAAGTTCGCAGTGGGGTCATGTACTATCACCCTCGATTTCCCTGATTTGACATCATCGGCTATCACTCATCACAGATGATGGAGCCCATCTTTTTGAATGGCCAGCAAACGGACATCAACACCGTTGATAAGCATTTACAGCTAGTTAATGGATATGGTCGCCTCTGCTCCGAATCGCCAATAATAAATTGTCAGTTAACACACAGCTGAATGGCATCGGACACGAAGCTGACACTCACCGACAACACACATACAGCTGGCTAACAACTCAATGGCAGCAGCCAAAATCCGACAACTGCTGGAGGCCTGAAAATACGTGCCATCTCTGAACAGTGACGCTGCTCTCTATTGAAAGAGCCATATTTGCCTGGAGGTCTTCACATCAAAAGGATACCACTGGTCCGGACGCACAAGCCCACAAGGTTGATGTCATGCAGGATAGCGATGGTTTGAATATAATCCAATGATGATGAAGATGATGGAGGAGCACGGGATGCAGGACTGCGAAAGTTGCGAAATGAGTGGACATCAGTATCAAGGTGGTTACGATGCTGGAGCTCTAGAAAAGGATGTAGATAGAAGTATTTGTTAGAGTGAAGATGAAGGTATACAGACCTTGGGTTCTTCAAGGGTAGAAAGGCATCAACCGGCTCAGCGAGGAGAACAAGCCTTAACGATATACCTATTGAAAAGCTATTAGTTTTGTTCAGAATCTTTTAGTGATTTCACATTCCAAGTGAACCTCCTAACATACCTTCGATGCAAGTGCCAAATTAAATATGGATACTATTTTGACCAGGTAAACCTGGGGTGAAGCGCCTGGTGTTACATCATATCATTAGCAAAAAAACACTTCTGAGGAAGGTATTCTTTCTACCCACATATATCAAGTGACCTTGATACCATGCCACTCCAACCCAAACTGTTGAGTCGACTTCTTCGATTTAGCTGGAATCCCATCGCAGTTTGCAGAACCACAACCTCTCAACTTCTTCAATAGTATAGATGCTTTTCTAAACGAAATGGAAGAACCGTTCAAACATTTCTTGTGGAATGAACCTCATACGCCATATCCGTGGAACCTTCACTGGACAGGCAAAGCTAGACAAAAAGGATGTCCAAGTATTGATGATCCAGTCTTTGCTGATCATTGGACTGGATACAAGGGCTTGCACATCGATAGCGTAGATCAGGAAGTGAGTTATTGTGATCACAACTGTGGAGGAACCCTCACAACAGTAGGAAGAGCAGCGGCCACTCTATCGACCATCATCACAGCCATTAACGATTGGCATTGGTGAATGAATTTGGACAATACACCACCTTTATTTTGATACCTATTCCCATGTTGCTGGCCCTTGATTACGTATGCTTCCCAACCAGGCAATGAGTGATCGGTACAACTGCAGCAAGAATCTGGAGCTCAATTTCTTTTCTTTCATACCACCCTTGTTGAGCAATTTTTTGTTGTCCTACAATGGTTGCGTCGGACACCAGCATGACAGACACCTGATTGGTGGTTAGATGGGAAAACGCGTTGATCCTATCCAGCGATAAGGATAAGCAGGTGATATAATACCAGCCTATCACAAGGAAAGACATTCCGGACTGCGTTATTGAGCTTTTGGATACAATCAATGGGGAGCTCAGATGAATGGATGCCCATATTGAGGAACCAAGGGAGAAACATTTCGAGATACAGACGCCCCTCCCACGATTGGCCAAAGCTTATAAAGGCCTGATCATTAGGCAAAATGAGATATATGATGCTATTAATCTGGGTGTCGAAACGATTGAAAGGGTTCAACTTGGGACGCATTCCGATATAGACATCCAATCCCAAGTGTTTGCAGCTAACATCCAAGCAGCTTTCGTTCTGATGAAGGCCCAATCCACCGAAGACAATGAAGAGCCGCTGTCAGCCTTTTGCGAACAAATCCAATACTCTGGAAAAGCATGGGGAAGCCTTCAACTCTGCTCGATAATAGAGAACGAGCCCAAGAACGCCTTGACCTCCAAGTGTATACCCAATCTCAGGAGCTGGTGGATGTTTATATAAATGCCCCAGAAGATGGCAAAAGGATGTCAGAGCTATACGCCAAGTTCCGTCAGGAAGCAAACAAGATACAGGAGGAAGCACAGCAAAAGGCAGACAACGCAGAGCGGGAAAGGAAGACGGCAATAGCCTCAAGCTCTGGAGTGATTTCTGAGATTGAATCCGACGGTATCGAGATTAATGGATGAAACAAGTTTCTTTTGTCTTCCCCTTGTTCTCTGGAATAGCGGTCTTTTCTATGGGTTTTGAGTTACAGACACCTCAGGTTTGGTATTTATGGGTATAGATACTCATGTTTTTTTTGAGTTTTATTGGGGTTTTTTACCAATCCGGTGAGTGGTATTATAGCTTTCGATATTCAATATACTTTCTTTTCTCCTGTTCAAGAATGGATGCTTGTAGATGAATTTAATACTCGAAATATGCTGGTCATATAGCATCTAAACGTGACAAGTAATTACCATCAAACTTGATTAAAGCTCATTTGAACCTCATTTATAAAACACGACCTATTGTGGCTGGGGCTGTGTCGAAATGCAGTTCACCATAGTTGTCAACCGAAAGAATCAAAAATGCAAGGCTGTGGCCAGCACACATCAGCCTGCACCGAAGAAATCCAAGCAATTACCACCTGAACCTAAGACGGGTTCAAGACCCACAATACGTATGTTTGCAAGCTTTCAAGACTGAAAGAACGTCCCTGTAAGGGTTCACCTGGATACTGGATACAATACACCTATGATGACGAAGCAGTGGGCCGAGTGATGTCGTGTTTCATTACTGACTCAAACGGAACCAAATATAGTTGAAAACTTCAATGGAGAACAAGTGGAAGGAGCAGGTTGGCAGTATACCTTCCACATTACTTCGTGGTATGAATCCTATTATATCAAAGAAACATTCAAAATTAGTCCAATGGAGGATTTTTCTGACATCATGTCATCTTACTGGTAGATCATCAAGCATGGAGCACTCAGTAGAGCTGCCGAGGAAAATGATAAGCTCCAGTTTACATCGAAACACTGCTATCAACATTGCACCAAGGCAGCAGTATCTTCGTTCTCAATTGAATATGACGATACCATTTTGAAGTGCGGTACTGATCTTCCATGGATCAGGGTTATTGGTGCAATGCATGTCCATATGGCAAATGAGATGGAGATCGACTGCGTAGAGCAAATTCCATCGCAATACAGAGACTTCAAAACATTCTACAAAGGAGAAATTGGCAATGCTGTTCCGCCTCATTGATCCTACAATCATGCCATTCACTTGAAAGATTGAGAACCATCTCCTTGGGGTCCCATCTAAGCTCCCTCAGACAAGGAGTTTTCGGTCATTAAAGAATATTTGAAGGAAATGCTTGATTGTAGAAAGATCTGTCCTAGCAAGTCACTTGCAGATGCACCCATACTCTGCGTTCAAAAGCCACACGGAAGAGGCTTACAATTTTGCATGGATTACAGTGGTCTGAATCGTGCGACGATGGTTAACTTATACCTATTGCTGCTTATGAATGTACTTAGAGACAGGGTTGCTGGATTGAGGATTTTCACCAAGACTCATTTGAAGCAGGGTACAATCTAATTCGAATGAAACCCAGTGATGAATGCAAAACAGCATGTCATACAAGATATGGAGATTGTGAATACCTAGTTATGCCCATCAGATTGGTGAACGTGCCAGCTACATTCAAAGATTTGATGAAAGGGATCCTGTGAGATCAAATCAATCAGGGAGTAGTAGTCAAATTTGATGATATTGTCATCTATACACAAAATGAAGAAGAGCATGTATGATTGACTTAAGAGGTCTTTGGATGATTTCAGGAAATCAACTTGGCCATAGCACCTGATAAGTGCGAATGGCACCAGAAGCAACTTGAGTTCCTCAGGTATCTCATATCAGGAGAAGGTGTCAGCATGTCCAAAGATAGGATTGGCACTATTTTTCAAATGGACATTCCAGAGTCTGTCAAGGCGGTCCATTCTTTCCTCGGATTTGCAAACTTCTATCGACACTTCATCAAAGGATTTTCAAGGATATACCATCCCTTGACAGAGGTGAACCAGACAATAAACAAAAAGTTTGATTGGAAAGCAAATCTGCGAAATCAAATAGCCTTCAATATGCTACAGAAGCACCGTACCAAAGCTCCCATATTACAACATTTCGAGCCTGTTTGGTATGTTGTGATTGGGATTGACGCCAGTTTTTTGCAATCGGTACAGTCCTCTCCCAAGTAACTGATGGACAACTACACCCCATCACATATAACTCTCGAAAGATGGATAAAGTAGAGATTGACTACATCATCCACAACAAGAAAATGCTCACAATTGAATCTGCGTTTGAAGAGTGCCGACATTATCTCGATGGTACAGCTCATCCAATCTGTGCTTTCACCGATCACATGAATCTGGAATACTTTACAATTTCAAAGATCTTCAATCGGAGACAAGCCCGCTGGGTGCAAGAATTGGTGGAATATGATTTCAAAATATCCTACTGACCCGGTAGTGAAAATAGAAGATCAGATGCATTATCTAGGCATTCAGAGTACCGCCCTGAATGAGGGGCTGGTAGTGCCAAGTAAACCGAAAATCAGCCAACCCACAGCATTCAGAGACCCGATCAGTTGGTGACTCCTGAAGGAGAAACAGTGCAAGTGAAGGCAATGAAGTTATCAGGCTAACTGATTGCAATTTCTTCTCCCAAGTTGAGAGCAATTCCAGTAGTCAAGTTCAATTTATGGCTGTCAGAAGAAGTTTTCAGCGCTGCTAATACCAATGCTGCATGGCAAAAGGAGTACTTCCGAGCTATGGAAGGTAACCCCAGCCCAGACATCTCGTTCAAAGACAAAGTGATGGATTTTCAAGGCAGTCTATGGATCCCGGACAATCCACAGTTGAAGATACAGATATTGAAAGTGGAGCATGATTCGAAGGTGGCTGGGCACATGGGGCAGAACAAACCAAGTGAGCTGGTTAGACGAAACTGCTTTTGGCCGAAAATGGAGAAAATTCATTGAGGATTATATATGCTAATGCCCGGAATGTCAGAAAATTATTCCAGCCCATCATGCTAGCTATGGTCATCCACAACCCCTCGAAATAGTGTACTGCCAATGGGACTTGATTTCCATGGACTTCATGATCGAATTACTGGTGTCAGATGGATGCTCATCAGTATTGGTAATCATCGATCGCTTTACAAAAATGGCTCACTTTATTCCATTGAAAGATGGAAGAAAGAAAGCTACAGACGTGGTCAGGATCTTGCCAAAAGAAGTATGGAGATTGCATGGCCTATCGTTGAACATAGTGTCAGATCGGGACTCTAGGATCATTTCCTTGTTTTGGTCCTTGTCAATCGAACCTCCTGACATTTGGTTGAAGATGTTTTCCCCATGTCACCCTCAAACAGAAGGACCAACAGAAAGAGTCAACCAAACGTTGGAATACTACCTGTGGAATTACTGCAACTATGAGCAGGATAACTGGTCTGAGATGTTACCAATGGCAGAGTATGCCGATAATAACTCACTCACCACTGCTACAGAAATGTCACCGTCATTTGCACACTTTGGGTTCGATCTTCAAACGAATTGGCCCATCAAAGTTGAAGCAAAAAATGTGGCGTCTTGGAACAATGTTGACTGGATGACCAGTGTGCATGTGTTCGGCCGTGAGGGCTTAGAGTAAGCATGGGAGACAATGGGGAAGTACCATAATAGGCATGCTAAGGAACCTCTGAAGTATTCGGATGGTAATTTTGTAATGCTAAATGGTAAAAACCTCAAAACTCGAAGACCATCAGGGAAACTAGATGCGAAGCTTCATGGACCCTTCAATGGCTAAATTGTACTCTCGCCAACAGCTATCAAGCTTGAGTTGCCAAATCGATTGCGCATTCACAATGCATTCCATAAATCATTCATCGAACATTATCAACTCTTTACCAACGCTATAAGACCGACACACAAGCTTGCTTTACCCAGCGAGTAGAATGAGCTTGGTTATGCTGTCGATGGCTACAAGTACAGAACGGATTGCGAAGTCGAAGAGATCATGTGCAGCCAGTGCAGCAAGGAACGGCAACCGGTTCAATATCAGGTCAAGTGGAAGGAATATGAGGAAGAAGCAGATTGGGACTGAGGAACCTTATGATAACTTCGATGACAAGAGACTGTTGCAGGAGTATCACAAACGGAATCCTCAGGCCACAAAGAATATCAAGATCAAATGAACAGTTGTGCTAGTACCTTTCCCCTAAGAACAGTTTTTAACAGCTAGTAAGACACCGGACGAAGGATTGGGTTTTCAACAGCACAAACGGCCATGATATTTCAGATCCAGAGACAGATGGATCATGATGATGAATTTTGTTTTAAGGGTACATGGGGTCATTATTTTTCCAGATCATCAAAAGAAAGAAAAAGAAAGCAAAGTGTTTTAGCCGGACACACCTAATGGATCGATTCTGCTTGCTGCCATATGTCTCATCTGGACATAAGCAAACTGATTGGTTGATTGTGTATGAATGTCTCAGAGCAAGTGTTTGAGGCGAAAAAGGTCTGTGTGGATTCACTATGTCAAGGATTTCGAATGATTCACTTCATCGCGCTGGATCATGTTTCGCCAAAGGCAACAAAGAGCAGATTAGTATGAAATATGGTCATTCAGAGACGAACTCTCTCAAAGACGTTGTAGTGTTACACCTAGCAAGTACACAGCAGGGTTATGTACAATCACCCACGATTTCCCTGTTTAGACGTCATTGGCTATAACTCATCTTGGATGCCAGAGCCAAGCTTTTCGGATGGCCAGCGAACGGACATCAACACTATCGATGAGCATCGATGGCTAGATACTGGCCACGGTTGCTTCCACTCCGAACTGCTGATAACATCCGGACAGCCAACAATCAGCTGAATGGTATTGACCAACAAGCTGATGCTTGTCAACAACAAATGGACAGCCAGCAAACAACTGAAATCCTGCGACTGCCGGAGGCCCTGGAATTTGTGCCAACACTTAACAGCAAAGCTGCTCTCTATCGAAAGAGGCCTATTCATCTCGAGGTCATCAGATCGAAAGCATACTACGGGTCCGGAGGCACAAGTCTGCCAGCTTGATGTCATGAAGAATACCAATGGTCGAATTATAATCCAATGACAGTAAAAACGATAGAGGATTTAGAGATGGAGGACTGCGCTAGTTGCGAAGTGAGTGGGCATTGGTTGGACAGTCATTACGGTGCTGGAGCTCTAGAGAAAATGGTAGATGGAAGCATTTGTTACAGCGAAGATGAAGATATAAAGACCTTGGGTTCTTCAAGGGTAGAATGTGATCAACGTTCTCAGCAAGGAGAACGAGCCTTAAGAATATACACATTGAAAAGCTATTCTTTTCGTTCTGAACCTTTTAGTGATTTCACATCCTGAGCGAACCTCAAAACATACCTTCAAAGCAAGTCTTGAATGAAGTACAGATACTACTTTGACCGGGTAAACCTGGGGTGAAGCTTCCGGTGTCACAGTTTTCTTCGGTTACTGTGATGAGTGCTTCAGACTTGATAATATATCAGTAAGGTGATATAATATAAGACGAATTCAGCATTGGATCAATTTTGAATGTTTCTTTCCTATAGTAAGTTTTATACAGCAGGGCAACAGGGAAGGTAAACTACCAACTTCCTTCTTCTATTCTGTTGCCATTAATGTTTTCAACTCCCATTGATTCCATTTGAGTAACCAATGATACAGTATGGGAATTGGCCAACAGCTTTCGCATGAGAGGTATATTACACCCACTATTCAAGAGGAGTCCTACAGGCATTGTCTTCTTGTAACGAAACCTTGCAATTATATATACTGTGGATCATGAACCTGTTTAGGCTCAGGTGGTAACTGTTTGGATTTCCAGGATACTGGCTGGGGTGTACTGGGTGCAGTCTTGTATTTTAAATGTTTTTGAATAAAAACTATGGTGAACTGCATTTTAACATGGTACCGGCCACAACAGATTATGGTTAGTACAGATGTATAGCTGAATTAGATTTGAATGAGTATAATCCAGTTCGATAGTGTGTTATACTTGAATGCTATATGACCAGCATATTTTGAGAATTGATCATATCCTCAGCAACCATATCTTAAATAGCAGAACAGATAGTATATTGAATATTTAAAACTTTTAAGCAATACCAATGATTGCATTGGTAAAACCAAATATTCAATTGTCATACAGATGTCTATAGCTATGTAATCCCAAACAAATATGAATATCAGTATTCATGAATAACAACTGGAGGTGTCTGTACTCTAAAAACCCATAGAAAACACTATTAGCCCATAGAAGAAAGATAAGACAAAGAAACTTGTTTTCTTTGTCCATTTCAATTCCGTCTGAGTCAACCTTATAATTCACTCGATAGACAGTGGCTGCTGCTGCTGGCATCATGATTTGGTCGGCTGGACTGCTTGGCTCGACCGTCAAAGAAAAGGTAGATACTTCTCACATCAATACTTCTTTTTAGACTTGATATTTTGCATCTTCCTTATGGGCAAGACCTTGATGGCATGATAATGAAATACCCATTAACGCTCCGAAAAACCACAGTACTTACACTCCATGTGCTTGGCTTGTACTGGTAGCAAACATTCCAGAATATCTTTCAGTGCTTCACATTTGTCTGTATTGACTGGCTTTAATCCCATTTTCTCCATTCGATATTTCTCATAGTCAAAATGTTCCTCAAAATTCTTCTTTCCTTGATTTCCCTTTCATCACCATCATAATTACAATTTCTGTCCGTGTTCTTTTTGTACTTGTGCTGGTGATTGTTGGGATGGTGGTTATTCTTTTCTTGCAGATGTCTCTCATAAGTGTGGCCAATATATTTCAGCAGAAATTTGTATTCTGCGTTGGCATTTGGTATATTCTTGGAAAAGGATAATTGATCCTTGATTGGTTTGTTGAGTCCACTCTGTAGTCCCCCCCACTATGCAACCCCTGACGAGCCGACTTGGTAGTTTCAGTCCTCCATCTTTATAATATAGTGCTGGATATCACTTTTGTACTCTAATTCCTTTATTTGTGGGAGGCATTCCATTTCTTCTTCTGAATTGATAAACTGTTTCTCCATAGTGCTGGGGAAGGCTGATAATGTGTCAACCCGAAAATACTTCCTAAGCTGTTTTTCACAGCTGTTGAACTAGGCCAATACTTGATCTCAAAAGATATTTCCAATGAAGATGATGTTGACATCATTAGTATGATGATCATTTTTGAAGTATCAGAGATAGTGATCCACTTCTGCAATCCAATGGCGGTATGACTCTGACATATGCATTGGATCACACTTAAACTTATTGGGATGATTATTTTTTCGCTTCATGGTCGAATTCACAGTTCTTGGCGGCTGGAGTAGCATTTGTGGTGATAATAAGAATAATTCAACACAATCTGTACTTCCAGATAGGGGAAGTGGTGAGACAATAATGTCTCTACTATCAGAAGAGCTGGAGCTTCTCGAGATACAGCTAGAAGACTTGGAGTCCCCTGGGGTATTTCTGCAATACCTCTTGGACTGTCTCTATTAACATTTAGTTCTGCAGTCATACCCTCGTTTATTCAAACTCCAACACCGTTATTTATGGTACATTGAAGGCAGAATCCCGGCTCATGTAACACCAGGAGAAGCACTCCAGGTTTCACCCAGTCACAGAGTATGCATACTTGATTTGGGACTGCTTGAAAGGTACATTAGGAACATCACTTGTGATGTGGAAATTACACAATCATTCTGAACACAAAGAATAGGTTTTTTCTGATGCATATATTGTTAAGGCTTCTTCTCCTTGTTGATATAGTTGATGCCTTTCTACCCTCGAAGAACCCCTGGTCTTTATGCCTTCATCTTCACTCTAACAAATACTTCTATCTACCAATGTCTCTAGAGCTCCCACACCTTGACTGACTTTGGACGTCTTTTGAACCAATGCCAATTTCTTTGCAACTTCAGCAGCCTCCATCTTCCAATCCTGTATGCTGTTCATCGTTATTAGATTATAATCAGACAATTGGCATCCTTTATATCATCAGGCTTGCAGGCTTGTATCTGAAGACCAGTAGAATTGTTTCGATCTGATTGCCATCAGACGAACAGACCTCTGTCGATTGAATGCAGCTTTGTTGGTTCCAGTTGGTATTTATTCTGAGGTCTTTGACAGTGGTTGGCTTCGTGGCTGATGCCATTCAGCAGTTTGCCTGCTGTCCATTTGTTATTGGTGAGTGTCAGTCGCTTGGCTGAAACAAATCAGCTTTTTGTTGGCTGTCTATTTGTTATCAGCGATTTGGAGCAGAAGTGACTGCCACAAAGAACTAGCCATCATTGCTTATGGATGGTGTAGGAGTTCATTTGATAGCCGTCTGAACAGATTGGCTCTGGCATTTGAGACAAGTAATGACCAATTACATTCCAATCAAGAGAATCATGAGTGTTTGTATGTGACCCCACTGTGAACTTGGTAGGTGTAATAGCTCATCAGGCTTTGTCTCCTCTTTCTTAGGTGTCAATACTGACTGGACCAGTATACATACTGATCACTTTGTTTATTCATCCGAAAGCTTGGTTTGCAAGGCTCCTGTGAATTCTTTCAATTTCCACTCAAAATTCTTCTTCATCCTTTGCTCTGCTGCCTTTCTCTCCTATTCTGTATTGTCTACCATTTTCTGTACTTCCTCTTGCTTTTTTTTTGCCTCTAGGTGACACTTGATGTATAGTTCAGACATCCATTCATTATTTTCTGTGGATTTCATTTGAGTATCTGCCAACTCTTGGAATTGGGTATGCACTTTGAAGGCACTGTGTACTTAGACTCATTCCCTATTAATCAGCACAGTTAATAGGATTTCCCAGGCTTTTTCAGAACATTTAATTTGCTTGCTAAGGGCTAACAGCAGCTCTTCATAAGCTTCAGTGGATTGGGCTTTTATCATAAGAAAAGCTGTTTGAACATTAGCTATCAACACTTGGAATCACATAATTATATCATGATGCTCCCCAAATTGAGTTCCTTCCATCATTTCCGCTTTTAAGTCTATGGTATTGTATATCTCATTTTGCCAAACAATGTGGCTTCCATACATTTTGGCCAATTCAGGCAGGGCTATCTGTGTCTTGAAATTCTTTTCCCTTGCCTCCTGAATCCGATCGTCTATTCATCGCACGTATCTATTGATTCTATCCAACAGCTCAATATGCAAGTCCAAAATATTTTTCTTTCCAACCAGGTGCTGTTATATTACCTGCTTATCATTATTTCTGGATAGAATTGATGCATCTTCCCTTCTATCAACTGTGCAGTTATCCCGCATGCTGAAATACAACACTTCGATTACAGAACAACAGAAAATTACTCAACAGGGAGGGAGTGGATGAAGAAGAATCAAGCTTCAGCTTCATGGTATACTGGTATTGATAACTCTTCATCTGGGTGAGACGTGTATATAACTATGTTTCAACTGTATGAGAATAGATAGCAAAATCGAGGTAGTACAAAGTCTGAAGTCATTCATGAGTTCTAATGGTAAATGTATGTAAATCAGGATGATATAGTGGCAGTGGCACTACCAATTGTCATGTGGATTCCTCTACAGTTGTGGTTGCTATAACACACTTCTTGATCTTCTCAATCAATATGCAAAACTCTATTGCAAGGCTAATTTTCAAAGAAGACTGGATTGTCAATGTCCTGACCTCCAGCTTATCTGGTTGCATCTATTCAGTCGAGGTTCCATGGATAGGGCATTACAGATTTGTCCAAAATGTTAATTTCCAGAGGGGCTTCTATTACATGTATGAGAGCGTTTATGCCATCCATGCAGTTATGAGGTTATAGATATTCAAGCTGTGAGGGAATTCTAGCTCAATTGAAGAAGCTGACTTGACAGTGACACTTGGAGTTATAAATGATTAAAGTTGTTTAATATATTGGTATGGGTAGAAAGAATATTTGTGTAGAAAGTGTTTCTTTACTAATACTATGATATAACACTGGGAGGATTATTCCAGGTTTACCTTATCAAAGTAGTATTCACAGTTAATTCAGCACTGCTGATGAAGAACGTCATCATTGGGAAAAAAACCATGTCACATCTATGACCCCTGTACATTTAGGGTGCATCAGACGCATCTGACGAAACCTCTTGACCTTTTGCATACCCTACCACTGCACCTCTTCACAGATGCAGCCTGGCACTGAACCGATTCTTACTGGCACAGCATATGCATTATGACACACATACAAATGCAGTATTGGCATCCTGATACAGTATATGCATCCCATATGCGCTTCGAGATGCAGCGTTTGCTTTCAGATGCAGTATACTATATGGTCGCAGCCTTGATTCACAGTTACAGTCTTGACTCACCAAGTCAGTCAATTGATTTCTTGATTCACTAATTTCTTGCTAACTATATTCAAAAAACCATGGTAGATCTTGAATGCACTCAGGGCAGAACTTGGAGGTGTACTTGCAGCAGTACTTGCAGGTGCATTTGGAGCCAGGGCTGACATGGAAAGGTGCATTAGCATTTCAATCAGGTGCACTTGGAGGTTCACTTTGTGCACTTCAAACAGCACTTTGAGCAACGGTGGTGCATTGGATGCAGTCTGGCTGGAGGTGGTTGAGCTGGACTGGCTCTCAACTGGCTGGACGTGATTGAGCCGAAATGGCTGTCGGATGGCTGGCCCCAATCGAGTAGGGCTGGCTCACGGCTGGCAGGAGATGATCCAGAGGGGATGGCTTTCCGCTGGCTGAACACAATTAAGCCGCGATGGCTCTCGGCTGGCTGGACATGATCATGAAGGGCTGGCTCTCAGCGGGTTGGAGATGATCGAGCGGGGATGGCTGTCGGCTACCATGACACAATCAAGCTGAAATAGCTCTCGGCTTGCTGGATGCAATCGAGTAGGGCTGGCTCTCGCCTGGCTGGAGATAATTGAGCTGGGCTGGCTCTCAGCTGGCTGGAGATAATCGAGCTGGGCTGGCTCTCGGCTGGCTGCATGTGATCAAGCTGGTCTGGCTCTCAGCTGGCTGGGTGCGATCGAGTGGGGCTGGCTCTCAGCTGGCTGGAGGTGATCGAGCTGGGCTAGTTTTTGGCTGGCTGGAGATGATTGAAGATCTCGTCCGCCTGGCAGAGTTGCCACTGAGCACCAAGCACCATGCAATTCGAATGGCCAGATGAAGAACACAGAGTAATACGCAACTGTATGAATATATAGTGCCCACAGTTGCTTTTGCAGTATGTTGAATTGTATCGTCGCAGATTTATATTGTACCCTGCCTACAGACATTCCAGGCGCTCCAGATGCACAACGCACGTCTGGGCATGCCGAATGCGTCTCGATGCACCAATCTTTTCCCAATGAAACATTTTGTCAGGATGTGGAAATTACTACAAGATTCTGAATGAAAAGAATAGACTTTCCTCATTTGTATATTGTTAAGGCTTGTTCACCTACTGCAAAGATTGATGCATTTCTACCCTCAAAGAAATCAGAGGTCTTTATACCTCTATCGTTACTTTCTAACAAATACTTACTAACTATACTTATCTCTTGAGTTTCTGTATCTCAACCACATTTGAACCAATACTTATTGCTTTTGCAACTAATATGACCACTATTTTCAGACTCCTCCATATCTCTACTTGTGTAAGACTATATTCAGACGACTGGTATCTTTTTATGGAATCAAACTGGCACTTCATTGCCCCCAAACCAGTGCTATCGTATCCATCTGATAGCCTTCAATCAAATAGACCTCTTTCAATAGAAATCAGGTTGGCTGTTCGGGTTGGGTACATATTCCTAGTTGTCAGCTTCATGGCTTGTATCACTCAGCCATATTTATCGCTTATTGATGGTATGGGCAGTTGTTCATTAGGTATTGGTAATTCAGAGCCAATGTAAACCAGATCTTTGACTAGCACTCATTGTTTATCAGAGGTATGCACTATAGATGTAATAGCTATCCCAAAAGTTTGACTATGGTATTTGACATAAGTAATAGCTATTTACATTGTTGTTACTGTATATAGAAATTTGTGGGTGTGAGTAGCCCTACCCTAGTGACTGCTTCTGGAGCTGGTCGAAGCTTCTCCGCTTGGACTCATTCTCATACCGATTCTTCTTTTTTCTCCTTCTTATATAAATAATCAAAGTTATTCTTCTCCACTCCACCATAAAGTAACAATTGTAATGAGGACAATCATGCGTGATTGTATATGACTCCACTGCCAACTTCTTAGGTATATCTAAAATAGAATTCAAATAGTTTGCTGAAAATTTGGTATATAATAAATTATTATTCATATTCAATAGTGTATCATTGAATTTAATTCATCACTGTTATAATAAATGATACAGATTCAAATCAATTATATCTAAGGCAAATAATATTTTATTACCTGATGATATCAGAGCACTACTTTTTAAATATAATGTATATTCTATACTAGTTCATAATGATATTTGATATTGAAAAAAACTTTATATATTGGAAAAATTGTTTGTATTGCAATATGAAAATTGGATATAGTTGATAGTATGTTGCTATATTATTATATACAGTATTAGAATTGGTAAAATGATATTCCTTTGCAAGAAATGGACACTTGTAAGGTTTCACTCTCCAGTACTTGATATATCCAGAATTTGTAGCACTATAACAAACTATTGAAATTTCATTGATAGCAATACCATTTAAAAAATAAATACTGTGAACTTCTATATGTAGATTTTTGAACAACAGTTGCCAGTTTAGTATTGTTGGATAATAGGAATATTTATAGTATTTGTATTGTTGTGGAACAGGCCAGAATCAAAACTTATTATAATTAGCCCTCCAATCCCTATCTATAAGTTCCAATATTATAATCAATACTCTTTAAGCTTTCAGAATATTTCCAAAGTTAATAAATATATTCAATATATAATATTTTAATTCCAAGTAACTTTAGAGACTATTACTTATTTAATATAACTGGCAATTACTATACTCCACAAATCTAGCAGGTAATAATAAGCTTGTTAATATATATATATGGTCCTTCAATATCTATTCACTACTGATATTACAGGTTGAACAATTTGTCTTTATTCCGGAATATATTGAAGTTATTGGATTGGTTGGACAGGGGTGTAAAGTGGTAACTGACAGCTAAGTTTACAGCCAAATAGTTTTCTATTTATTTACAATTGTTATTTTTGTGGTATTTTGTATATATAGTACAATTTTATTTCTCTTGAACATATATAGTTGAATTGGAGAAGTCACAATAGAATTATACAAATATATCTATCTGTGGGTCCAAATGTACTTACCAACAAAGAAACAAATATTTGTAAAAATAATTCATATTTAGAGGAATTGAATTTATATTCAAAAAATTTCAATTCATATAATATATTTGAAATTGTCCTTTAATTAAATATAAAATGATAATAGTATTACAAAATCCATACTGTCTTCTATTTATACAATTCTAGAATATAATAATTTATATAATGATTGTAAATTTGCCTTAGTTTTTTTAAATTTGTAAAGTAAAGAGAAATATAAGAATAATTATTACTTTATAGTATTGAATAAAATTATGGATATTGGATTATATTGAAAAGAATTATTGAATGAATAATGAAATTTGATAACAGTTGAAAATTGTATATATAGATAGAAGTGTTGAGTGAAAATTTAATTTGTTCTTTATGTATTGCCTAGTCAATACAATAATACAAATCTCTTCAACACCAATTTAATTCTACTTTATAAGTTCTGTTGACCCTTATTTTCAATTTGCTGTGGCAATTCCCATCCCTTTGATATTGTTTTGATATCCACTGAAATAATTTCTCCATTGACTATATTTGGCACCACCGAAGTATGAACAAAACAAGTATACAATTATTTTATCATTTATATTATTTGTTTAAATACCACTATCTGTACCAATAAAATTACTATTATTGCCTTCAATACTATACAAATTGTTGCAATATATTCACATTGGTCAATATTTTTAAAAATCAACAAGCTATATATTGTTTCTGGTGAAGATATGGTATATCATATCTTTGAATTCTTTCAATATCAACAAATTCCAATATTGCTATTAATAGTATCAATTCAACTGGCAATGCTATAATACGTTTCTAATAGTTACTGTTGAATTGATTTCTTTGATTTTATATATATTTTCCCAGATTTGAAACCATAATTCTTTAACATCTTCAATTATATTACAATTATTCTTTCTAAATATTAAACATCTTTTCAAGTTTTTTGTTAATATGAATTATTTTTCATGTCCCATAAAATAGTTTTTGGATAGAAATAGTAAAAAATATTTTTAGACTCAATATCAAAACTCCAGTTGTAAAAACTTTTGACACAAGAATTAGAAAACCTATAAAGTATATTGCTTGGTGCTTTGATATTGTCAAGCTTGACAATTGACAATTTCATTTTGAGTTTAAAATCCTTTGAATATCAATATACTTAATCATATATATTATCAAGTATTCATAACAATTCAACTATATTTTCATCAATTTAGTTCCATGGCTGCAATTTTATTCAACATTGTATTAAACATTCAACAATTCATTATCAATATCACACAGTTTGAATTTTAAAACTATTGTGATCAATTTTTGATTGACAGTTTGACCTATTTACAAGGTGTATTTGCTTGTCAACATATATGTGTTGACAATTGCAAATACTATTAGTATCTGTGATACTTGAGGCATTACACCTGATCAACTCAGTCAAAGTAGTATCTATATTCGATTCAGAACTGCTTCAAAAGCAAGTCAGCAGTTTCACTTGTGATCTGGTATTAATTAATGATTTGGAACAAAAAGAATACACATTTTCAATATGTATATTGTTAAAGCTTGTTCTCAATACCAAGAGAATTGATAGCTTTTTACCTTTTAAGAACCCAAGGTCTTTATACCCTCATCTTGACTCTAACCAATACTTTCATCCATTCTTTTTTCCAGAGCTCAAGTAGCTTGATAATCTCCAGATGACCTCGAAACCAATACCTGTATGTAGAAAACTATTCCAGGCCTCTGTGTCTGAATCGTGAATTGTCTTTATAATTATTGCATTATAATAAGAATATTGGTACCCTATATGACAACACATTCACAGGCTGCTATTTCCAGACCACTTTTATTCTTTTGATTTAATAACCTTAGAACAAATGGGTATGTTTTGATATAGAGAAGCTTTGCTGTTCTGTTTAGGCATATATTTTTTGGCCACCAAATATTGTCAGCTTCTTGGCTGGTACAATTCAGGTGGTTACCAGCTGATTATATGTTATTGGTGAGTCATCAGCTGTTTGTCACATGCTATTGCATAATTTGTTGACTATCTGTTTGTTATGAACAATTCAGAACAGAAGTGACCATGACCATTAACTGACATTTGTTGCAGTATTACAAATGTGATTGATCATATGATGACAATGCTAAACCATGAGCTTTGCCATCTGAGATGAATAATAATTGATGATATTCTAATTGAAAAATATGCAAGTGATCATATATTGCCCCATTGCCTACTTGCGATAGATAACACTATCCCTGTTTTGAAAGTTCAGTTTAAAACAACTACAATTATACTTTGCTTTTCAGTAAAATCTGATTCTGCATACTGAAGTCAATTGTTTTCAAAATCCACTAGATTTGTATGTTTGTACAAATTGCCTCATATCAATGAATCCATATTGCATTGAGGTTCAACATTGCAATACACCAAGTTGACCATTCAGGTTGGTTGCATTCCACTAAGATACTCAGGTTCAGTTGTGTTTGTTTGATTTTGAAACAAATGTGACCCAGAGAGCCCTTAACATGAGATCCATCATTTTCTTGATCAGGCAAAATCATTAAACTGTGGGCATCAGCAAAGTCAATCATCCGGTCCTGGAAGACCCAGGACCCTCCAGAGGTTGTGGAGGTCAATTGTCAATGACACTCTCTGCAGACCGTCCGGAAGTCCTCCGGAACCAGTGAATGCAGCCTCAGCACACACTCTTGTTCTCCCAGAAGCCTTGAACTACTGTAGGAGATTCCTGTATCGCGATAGTATACTCCGTAGCCACATCTGATGCGTCTAACGTTGCTTCAGGAGATGCTTGAATCGCAATAGTGTACTTGGTTGCCACTGCTGATGCCTCCAAAGGTGCTGAGGGTGATTGCCGAAGTGCAGCAAAGTCCTCCGTGGCCGCTTCCGAGTGCTCTGTAGAGTTCCAGAATGTCCAGTATCACTCAGGAGCACCTGGATCCATTTCTTCATTTCCAGATGGAATCAAGGTATTTCAAATGCACCTCTAGCATCGCATACATCTTTGGCATTCATGAACCGCAGCCTGCTGCTATGAACTAAAATGACATATATCCATGTTGCAGCCCAGCAGTACCTCAACACAATCTTCACGAATGAAACCCAATCACTGGGAAACACAGCCCCTGAAATACTGACTCTCACTTGAACAAAGCTGCCAGGTCCTCTGTTGCCTTCCCTGCTGCATCTGGTGCTACACAACAGGTCGAGTGCTCGGCAGAGCTTGCAATTCTCAAGTCGATATATCTGCCAATATCCTCCATGATGGCTGACTGGCGGCCAGGACCAATGGAATTCCAGTGTCTCCAGCATTTCTTATACAAGGCGATATCAAACATTAGTAGCCATTGATTATTTCATTGAGGGGGCAAACTGGCGGCTGAATATCTCCCTGCGGAAGTCCTGCAAGGGTTCACTGATTGATCCTTACTCATAGTCCCTCATGACGCAGTTGAGTGCGGTCACAGCCAAACAAATCAATTGGGGAGTTCCTTGCTTGTTCCAAAATTAGTTCCAATGCTCTTGTCTCCCAAGGCAGGTATTGAAAGCGAAGAAGAGAACAAAGATTAGTGGGGCGGGCTTGCTTCTTGCAATCCACCAGACTTACTTCGTACAGTTTGGGAAATCTTCCCATTTTGCAATCCAAGCATTATTATTCAGCAAAGTGGGAATCTGCTGTAGATATAGAAGCTTTTCTCCTAATTTTAATGAGTACAATGAAGTCACCATAAGCCTCGCAGTAGCAACTAGTTGACACCACATACCGCTGATTTTCCCCTGCAATGGTATTGAATTTCACATTTGTATTATGAATCTTTGAAACCTGGAGAATACTTCGGAAATTAACAATTCCACATGTCAGGGCAGAGATATGCTCACTGGGTCCAATAGGTGACTTGCATATGTGTTTTGTGCCATGCAGTGCGCCAACAGCTCTCTGCAAGATTGTCATGGCATCAAGGACTTCATCCCATGCCATATCGCAAATGTCCAATTTGTCCTCTTGAGAGGCCAGCCATGGGTTTTCAGTATACAGAACAGATCTCAAGAAGTCCTTTGCTAAATCAAAAGCGGCTTGGTTATGGAGTGGCACCTCGGTATCCTTGTTGCTCTTCGTTCCCAACACATCTTCAATAGGTGGAGGGGCAGCTAAGAAATCTCAACTGCTTGTCTGCCTCAATCTGGCATGGTTCACTAGCATGAGGAACATCGTATTTTGGCTCGATGATCCAGACAGACTGCCTTGAGGTGATGGTGAGTGCCTCAACCACCAAGTACGGTCACCATTGGTAATCCTGAGGGTTGATTTGGATTTCTTACTTTGGAGTTGGTCAGTCACTTGGACTGTATCTGAGTGAGCCCTTTTCGGTCCTGTTGAGTCTGTGTTGCGACAGCATCTATTATATTTATGCGTTGACAGTAGCGTGTCATCATCATAATCTGAACCATTGGAGGGATAGTTGTTATGCTTTCAGTGTTCATTATCCTCATCTTTGATATTGTCCAGTTCATTCCAGTGGCCCTGAAGGTGAGCGATATAAACAGAAGGGACTCATGCGGCCGGACATTTTTGGAAACGTGTAGAGAACCTTTTTGAATGGCAGTCCTTGCTGAGCTCTCAAAATCTTGCTCTTAAGATACGGTAAGGTGTGGACGTTGTAAGGCCATAGGCGATGAGACGATATCTGAATGTGATTTGAGAAAAAAAGGTCTGAATAAAGCTCCGGTGCACCTGGCGATCCACTGTTTACTTATAGACAACTAAATGTAACACAGATGTTTGAATCAAAGAGAACAACTTGTTCATTCCCACTGCAGTTGAGGAGCACCTGAGCTGCTAATCCGTAGACTGAGTTCAGGGATCCGGTAGTGCGATGAATGGGTATTCGGGCTTAAGGACTGCTAATCATCATCAGGTGGCTAGATTTAGACTCAGATAGGGTTGAACAAGATGCAAGCCCATGCTCTGCATCAGAGTTTTCGGGAGTGCCTGAGCTGCAGATATCTGCTATATCGCTTCATATCATAGCAGACCAAACGTGCCCATTGGTCTGAATACGCGAGAGGTACTCGTGTTCCTACTGTTTGGATACCGGTGAATTGCATTCTGTTTTGGCTTCAATATTGGCCCTGGAAATCTCATGCCTTCAATGGTCCTCGAATGTGTCTAATACCCTGCCATAAGAGAAGCTGTACACGAATGATTGAAACTTTCATTTTTGTATTCGATGCACATTAAGCACTGGGTTTTCTGGTGCTGTGCTGCGTCAGCAGTAGCTCAACATATTGAAGTATGAGCACTACAAGGTTGGCAGGCTCGTGGTGAGTAACCAGAGCAATGATAGTTGAATGGGTACAAATCATCTTTGTTAGCAGTTGATAGTTCTCTCGATCAATCTGCAGGAAGTGCTGCTTCAGGATTACGTGGCCGCTGTGATCGTGCTGGGGATTGTCGCATTTTCTGTAGTGAGACACCCTCAGAATTGATGATGCACCCCTTGCACAGATTCCCTTGCCCACCATTGGGTACGCGCAGTGATTAAACTCATGCAGTACTGCTCCGCAGCTATATGCAATCTCAAACGAAATGTACATCGTAACTTCTGTAGTTTGAATCATGTCAATCCAGAAACAGTCAGATCACCTGCTGACAAGATCCGGTGAGAGAAAATATTCACCAAATAGTAGATAGAATAGGGGCTTCAGTCCAGGTGGAGCTGTATTAATTTGAATAGCAGGTAGGCAGGTTAAGCTGGGGGTGTACAGAGATGATGAAAAGGGGCGAGATGGAATAGAGCAGAACGGACTAAAACATCAAGTGGTGTTGACGGTTGCCAGGGAAATGCTCCAGGGCGCACCTGACTCCCATTCAGGAAATATCAAGTGACTATCAGCTGGTATGATGTCAAACCTAAGCATCTATTCTCACTTGATTTTTGCATTCACTGGAAGCTTCAAGCGGGAGCTCTGTCTATCGTGCAAGCTGGGGTGGGTCAAGCACACATATAACACATTGCATGTACCGCTTTGGATGCTGAAAGGGTTGGCAGAGGGTAGTGTTGGTGTGTTGTCCATGTACCCGGGATCACATGGGTAATGTGATTCGAATATATTGCTCTTTCGATAACGATCTGAACCACCTTCACTTTGTTCCTCTTGTTTTGGGAAGGCAAGTTTCACCTCACAGCTCAAGAACTGGGCTCTCTCACCCTCAACCACCACCATAAGTAATTCTTCACAACGGTATTCTGTATCCCACGTGATATCATGTGGATATATACCGTATCCGAAAGCCATCGATTTTCTAACATTAAGACCTAGTGACACATGAGAGATAATAGAGATACTGCAAATCAAGCACATTTTGAAGAAGAAATCCATTAACAGCCAAAATATTACCCACACCCAAACTCCATACAACCAGAAGGAATACTCTCAGATGCACCCTATCGAATCCAAAAAACATTCGAAAGAATCTATTAATGAAATCCCAAACCCATGTGCACATAGAAATACCCGAACAGCAATTCACAATGCCACAATATCCCTGCCTGAATGGCAGTCTCTTCAATATGTGTTTGGAGAAAGTTGTGGACATCTTCCTTGCAGATCATCGAACCATTCATCAGTCCCTGCATAACATGTAGCTGAGTAGTACCATTGACCATATGGAGTGCAGTTACTTTATCATTGAAGCTGTTTGGACCAGTATTGACAAGCCAAGCCTGAGGCTTACACATCTGACCCAGTGACACAATCTGTCTAAATTCTTGCCACTGCTCGATGAAAACCTCAGGCTTCTGACGAATCACCACATGATTGGTAACCATGAGTTTGAGTCCAGTACCTCAGAAATTGGTGCTGGTACTGCAGATGGAGCACCATGGTGAATTCTGGAAATTGTTGATTACTTTGCTGCACCTGTTGGCAGAATTATTGGGGACCATGGGAATAACCTCGATGTCATGGTTGAAATTGCAATGAATCCATTATGCTAGATGGCAAACTTGGTCAGGAAATGGACAACAATGTACACCCTTCTGAAGAAGCGGTGAAAGAACAGGAGAGTATGTACTAGGCTGGTTATACATGTTAGGAACAGTGGCCAAACCGCTGATGAATTTAGGGAGCAAAGATTCTCGGAGCCATTCGAAAATCGGACCCTCAACAACACTGGTGGCACCCTACTCTTCCTTCCAACGGCTATTGGCAAAACGATCACCTTCTTGCTCCAACAGTTGTGTAAAGCAATCAAGTTTCCAGGGATGAATCCACCAGGCGTCCCCATGCTCACCTTCAGGTAACTGCATCTTGAGTCGGGTGGCAACATTATCGAGCTGCTTCTGTTCTTCCTGAGACAACTCCAGCGTGAGTGGATGGGAATTCTCTGTTGGGATGTGATCTAGGGCTCAACCTGAAGCCACCTGCGACTCAGTCTATCAGTGGATTGCGTATGGGTGAGCGACTTCGGTCATCACTGAGGCAGCTTCATGCGGAGCTTCAGAGCAATCTCCCCTGGCAACCGTGTTTTGAAGGATGGTGCTCACTAACAACATAGTTTAGAGACCATGTTCTTCTACCACTCGCTCATTCTCAGATGCATTTGGAATGGTTAACAGCCACCAAGTTGTGTTTCCCCTGAACATCAGTGAGTGGTAGGCTGGCATCTCCGTAATTTGCACTTTGAAACCGATTTGGACTTCAGATGAAATGGACCAACTGTTAGAATTCGGACCTTTGAAGCAGTGCACCTCATCAAAGATTCCTCACGACCACTGGCCACTTGTAAGCTGGCAAACAGTGTCATCATCATTTCTTCACACACAGCTCATGAAGGTATTGTAGGTGATCCCATGGATGCCCCACCATCTTGTGGGATATTGCACATAGAAGTTGAGGTGTACATGATTCAGGTTGCCAGTATCTTCTGCACAGAGATTGCACACCAACAATGGAGTCCCTTTCGTAATGGTATTGATTGCACTGATAAATGACATTCGGACACTTAGGAGGACCATACAGAGTACCTGATTCCATGGCGGTAAGTCAGTGGACTGCGTATCATCAAACAACTGGAGAATATGACGAGGAACAGGGTTAGGGTGAGTCCAAGGGTACCATTGCTTCTGGGCAGTGCTGATGGTTGAGAAGCCCATTTCCACCGCCTGATACCATCCGCCAAGCAAGAGGATGAAAAGCACCAGTAGATGCCTCTCGTCGTGATTTGTCACATCCTCCATAATTGACTTGGCAAACAGAGCCTCAGCCAAGATGGTGAAGGTCTTCTCAAGTCCCATTTGCTCAGCCAGGAACACCCCAGGAAGGTCCACATCAAAGATCCATCTCCGCACAATGAACCGGATCACCCAGATCTGATGTACAAGAAATCTTACTTCTGGAAATTGCTTCAAGGTGCACTTTAGCCCTGGAATGACATCTGCAGGTGAATCTCCATGTGACACAGCATCGAGTAATGCAACTGCTTCTGCAAGACTGTCAGGGATTCAGGGCTGGGTGTTGAGGGTTCATGGCACGGGGTTCTAAGGGTTATAAAATTCCATATCCAGAGGGCTCCAGAATCAAGAATGGCCTGTAGCTAAGAAAATGCAGACTGTATGCAAGAGATTCAATCCAGAATCACCAATGTGAAAGAAGTCAAAGCCAAAGCTAGTTGATTGTTTTATAGACCAGAGAATGAGTGAAGAAAGAAATTTATCATCTGCGGAATGCCTGGTTTATATCAAGCGATTTGCTCGTTCAATAATACATCCGAACTCCTGCTTTCTTTTTACACCTCTTTTGCATGAATCTTACTTCTTCCATGAAACCTGATTCAAAACCTGAATTTATTCTTATCATGCTTTTAGTCTTTGCTCAAAACCTGATTTCATTCTTGTTGTGTTTGAGCTTTCGTTCGAAATCCGATTTCATTCTGGTCATAATTTAGCCTTCTCTTGAAACCTGATTTCATGCTCGTCGTACATTATCACTTGTATCATTCACCAAACATCACTCTACCATTGATCATCACTCAACACAACCGTAACTGTAGCTCCCTCTCTCCAACGCTGAATACCTATGAAGATCAAAACGCAGGCTTGCCAGGTTGTTCAGTGTAAAAGTTGTTGATAGCCTTAATTCCATCCATGTTGGCCGCAGGCACCCAGCTGCACTCATTGTACCCTTACCACATCACGAGATATTGATTTGGCCTTGGGAAAAGCCTGGAATCGTCCATCCGTTTAACTTCGTACTCTTTGCCTCCTTCAACTATCACCAGTGGTGGAGGTTCTTGCTCCTGATATGGAAGGGGATTCTTAGCATCTTTCTCCAAGCAAGATATCGGTTGGACATCATGAATGCATAGCTGATTGGGTTGTTTGATTCAATTGGCCCAGGGACTAATGACCTCGGTGATATCATACGGCCCAATGCGTTTCTAGTCTGGTCTCTTGCATGGTCGGGTTGTTGATAGGTTTTGTGTGTCCAGCCAAACTTCATTGCCAACCTCCAATATTGTGCCGAACCTTCAGAACTTATTGGCCTGTTCGGACTGTATGGCCTGGGCCCTTTCTGGTTCAGCTCTGAGCTTGCTGAAAAGTTGCTCCATCGGTTGGGCCATCTTCTGGGCGTTTACCTCGTGAATATCATTGGGATCCTTCATTGGGTGTTAGCTGAAGGTCATTCGCAGGTGGAAGCTGTAGTTGCCAAAAATGCGGAGCAATTAGTTGTCTCCGAGGTATTATTGTCAGCTGGAAATGCTGCCAATGGTAACCACAGAATCCAATCGTTCTGTTGATAATTAACAAAGTTTCTGAGATACTGTTCCATTACCATGTCGACTCTGTCAGTTTGACCATCAGTCTGAGGATGAAAGACGGTTGACAGCCTTCGTTCAATTTCCATTGTTTCGCAGATGTGTTTTCAGAACTGCGAAGTGAACTGCGAACTTCGATCCAACACTATTTTTTCGGGCAGTCTGTGCATTTGGAACACATCTTCGACGTTTATTGCGCCCAGCATGTTGCTGTCCCCGTTATCCGTACAAGGTACCAGATGTCACATTTTTGTTAGGTGGTCGACCACAACACATATCGCATTGAATTCTTTGCTGGCTTGTATGCCGACCACGAAGTCCATGCTCAAGTCCTTCCATGGTTGCTCTGGTACTTTGAACGATCATAAAACGCCATGAGTCTGTCTATGGGATGCCTTGCTCCGCTGGCACGTGTGACAGCTGCGTATATAGTGGTTTCTATCCTTCCTCATCTGATTCCAGGAATGATTTCAACTTAGCAGGTTTTAGGTTTTGGCTCATCATGGATGTCCAGCGACTGGAGAATCGTGGCATTCCTGAATCCACTTGAGCTTTTCTTTGTATGTTGGTTGTACTTGTTATATTTCGGGTATCTCCAGTGATTGATTTTGATGAATACATAGTGCTTCGCTGTTGTCATACGGGCATTGCTGGCACACCTTTTGACCCAATCCTATAACTCCTTGGGACTTTCGAAGTTGTTATCGAGGTTGACCATCTCTGTGAATGCAATGATGAACCCTTTTTGTACTTTCTTGTCGAGGTTTTCGATTTTTAGCACAATTCGCTGGGTTTTTTCTGCCCCCCCTGCCAGAGAAATGTCTGCTGGCATTCATGTGAATGCATTGGGTTTTTGACCTTGCTTTCCTGGTTGGTAAACTATCCTGAATTTGAATATTGACAGGAACTCGGACCATGTGGTTTGCCTTTGATTTAACAGATTTGATGTCATGAAGCATTCCAAGTTCTTGTGATCTGTAAGAATCATCATCGGATGTGTTGAACCTTTGCATTCAGGTCACCATTGTTCTAGGCTGTTGACTATCGCACCTAATTCTTGATTGAAGATTTCGTAATTTTCTTCGGCGGACAAATGAATTTTGGAGAAGATGGCCACTGGATATAGCACTCTTTGGTCATTGTACTGAGAGAAGACGCCTGCAGATACGTAACCTGTAGCGTCTGTTTTGAGATCGATTTCTTTTTCATGATGGAAGTGGGCTAGTGTTGGTTTCATCATAAAGGCCCTTTTGAGTTCCGCGAAAGCCCTTTTGTGATCTGGTCCCCAGTGAAAAGGTACTAACTTTTTTGTAAGTTTTGTTAGCGGTTGTACCACTCTGCTGTAATTCCATATGAACAATCAATAAAAGTTACCAATGCCCAAATTGCCTTGTACTTCTTCAAGTTTCTCCGGTGCTTCCCAGTTTTCAACTGCTTCAAATTTTTCCAGGTCCATTCCGATTCCGTTCACTCTGCCAATTAATCCTACATATTTGACATCTTCCTTATGAAACTGGCATTTTTCTGCTTTTGCGTAAAGGCTGGCTTCCTTGACTGAGATCATGACTGCCCTGACATGTTCCTTATGTTACTTCAGATAAGCGCTGTAGATCAGGATGTCGTTTAAAAAAGCTGTGCAGAAGATGTTCGGGAATGGTTATAGGGTATCGTTGAAGAATTCTTGGAAAAATGCTGGTATACTGGTAAGTCCGAAAGGCATTACCAGGGATTCAAACAGTTCATGGCAGGTCATGCACGCTGTTTTCCATGCATCTCCTTCTGCAATTCTAATTGTGTTATACACAGCATGGATGTCTAGCATGGCCTGATAGAGAGCCATCGAAAGTCTTAGCAGGGTTTCTTGGATAAATGGTAGGGGATATCAGTTTTTCATTGTTCCTTCATTTAGACCTTGATAATCAACACAGATTCTTAAACCTCCCCCTGGCTCTGGAGCGAAAAGTTCTGGGGCTCCACAAGGTGATGACAATGACTGGATGAATCCCTTGGACAAGTTCTTCTCTATCCAATCCTTTGAATCTTGTAGCTCCTCTCGGGATAGGCTGTAAATGGGTCCAAATGGCGGGGTGAACCACACTTGAAACTTAATTCCATTGTCATAGGGTTGGTGCACAGGTAGCGTTTCCGCGACTACCTTGCTGCACTGGGGTAGAAACTCATGGTATTTCTTGGGAATGACCTCTTCGAGGGGTGTTTCTTGAAGATCTTTTATGTCCAAGGCATTATTGATTTTGCATAATGTGACAGTGTAAATCTTCAGTCTCTCCTGCTTTCATCCTCTCATATCCGGTGAGACGGCTACTGCGCAGATGTCTAGCCAGGTTTTCCCTGGATGCCTTGTTTCCATATGATTGCCTTAAACCCATACACTGGACTGGTGATGGCAGTGGTGCTGGCACTAGCTGCTTTCGAAGCTGATCCTTGAAGCCTGATATTTAACTCTTACGTTGTAAAGTTGTAACTATGGCAATTTTAGTGCGATCGGATAATGCCCCAACTGTGTTACAAATGCTGGTAGTTACTCCTGGTGTGATTGTATTCTTATATTTGACTTGGCCATGGTCATAATGGTTTCTGATTCGATGGGTTTTCCATCAATCACCTCTAGCTCTCTTGATTCTCATAATTCCTTCTCTTCTGACTGATGATGGCAAATACTACCTTTATCCACAAATACTTTTCCCATGGCTCCACAGTTGAATAGAGTGCGTGTATTGATTCATCTGTCTCGGATTTTCAGCGAACATTTCAAAACACAATATTTGCTTTCCATTGAGGACTCCTTAATTTCTGCACTGCTAATCGAAAACTGCAAAATTCCAAAAGATTTAACATCTGTAGACAAAGGAGATTCATGCCCAGCACAATGGCTATCCTCATTGAACTGGCCTGAACTTTTCCCAACTCAATATCCTTTCCTTTCCTTGTTCCCGAATCTGCATCTATCTGCTTTCCTGCTTTCCTAAAAGGTGTTACTTTCACCTGTTCTGATGCTTCATGCAATTTTCTTCCGCACGATTCCGCAAAATCCCTGCTATCCCTACAGTACATACAAAGTCATCCTTCCCTTCATCACTTGCATTCGCCTGGAGTGATTTTCATTCCTTTGACTGCCGAGAGATTCGTCGGAGTGGAGCCAAAGTAACCTGCGACCATTTCCGCTGGTGCTGAATCAGAGGCGAGTGTAGTGTTGGTTGTTGGGTTAGACTTCGTATAGCTTCCTTTTCAACTTCCACACTCCTTGTCCACCACTCGTTGTCTTATTTGTGAGTCTCTTTTTGAGCCCAATTTGACGAATTTGACGAGGCTTTCTGGCTCCTCGGTGTGTTGTAGAGAGTTCTTAAGTTTATTGGATTGCCCGTTTTGTAACGCATCCATTTGGGCTTCCACTTTCCATTTGACATCTGCTACATATCTTTGGAATTCTGCATAGTACTGAGAGAACTCGTGGTCTTTTTGCTTGAGTTTCATGAGTTCCCTCCTGGCTGTCACTGCTTTGCCTCGATCTCCGAAGGCTAAGTCAAGCAAGTCAACTAAGTCTTTCAATATTTCAAGCGTTACTTCCCCAAAAATCTCATTCCATAACGGCATCAATTGTACCAAAGCTACCCTATCCAGGCACCCCACTGCATACCTCAGCTTGTTCTATTTCGTATTGAAAGCTTTTGGTTTTCTGGCTATCTTCAAAGCTAACTGCACCTTCCACCCTCGGAGTTCCTTTCTTACTTCTTCCCAAAAGCTGGCATTCTCATCTACCTTCTCTTCCTTTTCTTCCCTTTCTTCTGTCCTTCCTTCCGTCAATCTCAATATTTGGGTTACCTGTTCCTGATTGTCCTCTGGAAAATCCCTGAACATCTCCATCTGTGCTTGAGCATTATTCAGGTCGTGTTTCAATTTCGCCAGATCCAGATTATTGTCTTCCAGCTGTTGTTCTAGGTTCCGGACTGTGTCATCCAAATCTCCGTAATTGCATTCTGGGGCTCATTTTTCTGTGGTTCTTGACTTTGATTGCATAAGAACCAGCACGTGTTTCAGGTTGTTGTATTCGTCAATGACCTTGTCTCCTTCAGGCAATAACTGCAATATGTGTACTTCCGCAATTTTCACAGATTGCTGTTCCTTGAATTAATGGTTCAATCTGCTGGTTGCCAGTAACTGGGCAAGAGCTGTTAGTTCTGTATTGATTGCTTGGAAATGTTCCTGGAGTTGTTTTTTGTCCATTGCCTTCGTATTTGCGCATATGAGGTTTTCCAATTCACACTGGAGTTGGCTGGTTCACATCACATCGCAGGCTCTTCCTGAGGATTCACCTGACATCTTTGCAATTTTCAAATGGTGATTGGTGTAGGTATTGGTTGATTTTCCAGCTGAAAGTTTGTGCTACTTCAAGGCACTCGTCACAGATGTGCCTTCAGGTATCACTTTTCCAGTATATGCTTCAGTCATTGCCACAAAGAATTTTGCAGCAAATTCCCATATTTAGGTTCCAGCACATTAACACCCGATAGCAAATCACTGTTAATCATGTGCGTTGTTTGAATCCCATTCTTCGATTGCTTTGATTTTGGCTTGGATGTTTGCTTTGAATGAATTTCTTGGCTAAAAAAGCCTATTTGCTTGCTGTTGGGCTATATACCAAGGCAAAAGGGATTTGAGGTCAATAATCTAAAGTGAGCAGAGTATACAGTCTTGTCCTTGAATGCAATCGAAGAAACTATCGAATTCTTCTATGCCACAGTTGCAGGTAGATATTATGGCCCACTGCTGAATTGCTCTGCAGTTGCAGTGGATGGTTGGGTTTGGATAATTGTGGTCTAGGTCACCTTCTTCTGAACAGAAACAGTAATAAATACGGTCGCAGGTCTTTTTGCCCTCACTCATGTATTTAAAAATGGCCCGTGGTGCTGAAAATATCTGGATTTGTAGGTCTTCAAAAGGTCCATAAACATGATGAATAGATGTGTCTCTAGTAGGACTGGATGGCCAAGCTAATTTCGAAATTGCTTACTGATATAAAAACTTTGCCGCACGCGTTGCAAGTGTGGAGACAGTAATGGAAACCTAAACAGTGAGGATGACGGTATATAAAACCAGAATATAACTGGTAGAATTGATTGTAGACTTACTCTTCTGTCAGGGATTCAGGGCTGGGTGCCGAGGGTTCAGGGCTCGCAGTTCAATGGGTTAAAAATATAGAGAGCTGGGGGGCCCAAAAATCAAGAATATCCTGTGGCCGGGGAAACTAAGAGTGTACGCAACAGATTCGATCCAGAATCACTGAGTCTGAATGAAGTGAAAGCCAAAGCTAATTGATTGTTCTATAGACAAGAGAACAAGTGAAGAAAGAAACTGATCCTCCACCAAATACCGGGTTCATATACAGTGATTCATTCGTTCTACAATATATCCGAACTCCAGCTTCTTTTGAATACCTGTGTTGCACGAATCCTACTTCTCCGGTGCAACCTGATATGAAACCTGAATTCATTCTCGTTGTGCTGTTAGCCTTTGTTTGAATCCAGATTTCATTCTCGTTGTACATTAGCGTTCATTCGAAACCTGATGTCATTCTCGTCGTGTATTATCACTTGAATTATTTACCGATTATCATTCCACCATCGATTATCACTCAACACAACCATAACAAAGACACTCGTGCTCAAAGGTGTTGTTGATAGTGGCCATGACAGCATCATCCAAAACTTACCCTGGCTGTTCACTGTGAGACTCGATCAATTTATCGGTGAATTGTAAATCGCCGTCTACAACTTTGGGCTTCTCCATTTTCTTCACCAGGGCAGCAATAGCACTTGGGGTCAGTGGCATAGGCAAATCAGCGTAGTCATCTAGCTGGGCTCGGTCTCACCACTTGCTCGGTGTATCTGATTGTCCACCGGAGGTTCAGGGAGACTTCCTTTGGATGTGTGTCGGGGTCCTCCCTACAGGGAATTCCAGGTTGCCCAGAACATCATTTATCACTTCAGGTGCTCCTAACTTACCCCCTGTCCATCATTGCATTTTTTGGGCTCCTCTACTAACAGGACGTTCTCAGGTGGGTCCTCCCCATCCCTATTGCACACTTTCGCCTCAAGGAGGAGAATCGCTGCTTCAGGGGCAACTGCACGGAAGTTCTGGACCTCCCCATTGAATGTTTCCTCGTTCCAAACACAGCCACGAAACTCCTGCCCAACCCTAACTCCAGCATATTGAGCATCTTCTTTACTCAACTGCCAGCATTATACCATCTGGAAAGTGACTGGGCTCTTCGGCTTCGCTTAGCAATCCACTTCAGATGTAGAGAATATTCTTCAAGTCTTCGAAACGACCAGAATAGAGGTCCAGAAGTGGCATCCCTGTAAAACTGCACCACATACGACTTGTGTTGGATAATGGCCACCTCAATGTTTGGCCGTTTGGGATGGTGTTTATCACTGCTTCCCCCCACCTTGTGCTTCCCACCACCTCTCTTCCCTGTCTTTTTGTCACCTTGTATGGTTCCGGTGGCTGCCTCCTGCAGGGGGTTACAGAGATCTCTGATCAAATGCTGAATCCAGTCATGCCTAATACTCCCACAATTATCAAACTGGTGAATGGGAAGGAACTCCTCATAACACTGAATGAAATCTGTGATGGCTGCTTCCCAAAGTTGTAATGAGGTGCGCCCCATGATCTGCCACGTCGTCAAGCAGCGTGTGCCCAGTACTCATTGAGGGTAATGAGCACCGAGCCAGGCGTTCTGGACATGATTCTCAAATGTACAGATGTTGCTTTTCCCAGGCCTGTCGCTTTCCAAGGACCACTTTTTGACTTGGCCCATTTTAATCCTGAGTTGTCTGGTGGTGACTTCAGCCCCAGTGACAGTAGGCTGCGGTTTTCCATCTCCAGTTCCATCAGGTGGAACATTGTTGGCTCCAGCGGCCTAACCCTAGTATTCACCACGAGTGATGTGCTGCTGGTGTTGACTGATGAAGATGTTGGAAGACGGAGTCCATGGTGACAGTTCAGATAGTGCTCTGGTCCATCTCCATCGCCCAGAGGCTGTGCTGCAATCAGTTTGGCTGGTATCTTCAAAAGTGGCAATTTCTGGTCTTTGTGTCAATGCTCCTGGTGCTCCCGGCTGTGCTGAAAGTAGTTGAAGCAAGTTACACTGCATCTGAGGTGATGGAGTGTTTGCGGACCTTGAGCCTGGAGCAACTGGTAGTCTTGGTAGAGGTGGAGGTGGATGTGGGTGTACCAGGGCCCTTCAGCTCCAGGTGGAGGGTGAGGAGGATATGGAGTGTACTGGGCCCTTCAGCTCCAGGTGGAGGGGGAGGGGAATGTGGGGTGTACTGGAGCCCTTCACCTTCAGGTAGAAGGGAAGGAGGATGTACGGTATACCAGAGCCCTTCACCTTCAAATGGAGGGGGATGGGGCTGTGGGGTGAAACAGGATCCTTCTGCTCTGGATGGACCTGCCCGTGGAGGGGGAGGCAGCTGTGTATGCTGGTCTTTCTCATGCAGCAGAGACATTGGGGGGTTTGGGTTCGCTAAAGATGGTGGTAGTGGTGGAGGTGTTCGGGGTTGAACTCATTTGTATAAAGCCATGGTGTATGGGTACTGATTCCACATGTGCCGTCTGTCAGGGCTGATCATCGGTGGTGCATTATACACAGGATAGTTGTTTAGTGATTGTGGTTCATATTGTGGTTCCTCAGTCAGCACCCTGGGCGGTTCATAATCTGGATTGGGATGCCGAAGGTTAGATGGTTTGGAGCTTTGGGCTAAACGCTCTATGGTTTCTGCAGTAGTCACTGAGAATAAGGTAGTGTGATGGGCTGCATTTGTGGGAGGTGAGGTACATTGATATTTACTCACAATTCTCTCAAGAACACTCCATGTGCACCAACCTAGCCTGCCCATCTCTTACCATACTGCCTCGTTTGACACACTTAGGATACATGTTTTGGTTATCCATTGTCCACTAGGAGCATTCAAGTTGATCTCTTGATGAAAGGTGGGGTATTACCCCTGCCACTTGGTTGCAGTTTCTGAAAGCCTACCCAACATATGCTACGATTCTGAAGCTACAACATACAAAACATATGAACACCTGTCATTGCCCTGCATATTAACGTTTAATGATCGAATTCAGTCTACTCCCTTTCAAGGGCGGTGATTGCTTATGCAGGTGTCAATCTCTCATAAAACTAAGAAGGCGACATGCATGAAACCCCTTTTGGTGGTGGCAAATTCGGGCAATATACTGAAAATTTGCCACACAGCCAAACATACAACACTATCTAGAGATGGGAAACTCCAATTATGCAATACCTATCACACTCAGGTGCCTTGCCATTGGAGGGGAGCTACACGATTATATGTGATACGAGCACTGCCACCACCAACAGCTGCATCTGGACCTCTGCCTGGAGGTTGTAATGGGGGGTCCGAGATGACAATTGTAGGCTTAACAGGCGTTTGGGACTGGAATTCAATAACTGTGTGGGGTACAAACGGTTTGTCAGGTGAAGTGACGTATAGTTGTGTGTTTGTTTCAAGACTAGTCCAATCAAACCCACATATCACATGGCATGGAGCCTCATCTTTCTGGAAGGGTGTGCAGCTGGCACCTTCGGTAGCCTTCATCACCCCTGAATAGGTGCACCACACCATTCACCATGCACTCATTGCACCATTTACCATTCGCCATACACTCGTCGCACCCGATCTACGATTCAGCATATACTCATTCCACCTCATCTACCATTCACCCTACACTCGTTCCACCCCATCTACCATTTACCATACACTTGGTATGCCCCATCTACCGGAGATAGTGTTGGCAACGAAGCAGATTGGTCCAAGTCGGATCAAACTGAGGCTAGGTTCGTGAGGGGTTCGATTCGAACGAACCCTAGCCACCAATGGTTCGATTCGCTCGGCCACGAATCCAACCATGCTTCTTGGCGGTTCGTAAGCGGTTTGTGATGGATCCGAGGTGAAGTATGGGGAGCGTGGAACGGCCAAGCTAGGTCTCGTTCAAGTTCATACGTGCTGTTATGCGCTTCTATCGTGCATTATCGTTGCCATCAACTCACAGTCAAAGTGATACTAAGAATGCGATGCGATGCGACGCAGCGACCAGTTGGATCATACAAGCTTATTCAAGCTCATACAAGCTCATACAAGGGTCTATGTGCTTTATCGTCGCCAACTACAAGTGCGATACGACATCGCCACGCCACGAACTCGCAGCAGTCAATTCATTATATACTGTCACGCACTTGATTCACAAATTTATTGATAACTCTACTAAGGTAGGTCTTGGATGCACTTCGAACAGCACTTGGACGTGATCGAGCCGGACTGGAACTCGCCTGGCTGGAGATGATTGAGCTGGACTGGCTTTCGGCTGGCTGGAGATGATTGAGCTGGACAGGATCTGGCTGGCTGACGGCTGGCTAGACGCGGTCGAGCTATGCTGGCTCTCGACTGGCTGGAGATGATCGAGCTTGGCTGGCTCTTGACTGGCTAGACGCAATCGAGCCGGGGCTGGCTGGAGATGGTTGACCAGGGCTGGCTCTCGACTGGCTGGCCGCGATCGAACCGTGGCTGGCTGGAGACGGTTGAGCAGGGCTGGCTCTCGACTGGCTGGACGCGATCAAGCCGGGGCTGGCTGGAGCTGATCGAGCTGGGCTGGTTTTTGACTGGCTGGGCGCGATCGAGCCGGCGCTGGCTGGACACGGTTGAGCTGGGCTGGCTGGAGACGGTCGAACTGGGATGGCTCTCGACTGGCTGGACGCGATCGAGCTGGGGCTGGCTTGAGACGGTTGAGCTGGGTTGGCTCTCAGCTGGCTGGAGATGATCGAGCTAGGTTGGCTTGCGGCTGGCTGGAGATGATTGAGCTGGACAGGATCTCGGCTGGCTGGACGGGACCGAGCCGGGGCTGGCTTGAGACGGTCGAGCTGGGCTGGCTGGAGACGGTCGAGCTGGGCGGGCTCTCGGCTGATTGGACGCGATCGAGCCGGGGCTGGCTAGAGACGGTTGAGCTGGGCTGGATCTTGGCAGGCTGGAGACGGTCGAGCTGGGCTGGCTGGAGACGGTTGAACTCGGCTGGCTCTCGACTGGCTGGACGCGATTGAGCCGGGGCTGGCTGGAGACGGTCTAGCTGGGCAGACTCTCGGCTGGTTGGACGCGATCGAGCCGGGGCTGGCTGGAGACGGTCGAGCTGGGCTGGCTCTCGACTGGCTGGACGCGATTGAACCGGGGCTGGCTGGAGACGGTCTAGATGGGCGTGCTCTCGGCTGGTTGGACGCGATCGAGCCGGGGCTGGCTGGAGACTGTCGAGCTGGGCTGGCTGGAGACGGTCGAACTGGGCTGGCTCTCGACTGGCTGGACGCTATTGCGCTGGGCTGGCTGGAGACGGTCGAACTGGGCTGGCTCTCGACTGGCTGGACGCGATTGAGCTGGGGCTGGCTGGAGACGGTCAAGCTGGGCTGGTTCTCGACTGGCTGGACGCGATTGAGACGGGGCTGGCTAGAGACTGTCGAGCTCGGCTGGCTCTCGGCCGACTGGCTGCTTACGCCTGAACGAGAAAGTTAAAACTCATACACTCAAGTAAAAGCTTCTATGAGCGATGACAATACTTAGCATAAGGTTCGCGAACCGGTTCGAACGAATCCAAAGATCTGTCGATAGTTCGTGGCAAACCTCGAACCAAATTGGTTCGAATGAACCTCGGTTCAATTCGTGCCAGAATTGACAAACCCTAACCCTGATCCGGTTCGTCAATTTTCTCGAACTACAGCGGTTCATTGCCAACACTAACCGGAGATACCGTAACAGTGGTTACCAGTATGAGTGGTTGGGCAAATTTGTTCTTACAATTGCGATGCACACTATGTGGAAAGCTGATCCGCAACTCCACAGGTCTTGCTCAACATTATTGAAATAATCACCCCAACACTTTTGACAACATGGGAGATGTAATGGAAAGACATGAAACAGCAGCAAATTCGAGATCTAGCAATGAGTGTGATGAGCAATGCAAGAAGTAAACGAATGCAGCAGAACACAACAGTGCCCAAGAGTTCATACCAGCCGCGCAAACATCCAAGAGTGCTCCCATATGCCAGCTACATGAGAACTGCGATCCCATATGTGTAACCACAACGAAGGCCACCCACACCTAACTGTATGGAGAGGCCGAATGTGGACCAGTTGTGGATGAGGCTACGAGCCGCTACAACACTACCGGAAACTGAATTGGACCAGTGGCACCTATTTGCAAATGCCCTCCATTATCAACAAGTCTGTTCTCTGGATACCCAAAGCAAAACTGTGGTTTACAACTATCTGCGGGGCAGCCTGAACAATTTCCGTATGACTTTGTTCCAAACAGCATCTGACCTGTGGAACCTGCTGATGTGCCTCGACTGCGGACTACGAGCAGAGGGTTGGCTTCAGGCACGTGGGAAGTTGGCAACATATTCAGCAGAGATAATTTCAAGTACATCGAATGTCATTTGTGGTATTTACCGTTTGCAGTGCAGCTGGATTTCGCTACAGTACAGCTGTACGATTCAGCTGATCATTCGATCCATTGTGAGATGAACTCAGGAACAGGTGGTGGGAAACTCAGGAACAATTACCTGATAGTGCATCAATTGTACCAGTAATCTTCACCTTGGATGAAACCTATCTCACAAATTTCTCTGGCGACAAGAATCTCTGACTGTTATATATAAGTATCAGAAATATTCAGAAAAATGTTCGTCATGCAGAATCAAGATGGGCCTGGATTCTGGTGGGATTCATTCCAGTTCCACCAAAAGGCGCAACTGATATAGACTCTTCATGATACCACACAATCCGTACCATCCTGACAGTACTTTGAGTGGTCAATATCAGTAGAACTGGTAACAAGTGGGATTGTGCCAACGGTTTCAAACATACCTACTACCCATTGCTAGCAGCATGCATTGGGGACTAGCTGGAGATCACAATGATTACAAAGATAGTCGGAGGAGCATGTCCTGTGTGTGATGTACCAAATGGACCTGAAATGGGCCATGGCAAAGAATTTCGCAAGTAAGAGCCTCAATGTCTGTCACACAATCATGAACACCTGGAGGAGAATCGACTTGATCAATTCAAAGAGGTGCATCTGCAACTGACATCGAATCTCTGCCGGGATTATTCTCAATACAATGACTGTTACATCTTGCAACCAGATGTGCTTCATCAACTCCATTTGGGGATCGTTGCAGATCTCCGCAACTGGCATCGGGAGTAGCTCATCAATCGAGGCTTTAAAGCTGAATTCCATGCCCAGTTCACCTCAGTTCCACACTATCTGAACATGTTGTGTGTCTCTAAACCCTTCGATGCTCTCATGAATGGATCCTGGCATGTCAAGAAAATCTGAGATATGCTCAGGAGTCTATCTGCAGTATGTGCTCCCCTGCTTTCCAGTGACATTGCAGGGAAAACATTGTCAGAAAGTGCATCTGATACAGAGGATATGAAAACGATTCAGGTACTGATTGAATTGCCTTTACTAGTGTTAGGGGGATACTGCAGCTAGATGTAACTTATCGATATTGTTGTACTGACTTATGGTAAAGGCGTATTTTGATTTTAATGATCCAACTAAAAATATGGAATTCGATTGTGACGCGTTTACGTCGTTGTACGGTATGTATAAACACGGGCATCTATTGCAGCATGGCCCTTTTAAAAGTCGTAGCTGTCTTGGAGGTAATCCTCCGACGACTCGTCAAAAGCGACTTGGGAAGGAAGTTCACCGGTGTGGAAATAATGGTAGTATTCTACCCAAAGGTCATTACGAACAAGGTATCGTGCTAGGTGTTCGTATTTGGCTCGAGTGTTTGCTTGAGCGTGCAAGATGCGAGCGTAGAGAATCTTTTGGTCGTCTGTAATAGACATAAAATGTATTGGTGAATATTCTTAAGGTAATTAACTTAATAATATTTCAGGTGGTTTTTCCGCTGTTGTGTTCTGACTGTGGTTTGTTCGACTGTTGCTTGAATCGTTGTGTTTTAAACTTGTGGGTTTAAGGTGGTCTTTTATAGGTGAGTATTTCCGCGTCGAACCCTCCTGCTAAGGGGTGACGGTACTTCTCTGTAATCTATGATGTGTGTGTATAGTACTATCTCAATAACACTCAGTCCACCGTGGTGGGTGTTCACATAACATCCGATCGTTGCTTCAGAGCCGATCTCGGTAGTTAACTGTGGAGAGTTCCGTTTGACAACGTGTGGTTGCGTAAGCCCCCACCAGGAGTTCCCAAAGGTTATCCTGCATGTTATGACGTTGATGACATACATATCGGACCATTACTTCGTATTAGTTATCTTTCTTCGTATTGAGTGGAATAGTGATCAATGATTTAATGAGCTGCCAACCCATACATTGCCACGTACCTAGTGTCATCGGGTCTTATCCGTGTTCCCCGAAGGGGGTGCCCTCTATCAGTTATCGTGTTGCAAACACGGCAGAGCTGGGGTTCGACAGTCTAGATCCAAGCACTTATCTTTTAGGTAGAGTCAACTACCGGGGCGCAGTTAGCTTATCTCCTTTGCTTATTCTAGCTCTAGAGATAGCAAAGTCCCGCATACTAAGATAATATCGCTTGTCCAACCAAATCCATGAAGCTAAGCACGGGTATGGTTTGTCCCAGTATTAGCATGATAATAAAGATAACACTGGTCTGATCCGTAACGCACAGCTGATCCGAAGATCCCTGCTTGGCAGTTACATTGCTTCGGCAGTATGGTTGGTGTGTCCCATGCCTTAGCCAGTACTATGGGTTGTTACCCCCAAGATTACTGTCTGATCGAGTGTGCGTACTGTCTCCACACTGGGTAGCTATTCCCTATGCTGAGACGTAGTATTGTAGCATAGACTATTATGGGGATTTCACCCGGCTATGTTGAGCCGTCTGCTAACTCATCAGTAGACATCCTCAGGGGTGTAATCTTAAACGCTGATTCATCTTTGAATAGCGGCAAGCCTGGGAGACTAAGCCTGATGTACTTTATACGCATGCTAAGGGGAAACCCCTAACATTACCTCCCTCTCTAGCTCTGGTGACCTCAACAGAGTACTCCAACGTAAGAAGTGATTCTTTTGCAATAGTTACCACTCAGACAGCGTATACTATAGGTATAGCTAATCTTTTTGGATAAAAAATAAAAACAAAAAATAAAGGTGACCTCCGCTTACATAAAATCAAATGCGGTGTGAGTTTTTAACAAAAAGAAATCTATTTATTCCTTCTCTTTTTCTTTTGTGTTCTCTTGTTTTGTTTCCATCTTTTATCTTTTTCCATCTCTGGTTTTTGCTCGTAGAACTTATCAATTAGTTCAGGTGCTATTTCCGCTAGATATTCGTAGGATTCCCAAGTATTTTCTTCGTGCGTGAATCCTTCCCACTTGACCAAATATACGTGCTTCCGATGATCCTCGTCTGTCGGTCCACTGGCTATAATAGCTTTGGGTATCCATCCTTCGTTGTCTGCTTCTATGGGTGGAATATCTTTTTCTTTAACTTCTCCCCAGTACTGTTCTAGTAGAGCAACATTAAATGTAGGATGTATTTTCCATGACACTGGTAGCTCTAACCGACACCATCGTTTGTTGCTTCCGACTTTGCTGATTTTAAAAGGTCCGTATAGTTTGTCGTCGAGTTTTCTGCACTGCCTCTTGGTTCGAATATTTCTCCCATCTAGCATTACCCAATCATTGACTTTGAACTCTGGTGCTGGCTTCCTTTTTCGATCGTAGTATGTTGCCATTTTTTCACGACTGCTTTCAAGTTGTGTTTCGAGTTTGTGATAGACGTC